>PVJL010001358.1:0-99352 GCA_004026885.1 Lyroderma lyra | reverse complement strand
CCATCCATTTTGTTGCAAATGGCAATATTTCATCTTTTCTTACAGCTGAGTAATATTGCATTGTGTAAATGTACCACAGCTTCTTCTACTTTATTTTTAACAGCAAATGTGTGAGGTAATGATTATTACTGTGGCCATTTTACAGATGGGGAAACTGAAGTTCAAAAAGAAACTAGAATAATGAGAGTTGCTTGCTTGCTCACCCTATGATGCCAAAGAAATCACATTCTTGCATCGCTACTTAGGAAGTGGGGTACTTTGACTTGCAGAGAGGAAGAATCCTCCTTGTTTGTTTGTTTGTTTGTTTGTTTGTTTATAATGAGATGAAATAGATTTTATTTAAATTAAATCTGTCAAAGTACAAATATCTTTGTACAGTTTATGTTGCCCTATTTTAAAACTTAAAAAGTAGAAGTAACTTTATAAGCGTCTGTCTGGATTTTACTTATTGGTTTTACATACTACAATACAAACCTTGTTTGAAAGAACATATCGCAGAAATCCTAAAATTGTACATTGCTTTAAAATTACTTTCATGAATAAGTTTTTTCAGTATTTTATCTTAAATGTGTTTTAATGGGGTAAATGGAAGTGAAAATTTAAAGATAAAGTAACTAACTGGACATTTTTGTTGTTGTTTAATTTGAAAACATTTATTATAGTGCATATATCCTTAATAATTTCTACTGAATAAATATAATGTTAACAGAAAAGCATATGTTGGTACATAGAAGATAATTACAGAAGTTATTGTGGATATTGAACATTTTTGTGTTTTCAAGGGTTAATATTGTAGGATATTTTCTCAATTTTATTGTAGTTTAAAAATTGTTTTTAAAAACTTGTTAAACTGAATGGTACGTGTTGATGAAGTTCACTGAAATGTTTGGGGAGAAATTACCTTTCCATCCAAATGAGGCCCTTCTGTGGGGACTTTAAAGTTGAGGTCACAGTTTGTATCCATATGATAAATGTTCACTATTTTATTGTATAGAGTGTGTAGGTGAAATTACGGAACTATTTTACTCATGGCAAATCTAACAAGACAACATATTAAGAAATAACAAATTTATATATGTGCTTTGGCAGAGGGTACTGTAAAAGAGTAAATTTATGAAAACTTTAACATGATCATCATAACAAATTATGTCAATGAATTTCCATTTATTTATTTATTTCTTTAGCCTCAACACAGTAAAAGCTTTCCTCTTGGTAAATGTAAAGTATTGTTTAGCTATTTGAAATGTTGTTTGAGTAAGAGAATGACGTCTTACTGAAAACCAGACTTTATATTTTAAACTTTAGATGTTCTGTTTTATATTAATGTTCCAGGTAATAGAGTAACTTTTTTTTAATGGAATATGTTTTTAATTTTTAATTTTTCAGTTTACTTGTCCCAACTCAGACTCTTAATTTAAAAACTAACAATGCTTTTATTGTCTCTTATACCTTGGCCACTATCAATTTCCTTGAACCATTTTAAAGCAATAAGGCTAAACCTAGATGACTAGATTTTCATTTATATTATCAACTGTCACAATACAAATTTCCACTATAATTCATGTGCAAACACTTGTTTTGGCTTCACAAATGCAAGTAATTATAACTACATATTAAAGTGATGCAAGAATTTTCATGTTTGGTTAGTAATTGAAGGAAAAAACATGTCTCTTCTTCCTACTCCATTTCTTAAAATTATCCAGTATTCTTCCCCTGGATAACGATTGCTTTATGGAAGCTTCACCACCACGACACATGTACCAGCTCTTTCACTGTTAACAGGAACTTTCTGTTTCCGTTCATCTTTCATGAGATGACTCAACAACATTCAAAAAAACATGTGTGTCATATTCCCCTGGGGCACATACAACAACAGCATCTTGAGGTGCCACAGGTGACCATGCATCATATTTTGGATCATACCCTGTGCTTTGGTGGAGGGACGGGGGCTGTGGAGGTGCCAGAGACTTCAGGGAGACACTGAGTTGTGTGGCTTCAGAGTGACAACTGGAGGGACAGCCCCCATTGTCCCTGTGTTGAGCCCTCCCTGCATGCAGATGCCATCTTTCCTTTGTTGGTAGCTCTTCTATTTTAAATTATAAAGTTTGCTTCTCATGTTAGTTGGTGTTCTTCAGGGTACCCAGGATCACACTTACGTCTACCTTGGGGTGTGATCGATAAGAAAAGAATTTTTAAAAAGTTCAATTTTAAGAGGAGAAAAAAAAAGAAGCAGAACTAGGTTTCCTGACATCTACATCTCACCAGCATTTATTCCACACTTTCTTCTTTCGATAGCCCTTACCATATTGTATTTTAATTTTTCAGTTTACCTGTCCCAACTCCTTCTCCACAGCTCCCATTGGTGAGCATATTAAGGATAGAGACCATGTCTTACTTAATTTTGTGTCATCACACTCCACATGTTCTAAACAATGACTGGGAATTTCAATGAACTCCTTAAGAATTGGTGGCTGACTTGATGGATTGTGTATATTGTTTTTTAAAAAAAGCCGATTCCCCAGGCCCAGATTTGCAATTGTTTGGCAGTAGAATAGGGAATTCCAAATTTTATGGTACTTATCCTTGCCTAGAGTCACACAAAGGACATTCATTATTCTTCTACATCTGTCATTCCATGCTGACCTGTGTTAGTATTAGGCCAGTATGTATGCTTAATGGTGAGAGCACATTTAAATGAAGTTTCTTTTTCTTTTTAAAAATTTTTTAAAGGCAGGTGGAAACATGGAGTTTCTTTTTAATTGACATAAGAAGTTAAAAATATTTGTTTGCCTAATCTATACCTAGGTTGACTTTGTAGTAAGTTTGGATTTGACTAAGCACATTATAGAAAATAAGGTAGATATTTTCCCTCAGAGTGCAAACTTATTGAAGGATGATAAGCTCCTACTTCATCTTGTCCCTTCAAGTCTTTTACTAATTTATTTTTTTCCTGTTTCTAGTCAAGCATGTATTAAATCATTAGGAAGAAATTTTAGGTCATATTTTAATGTGCATTGGCCTCGTTACTTTTTCTTTCTAAGGAGACATGTGAACTAGATTTATTGATGGAAGTAGAAGGTTCAGTTTTGCATTAAGCTACATAGCATAGAACAATGAGGAGAATTTATGAAGTCGAGCTGCACAATGCTCTCTTTACTCCCTTTGATGCCTTTGATTCTGACCTTTGCCTCTGGATATCAAGGTCTGGTTGGACTGGAGCAGTATGTGATTAACTTGTATGGAATAGGTGATCCCAGTAGATGGTCTTCTATTGAAAACCACATATTGACATGACATGATAATGATTCTGGAGTTGTAACGTTGCTTAAATTCTTCCCTAAATTAAAAGGGCACATTAACAAAATGCTTGTTAGTGAGTAATGAAAATAAACAACAGTGGTACACAGTGTTCACTGGACAGTTTGAAATTGGGTGTCTAATGGCCCCAGTTGACTGGACTGTGCTTTGAGAGCCATAAAAAAAGGATAGCAGTGTTGCGTGTAGTCTCGATAAAACAAAACAAAACAAAACAAAAATAGCTATATTATTCCTTTCGTTTTGCAGAAAATTTTCTTTTGTTTTCACACTAATCACATTTCTAAATGGTAATTGCAACAATTCTTCAAATTTCTTGGAATAATTTTTTTAGAAGTCTTATTGGTCATAGCATATTTTTGTTCTAGATGATGGGACAATTTTGATGAAATGTAAGCAAATAGACCTTTATTCTAGCTGACAGCTTTTTTGCAAAATTATGGCTGAAACATACAGAGATCTTACATAAATTTAACTTTATTAAAAGTCTTGCACTGGTTTTGTTTTTACCCAGCCAATTTGAATTTTAGGGAAAACTGAGCTGAATAAAACATTTTATGGAAATTTTGCTTGATTATGTTCACATTTTTACTTCTAATAAGACGCAGATTTTTAAAGCCACCAACTGGAACTCACACAGCAGGATGATGTATGCTACCTAACACGGTCAGCGTCTCCTGTTCTAGGGGATGGTGTTCTTAAATAGCCTACATCATTGTTGGTTGAACTAGCTATCTTCAGTTGTGCAGCTTTTGAAAATGGTTCTGATTTCCTGACAGCACCTTGGGAGTCTAGAACAAAGCAGAAGATGCTGATATCCTTGCCTTTCCCACCTCATAGCCACACTTTTCCCTTCCTTCCGTGTTGCTGCACGTCCCACGGCTATCCTGTCCCTATTTCTGAATTGTTGTCACCTCTATTCTGTGACCAGACTTACTGGTTTTCTCTCCATATAGTTTTATTTTACGTTCCACTTGTAAATGCTACATTGTCGTGTCTACCTTGGGAAATCACAGCCATCCTTTGAGGACAGCCATCTTCTACTTGAACTCTTTCCCAAACACCGAGCTGGAAGTTTCCTACCCCGCCCCCCGCACCTTTGATCTGTTCTAATGTTATTCTTGGTTCTGTTTTAATTGCAGCCACTCTTTCTCCGTTACTTTTAGGATAATTTGTGGCCATCTCACCTCCCCTACTAGCCTGTGAGCCCCGAGATGTGAAAACGGTGTCCTTATTTACTCTAGAGTACACGAGCCAGTCCCTGGTATGAAGCAGGAGTTTGATTGCTTCTTCAGAGCATGCATGCAGTATCTTAGGGAGTGTGCAATCCCATTAGCAAAGTGCATTCCCTCTGCCTGCAAGTCATTCTTTCATCTCGGATTCCAGAGGTGGCAGACAGGACAGAGATGGAAGTTCTGGGTTCTTTCTCTCTTGCATCTGGGTGCAGTCAGAGGCTTGCCATCAAGTGCCCTGATATAAGGACACCACCACATCCAGGGCATGAGATGAGAGAACAGTTATTTTGGATCCCTGACCCCTATAATATGTTGTTTATTGGTTTCAGTGCCTGTCTCATGGAAATGAAAAATTTATCTTCCTATTCACCATTTAATTCCTGCAATTTTAGAAGTGTGTTTATATAAGAACAGAACAGAAAAGACACTTATTTTTTAAGAAAATTCAACTTCATTAAAGAGATATTATCATTTGATTTCACAGAGGAAGAAAAACCTAAATTATTAGGCTGTGAAATGTCCCCAAGCAAAATTTTCCCACAGTCTCATTAAACGTAACTTCAGTAAGTACTGAACTCCAATTTAACTCATCAAAGTCAATGCACTCATGTAACTACAAAAGTTTAAGACATTCAGAAGAAGAGTAATAAAAATTACTAAAAACCCAAGCAATTCATCCAAAGCAGCAAGTAATAATCACAAAACTACTGCTATCAAAAATGTAATTGTAGGCATCAATCTAGAGAAAGATGTGCCAGAAGTTTACAATGTCTAAGATCCCTTTTAATGGTGAAGCCGACACACTACTGGGTGTGCAGTGTGGGATGTTTAATGATGTCGTATAGGAACTCTCATAGCATCCTTGTGCTGAAGTCCAGAGACAGCCCTTTTCAGTAAGTCTTGAAGAAGTTACCCACGCCCAGTGTAGGACAGAGAACATGATTGCTAGAAAGACAACTTCAGTGTGACACAAGGCAAGCCTAGGATTAGCAGGAAGGCGGAGTGCAGTAATCGTATCTGAGACAGCCAACCTCTGTAGAGATTCATTAAGTCAAGGACACCTGCAGGGACTGAGAGTAAGTATGTTAGCAGAGGCAGTGCTAAAAGAAGGCAACACTTAGAACACGGAACAAGGAAACCCGGTGGGACAAGCTTAGACAATGTATGAGGAAGACTAGACCAGAATGGACACGAGCCCATGAACTGTGACTAAGGGTTTTCCTTGGCTCTCTTTGGAGCAGCAAATGAAGCATGAACACCTGAATTTGTATCTTTGTAAATGTTTCTATAGATTTATTCCTAAGGTAACTCTATGATTCTTTTTGCAGTGTATGGATTTACTCTTTTTCAGTTATCCTTAGGGTGGACCCTCAAAAACCCTAGTACAAAGAACCACTGTAGGGATAAAACTTGCTGACACTTTCAATTAAGATTTTTGTGAGTGGGCAGAGCTGCTGGTAGCAGATTCACCAAAATTTGTATAATGCATCTCACAATTAGAATGCTTAACAAAAATGCAATTATTTTATTACATCCATAACTAATTGGCCTTCCTACAAAAATTCCAATTTACTAAATATTTAAATGCCTTCTGTGGCATAAAGCTTACTCAGATCTGGTCATTTAAAAAGTCCATTTAGAAATATTTTTTGGGGGAGGGTTGGTTTTATTTATTTGTTTATTTATTGGATAAAAATGCTTAGTTGTTCAGTAGCTTCTCTCTCTTTCTGCTGTGTTTCCTAAGGGTATTACCTGAGAAGGGTGTATCTTGTGTGGCCTCGTGGAGGTGAGGAGGATCAGGGTCCTCAAATTAGATGTTCCTTGTTGACCTGAAGTTGCTTGCCTGCTGTCATACACAGCTGAAGTTTGTGGCCGGTGTAATTCTCACTTTAAGTTGGGATCCCAAAGCCTTGTCGATGAAGCTGGCTTGGCATTATCTAAGCCCTTGCTGGAGCTAGAGTACTCTCTCAGGTCTGGTGGGATATTGCATTTGGCCTTGACTTTGGGGGTCTGTTTTATAGCTCTTTCTATAGTCTCGTGATAAGTCTGCTGACAAGCACCTCCCATTCTGCTCAGCTCAGACTCACAATAAGTTCTCCATGAGCCATCTGGGCACCAAGGGTGACTCAGGAAGGGCTAATTCTCAAGTCCTTTCATCCTCACTTGTCTCCATTTTCCCAGCAAACTGAAGTGGCCATACCCCAGATAGATGTTTGCAACAAGTCAGCTTTTACCTGAATTCTTACAAAAAGTGGTGACAATAGCCTGTTTCTGAGCTCAGTTTATCCTCAATGACATAAAGCTGTTCTCACTACCTGACAAATCACGCAAGGGGTATACATGTCAGGATCGACATTATGCCCTTTATTGCCATTCCGGTTTAAGTTGTATTTTTCCTTGGGTATACATCTTTCTTTTTATCATTTTGAAAATTTGAGTTAACCAGAAAGCATCATGTACAAAAAGCTGGTTTCACGGGATACATCTCATTTCCTATCTCCAGAACCCATGCACTATTCAATAATTAAAATTTTATTCTTAGGTTGACATTATGACTCTTCGGTTAAATACAAAGGGTAGCAAAAATAGTTTACTTGATTTCTACAAAGCTATAGTTATGCCTGCAACTATCTGGAAAAATTTCTTTTCTGAATCTTGGGGACAATGTAATTATTAGGAGAAATTAAGTAGAAAGGTAGAGGAATATATGTTTAGTGTTCTGGCTACTAGATCCCAGCTCTAACTTTTCTGCTATTTCTGTTCTTTGTGAGTAGTGGTTAACCTCATAAAATCCAGGTTTTTGAAATAGTCCTTATGAAAATTGTGTGAAATAGGTCTCATGTGTCTGGAATTTTGTAATAGTGAATCTCTCTAGTGGTTTTAATAGGAGATTTTTTATGTGTGTTTTGCCTTTCTGTGTTTTCTAATTTTTCTGCCAAAACAGAAACTATTTTATTTGAAAATTGAGTAGTCTCAGTTCTGCAAAAACGTTAATGCACTCAATTTACATAATTTATATATTACTGATGTTTATCCTAATCATACTGTCATGCGTTCAGCCTTGCTATCTTTTACTGTGGTTTCCTATTTCAAAAGTTCGGAGATCTTGCGAATTTCCCTTTCCTAAGGGGATATCTCTATAAAAGCCAACAGAACTCTTGGACATGTTCATTCATTTGGCTGTTTGATCACCTGTTGTTACTAACATCTTTTTAAAAACTGAACTAAATTCAATTAAAATGGGTTATTTTCCCGAAGATTGCCAGGAGTTCTTTCTTAAGCATATTTTCTGTGATACCCAAATACTGACATTCAAATGAATTTAGAGTCCAGCTGTCTGTCACTAGCATTGCTGTCTGCTCTGTAACTGCTCCATCTTGGCTATCAAGTCTTATTTTCAAGGTCGTTTTGGCATCTGGACACATCCTAACTTGTTAGAAATGGACCAGAAAGGAAGATCTGCCAAATTTTCTTACTCCTCTTTCCTTCTACCTTCATGACAGGGAGAGTACACTGCCATTTTCACCTTTGGGCTGTGAGGAGAGATCTTTTGGAATTGAAAGCACATTCCAGTGCTCCCTCTGTTAGCATTCTTGCTCAGCGCCAGACCTAAATAGTCGTGGAGGATCACATGACTCCATGGCCTTAGTGGAAATGAATACCTTTTGTAACATGGAAAGTAAGTAAATAATGACAGAGACATGCCAATCATGAACGCTCCACCCAGGGGTTTGAGATTATGACATTTAAACTCATTACAGATCATGCTCAAAACAGTATGTTGAAACTGGGCATATCCTTTCACTGAGGATGTACAAACTGTAACACATGCACGTGGGACCATCACCACAGCAATGTAGCATTTTCTTTATATCTACTATGTTTCCGGCACCTCAATATGTCTGTACCCATATCACGTCATTAAGAAGCAAGTCCCGTTATTGCACTTTTTGTGGATTAGGAAACTGAAGGTTAGAGATTTTACTTACCTAAAGTCATATACATACACGGTAGATGTAGACTAACACCCTGGTTTTTCTGACTTCAATGTCCTTGCTCAAAGTCCCATAGGACACTACTCTTCATGGTATCCTGACCAGTGAAAGGAGTAGGGCTATAGTCTATGAGAAAAGACTGGAGAAACTATTGTGGGGGCTGGGGGATGGGAGGGCAGAGGGTGGGGGGAAGAAGAAAACTTGTGATGGGAGAAATGAAGCTGTCATCAAATATTTTAAGGGCTATGTGGAAGATAAGTTAGATGTGTGTTTTTTTTATTATTATTACGCCAAAGAAAATAAAAGCATTATTGGGTGGAAGTTATTGAGTCATAGAACAGAGAAAGGTTAACTCTCAGTGGTGTACAGAATAGGGTTGCTTTTGAATGAAGTGAGATCTTTCTCTAGAAGTGAGGCATGAATGGCAGGGATAGAGTGGGAAATACTTGTATTCTTTAGATGGGCAGTCAGTTAGCTTTAAAAATTTATTTCAACAGTGAAATATGTATATAAACACACTGTGTACTAGAGAAGACTGATCTGGAAACTCATGCATTTTAATAGGAAATATACTTAGAGCTGTTTTTCTAGTAGCAATGAGAGTAAACCACATGCATTGTCTTCTTCAGTTTCCTGAGTGTTCGCAGGTATGAACTTGTGAGATGTTTGCCATGGTGGTTTGAGTCTGTGGTTGGAGAAACCTAAATAATTCTACCTAAAATAAAGTCTGTTATTATGGATTCACTTGCTACATCCCAAGTCTAGTATCCATTGGAGCTTCTGGATGGATAGAGTGGACAAAAACTGTGTTCATACGAAGAGACCCACCCTGAAGGCTTGCTCTTCATTATCTTTTCTGAGGTGGAAATCATCTGTCACATTGGCCAAAGTGCAAGGAGCGAACATTGGCACATCTTGAGTGGTAGCAGTGATCTAGGATATTTCCCTTTAGCAACCAAATGCATTGGAATACTTCACATTCTCAATACATCTCTGGTCAGGATTTCCTGATTGGTATGTCTTTTTTTTTTTTTAATTTATTGGTGTGACATTAATTAGTAAAAATTACATAGGTCCCAGGTGTACAATTCTACATTACATCTTCCGTGTGTTGCATTATGTGTTCATCACCCAGAGTCAGTTCTCTTTCCATCACCATATATTTGTGTCCCTGTCCCTTCTCCCCACTTACCCTCAGGTAACTACTGAACTATTGACTGTGTCCATAAGTTTTGTTTCTTTGTTGCTTTCAATTTTCTGTTAACAATCAAACTACAGTTCTCCATCCCTTTCCTTATTTTACCCACTCTCTCATCCCTCCTCCCATTTTAAAGATGTCTCTCTAACATTCTTTGTGGTACTGGTTTGGTTGTGATAGATTCCCTCAGCTTTTTCTTATCTGAGAGACTCTTTATCTATTCTTCAATTTTGAATGCTAGCCTTGCTGGATACATTATTCTTGGTTGTAGATCCTTGGTTTTCATCACATTGAGTATTTTATGCCAATCCTTTCTGACCTGTAAAGTTTCTGGTGAGAAATCAGCTGAAAGTTGAATGGGTGTCCTCTTATATATTACTACTTGCCTTTCTCTTGCTGTTTTTAGAATGTTCTCTTTTTCTTCAACTTCTGTGATTTTAATTATGATGCATCTCAGTTTATTCCTGTTTTAGATCATCTTGTTTGATGTCTATTTCCTTTGCCAAGTTAGGAAAGTTTTCAGTCATTATTTCTGCAAATAATTTCTTGATCCTTTGCTTTTCCTCTGCCCTTCCAGCACCCCTATTATTCTAATATGTTTACATTTGATACAGTCCCAGAGAAATCTCAATCAATCTTTCCTTTTTTGGAAATAATTTTCTGATAGATCTTGATGGGTGTTTTCTGCTGGCTTTTCCTGCACACCACTGCTTTGTGTTTCTATTTTATCTAGTTTGGTGACTTTTATTCCATTCTTCATTTCAGTTAATGTAGTCATTATGTCTCTCTGGTCCTTTACAATGGTTTGTAAGTCTTCTTTAATGCTTGCTATCTCTCTGTTGAAATTATCATTCAGTTCCTTAAGCATTTTTATAATCGTTGCTTTGAGCTCTGTTTCTGATGGGTCATCTGTCCCCATCTCTTTAAATTGAGCTCCCTTTCTCTGGTTTCTCAGGTTGTCTGGACCCTGTCAGCTGTAATTTCTTTGCAGGTTGTCTGGACCCTGTCAGCTGTAATTTCTTTGGTGTTTGCTTCTGATACTGGGTGGGCAGAGGTCTGTAGGGAGGGCATTTGTTGCTTTATTTTCTTCCTGTGACTCTGGGGGTTGTGCAGAGAGTTGGGCATGATTGCGCCTGTCTGTTCTTGGCTTGCCCCACGTGGATTCTGCCCTGAGCCTTGGGGTCAGCTGTCCTGTATGCTGGTCTTTCAGACCGTCCTTGTTGTGGGCCTGATTGTGGGCTGAGAAATGCGTGCACGCAGCCTCCTTTCTCCTTCTCCTTCCCTGCCCGAGTGAAGTCCAGCCACTGCGTTTTGCTTCTGGGTCTGCACCTTCTTAATGCGATGAGTGAGCTTCTCAGCTGTGATTGTGCATTGAGTAGAGGGTCCTTGGTTGAGGTATAAATGTTTTCTTAGTTGTAATCTCCAGAGCAATTTTTCAGGGGTCCCTCTCACACCGCTATTTTGTTGCTATCTCCCGATTGGTATGTCATTTTTGTTTTCAGTTTAGAGCACATAAATCCAGAAGTTGCATAATTTGCTTACCAGGAAACATAGCAGTATAAGAGTGATGGCTTTTGAAAACACTGACCATGTTGAACTTGAGAAGACAAAAGCAGGGCTTCCCACAACTGATCTTGATTCCATGATGTTCCAGTTACATGGCACTGAATCATTTACTCAAAATGATTGCTTGAAACACAATGATATCTTTTCCTCAGAAGCTTCCAGGTGACTTCTTCTCATAACTCATGCACCATGGGAATCAAGAAAAAGGTTATGTAAGAAGGACTTCAGGTAGGGGCAGGGCACTTCAGAATCTGAAGAGAAGGGCAGGGGCCGTTCTTAACTCCTCTCAGAGTGAGGCAGATATGACTGCTATTTTTTTTATTACCTTGTTAATGTTTACTTTTATTTTTATCAAAGTATTTATTGTATGCAATTTTAAAATACAAATACTATTATTACAAGGTTTAGCTTACCTTCCCACCATCTAATTTTCCTTCCCCAGGTATAACTGTTTTCAACTCTTTTAGCTATTGCTTCCAGTAATTACCTATATATTTCTAACAATATGCTTAATCTACTATTTCATCATAGTTGGATGTTATCTATTGACTGTAAAAGATAAGGCGTTTGCTTTCTTATACCCCTCTTCACACAAAGACATACTTGTTCTTCTCGAAAATTTGCAAAATAGCTTTATGGTTAAGTGCACATTCAAAGTTTTTATTATTTTATACTTGTAAGTGTTCACTGCTAAATGTATTTCTTGTGCAAACTGTTATTTTTTGCCATGAATTCATTCCCTCTTTTTTCTTTCTGACATTGTCTAACAACTCTCTTAATATAAGTTTCAATTCTGTTTTCCACATACCTTCTTTTCCGCTTAGCTGTGGTCCTGGGACTTATCTTTGCTGTCAAAGAGATCTCTTGCATTTCAACTCCTACTTCTAGGATTTCATGTCTTGATGTTTTTGGTTTAATTCTTTGTTTTGATAGAGCACAACATCCAGCAATTTCCCTTCAAAAAAGGTGTCTAGAATCAACTTCTTTGGAAAACTTGGATGTTTGAAAATGTGTTTATTTTATTCTAGCATGATTGATATTGACTTGAATTTGAAAACGTTGTGCTCTCTATAGAGGAGAACTCAAATGTTAGGAGTCCATGATCCCTGACAACATCGTCCATTCAGCTTGCAGTTAGAAAGAGAGTGGCCTGAGGGTAAATTCAGGCTTTACTGACAGCAGCCCCTCTGGGTGTCACTAGGATACAGTGAATTTATTGTTATTACTTAAAAACATTGGCATTATTTGAAAAGATGCTGGTGTCCTGTTATCTCACTGGATAGTAGTGTTATATAGCCATTGGTAGGTAATTTTCTGTCTATTGATAGAAGGAAATGGGCCACATCAGGCCATGGTTTTGTATGTGACCCAAATAAAACATGTGCTCTATATTTTAGAAAAGAAATGCTTAGGTAGAAAGATTATATGCTCTAATTCGAAGACTCTCAAACTGAAGTGTTTTATTGATCATCTGTGTGGGTTCTTGAATTCTGTGAACTTGGATACAAATTTTATTTTGTGTTATTTAGGTAGTCTAAGCTTAAGTGACCTAATAATAAAGTGGAGGTAACATTACTACATCCTCATATAGTGGTTGAGATTTAAAGAGACCCATGACACACAAAAAAGTTAAGAAAAATTGAGCTCTAATCCCCTTATTTCCTTCATTTAATAGATGGGAAAACAGATTTCACAGAGGTTAGGTGTCATGTTGATGTAACATGTGCTTTTATTTTATTTTTAATTTTACTCTTTATTATAGTTGTATTAGTTTCAGGTGTGCAAAATAGTGATTCATCATTTGTATATCTTACAAAGTGATCACCACAATAATTCTAGTAGCCATGAGAGATTGTATTTAGTTATTGTGATATTATTGAGTCTATTCCCTATGCTGTACATTACATGTCTGCGACTTATATTATTACTCGAAGTTTGTACCTCCTCATCCCTTTCTCCTTTTTCACCCCTCTTCTCTCTCCTCTGACAACCATCATTTGCTCTCTGTATCTGTGAGTTTGTTTCGATTTTGTTTTGTGAGTTGTTTACTTTGTTTAGATTCCACATATAACTGAAACCATATGCTATATATCTTTCTTTGTCCAATTTATTTCACTTAACATAATACCCTCTAAGTCCATCCATGTTGTTGCAAATATCAAGATTTCACATTTTTTTAATGGCTAAGTAATTTTCCACTGAAAATTGAGGGCTGTCCGGAAAGTATCCAGCTATGTAATATGAAAAACAGAGGCATTTATGACTGATTTTTTTTCCAGAGAGCTCTTGTATATATGTACCCTATCTTCTTATTGTATTCATTTATCAGTAGACATGTAGGTTGCTTCTGTATCTTGGCTATTGTAAATAATGCTGCAATGAACTAAGATTGCATATGTCTTTTTGAATAGTGTTTTTGTTTTCTTCAGATAAATACCCAGAATTGAAATTGCTAGGTCGTACGTAGTTTTATTTTGAAAATTTTGGGGAATCTCCAAATTGCTTTCCATAGTGGCTGCGCTCGTTTCCAATCCCTTCGTGATCTGTGCTTTTAGCACAGCTGAGTCCATAGCACTCGTGTTCTGACTACTTGGTGGGAGTCTGCCCACATCAGCCCCGGGCAAGGTTATACTGGAGTCTCATTTACCATTATTGGTCATCTATTTTCCAATGAAAGGTGAGGTGAAGGTTCTTTTTCTGAGATGAATTGCTTACAATTAAATGTGGCTGAAAGAGGCCTCAGATCAGAAATCATCAATGGAGCAGCATTAATTTTTGTCATTTGTCTTCTCACCTGGCCATGAGAAACCTGTGACTATGAATTCATCAAAGCAGATGCAAACTCTTGGACCGTCTGATATGACGCAAGTGTACACTGGAGTCTTAATACAACCATGTTGGAAGAATAACCATTCTGCTAAAGCACTTTTGAGCAAGGAGACCATGGTCTTTAATTGATCTCTTTTGAAAAGTCAGTTAATATAACTAAGTGGGAGCAGGCTAATTAGTTGACATCCTATGATCAGAGAACATTAAATTTTGATTACTAATTATTAATTTCTCACATGTATGTATTATTTCATTGTTTACAAGATGCTTTCACATATTATTTTATTTAAAACGACCTGGGATTGTTTTTACCATAACCCATATTTGTAAATGAGACACTGAGGACAGGGTTTTGAAGAGACTTGCCTGAAGACATGGAGCTCATAAGGGTTAGAACTGGCATGAGAACACTTGCCTTCTGATTCCAAATTCACTTCCTTTCCCATCGTACCGTGGGCCCTTCTAATCATCAATAGTCCTACTGCTGCCCATGCTCCATTGATGACTACATTTCAAGGTAAGCGTAAGAACTGATGTGGGCCATGCTGTTCTTGAAGTTTTGCAGCGCCATCCTGCGTAAAAGAACCATGTTAGCTGCCAGGTCACCAGGCTGAGGGCGCGTGGCCTCAGGGAACGGCCGGATACAGGATCCTAGGGAATTTGGGTCAATGCAACCCTTCACTGAGAGATCAACTTTACTCCTTCTATTTCAGGTAGGTGTTAATAGTAAATGATGAAACAAAATGCTTTCTGAAGAACAGGAGGCCAAATGATGGTGAATCAAGGTTTTCATCCCTTGGTTTCACATAACATGTGGCTCATATGAACTATTGCTTTTCGTTAACCTTATCTCTTTGGATTTCAATTTTTATGAAAAGGAAAAGAAAAAACTCCCAACTTCTTGCTATGAGTAATTCTGCCACATGCCAGGACATGACGTGATTTTAGTAATGAAGTGAGCATTGCTGGCTTGCTGGAGATGGAGAGTGTTTCTCCTTCTGGTTTAACACAGGTGGGATCTCAAAAGTCCTCGTTCATGAATAGTGATGTTTTAAAGATGTGTGAATTGAAGCAGCCACAGTGGAAACCTGAAGCAAATCCTGATGGCCAAAAGAACCACGGAATTTAGGGCTGCTCTGCAGGCATTACACACCTCAGTGTCATCAGACCCCAAACACGGTCTCATTTTCCCACAAATAGAGAAATGCCTCTTTAGCAAAGAGCTTGTAATCTTCTATATAAACTAAAAATGATTCTTCTTGGACTGTATACCAGCTGGAGTCTTGAATAATTTACCTTTGTCCTTTTTCACAATCGTGATTGTTTTGGACACCTTATCTACCCAGACTGTTTGAGGAAACTGCTTCAAAAGATGCCTCAGGAACCACTTGAGGATCCTTAGCTTCATGTCTAGTGTTCTTGGCTTTAAATCCTTCACAACTTAGTTTTACTCAACCATAAATTACTTTTTCTCTATTCCCAGAATTGTGTTCAATACCAACCTCTAAAACTTCCAACTTTTATAGCTACACTTAAGCACAGTTTTATCCAGCATTTGTTCGTGGCTTTAATAATTTGAAAAAGACTCTCAGGGAGCACTTCCAAGCTACTTCTGGTCCTTAGCTTTATGCTGCTTCTACTCACCATCCTTTTGGCTTCTTGAGTGAATTCTAGAGACAATGTGGGGGGTCACCAAAGAGGCTATGTATGAACCATAAAATAACACTAGGTCCAATTAACTGGACAACTTAAACTTAATTCTCATTAAACCACTATTTTATCTAGATTGATGTCTCCTAGTCGTCTACATCTACAAGGTCCAGGTACTTTCCTCAGTATTTTCTAGCAAGTGGAATACTTTCCTCAGTATTCCACTTGCTAGAAAGGTGGGGAAAGGGTAGGCATCTAAGCAACTTAGAAAATCATGATGTATAGCCTGTCAATCTACTTTGCTGTTTTTCTCTAGTTCTAAATGTGGTTCTGAATTCTTTGAAGACTAAAGAGAAATTCCTGTGTTTGACAAATGAACTAACAGCTTGAATAGAGGAAATATACTGCTGAAATCTGTCAATGCATGTTGCTAACATCTGCTACATTTACAGACAGGGAGAAAACAAAACCTAGCAAGTTCTTGGAAAGATGCATGAGTTGTCTGACAGGTGTGACATTTCAGCACCACAAGTTAAAGCCACACTGAGCAGTGGGCTGTGTCCAGTGAGATTTAATTGGTCACAGATGACAATCCCATCTTACTGAGCTTTTTGTCCGGTGTCTATGATTAATATCAAATGTCAAATAAATCTCATTTTCAACAATAAGGTCAAAGATATATTTAGTTAAAACAGCATAGGATTTTAGTTTCATATAACCCAATCAAGCTGTCAAGGTACTTTCTAGGGGATTATTCCTGGATTAATTAGATAAAAGGATAGTTACAAGGTCTTTCTTCCTGGAGCAAAGCTTCAAGCATGCACAACAGAAGCAAATACTTATCACTTGCATGAGGAATGGTAGGACAGGCCTTTTTTTAGCCAAAGGTATTGGATAGGCTAAGGTGGAAGATGATGAGATAGACTCAAATAGAAACTGGATAACACATAACCATGGAACAAATGGTTCCAATCAAAACCAATGTTTGGTTACATATTTTCAGAGTGGGTAAACAAGAGAGGTTTTTATTTATTTATTTTTTTACTTTTTAGACATACTGCACTATAATTGACTATAAATGTGTGTGTTTGTACATCTGTATACTTTTCTTTCAATGCCTATAATAGCCAAGGGCCTTGGAAGTAGTAAATACAAGAAAATGTATATATTTGTTTTACTAAAAATATTTGTATAGGAGATGTTTAAAATCAGAAGTATTAATTTGATATCGTTTGTGTAGAAGACAAAGGTGGTTTTCCATCTCTTGTCTCCAGGAAGAGGTTATTGGCAAGCCCTAATGTGTGGGTGTTTCTTGTTTCAGATGATCACACTTTTTTGGAAGTTCATTTTTTATATTTATAGCATAAATATAAATTTGTGGATTTATCACTTAATTTTCAGAATTATATTTATTGTTTAATATTCACTTCCTTAGGTCAGTGTTTTTTCTTAATAGAAACCAAGAAATTTCAAATTAAACATCTATTTTTTTTGTTGTTTCCTGCACTCAATTTATCACTTCTATTTCTATTCCTCTCTCTTTATATATTTATTCATCAACAATTTCATAAGAATTTGAAGTTGCTTAAAATAGGAGTGTGACTCATACAATAATAATATAGAAACAGAAAATTAAGATTAAATAAATCTCTTATACATATAGGTCAAGTGGGATCTAGGAAGTGGTTTAACATGCATGCACTATTAGAAATCTGAATTTGAATGTGGTTGGTAGAAGGATCTGCACTGACACTGCTTTAGTCAGATGAGATCTTGGGGTATCATCCAAGATATGCCAACTGCAGTGGACACTTTGTGGTTGGAGGACAACTCAATACATATTATATGCCCAGAAGTAACAGTGAGAATTAAATTACTTTTAAAACTAAGTTTACGTGACACCAACATTAGCAATTAAAAAATGGTAAAAAGAGTAACATTCAGTCTATTCTCTCTTTATCTTTATCAGCACAATGCAAATTATCTGGCTTGATGAGTTCTCTCAATGGGATGGTTTTGTTTTATGTAGATTCCTTCTTGATGCTTACACAGACGAATGTGAAGCATAGTCCATAGGATATGCATTTTCCCGCCATTTATTTTTTTGGAATGCTAGCACGATGGTTTGCAACCTCTCATCATTATGAGGAAGTTATCCATTCAGGAACCGTCTGCTAAAGAAAATTCCTGTCGTTCATATCACATCCCTGATATTCTGTCTGTTTTTCTCTCTGCCCCCAGCTCTCTTCCTAACATTGTCCCTCTGTGCCTGTGAATAAAGACAAGATAGGTATATGGAATTTGTCTTGTTTGAGACCTACCATGTAGCACGGGAGGGCTAAAAGTGTAATTCACTGCCTCTCAAACATCAATGGGCGAATCAAACGCCTAAGGAACTTCTGAAATGCAGATTCTGATTTAGTAGATCCGGAGTGGGCTTTTCTAACAAGGTCCTAGGTGATACAATGCTGCTAGTCTGCAGACTGCATTTTTCATAGCAAGAGTGTAACTCATCCCAGAGGCAGTATAATGTAGGGCAGGGTTTTAAAACCTCTACTTTATCGACAGTTTAGACCAAATAAATCTTTGTTGTGGGAAAATGTTTTGTGCATTATAGGATGTTAAGCAATATCTCTGGCTCCTATTTACTAGATGCCTGTAGTACTCTCCCCTTCCGATTGTGACAAAGTTATTTTCAGACATTGCAAATATCCCCTGGGGATAAAATAATCCCTAGCTGCAAACCACTGGTATAGAGGTTATTACTGAGGGCTCTGGATTAGAATGCTTGCATTAAAATTCTGTTTCACTAATTTATGGTATGAATGGTGATGGGCAATTTACTTAACTTTTCTATGCCTCAGTTTTCTCCTTTGCAAGAGGGGATAATAATAGTATGGATTAGATATTCATTGAAAAAAGATGACAACATAGGAGGGTCTTGAATTTTCCTCCTTCTACTGATGCTCCTAAAATACAGCTTTACATGAAACAATTCCCTCTAGAAGAATCCAGAAACTAGCTGAGTGACTCCTACATATCAGGCAACTAAGAAAATACCCGCTTTTTCAATTCAAAAATACCGAGATTGAAAGGCTGAGACATGCCATAAACCTCACCCCAATACAAAAGCACACATTAGGAGGGAACTGCCCACTCTCAGCTTCTCCTTGAGGAGTGAAAGTTTTAGACTACACATCTAATGCTCTGAATTTTAAGGCTGCTACCCAAGGGACAGGCCCCCCCAAATTACTTAGCTCTGAAAGCCAATGGGGCTTGCGTTCATAAGTTCCAGAGCACTACAACAAACAAAGAAAACCCTGAAGACTTCACACAAAAACTGTTAACATTATTAGAATAAACCAATTCAGTACCATTGCAGGATACAAAATGAAGATACAAAATCAATTATGTATCTACACACTAACAATGTGTAGGTTGGAAAAAGAAATTAGGAAAACAATCCCATTTTCAACAGCATCAAAAAGAATACAATACCTAGTAATAAATTTAACCAAGGATGTGATATATCTATACATTGAATACTATAAACATTGGTGAAATAAATTAAAAAAACAAAAAAATATTACTGTATAGAAATATATTCTGTGTTCATGGATTGGAAGAGGCAATATTGTTAAAATGCTCATACTGCCCAAAACCATCTATAGATTAAATGCAATCCTAATCAAAAGTCAAAATGGCTTTTTAAAAGAAATGAACAAAAATAATCCCAAAGTCCATATGGAACCACTAAAGACATCAAATAGCCAACACAATCTTAGAAGAACAAAGCTGGAGCATCACAGTCCCTGATTTGAAACTACATTACGTACGTATAGTAATCAAAATGGTCTAGAACTGCCATAAAAACAGATATTTACTTCAATAGAACAGAAGAGAGCGTCCAGAAGCAGACCTCTGTGTATATGGTCAATTAATTTATGGCAAAGGCACCAAGAATATACAATGGGGAAAAGAGAATCTCTTCAATTAATGGTTTTCAGTAAACTGGACATCCACATGCAAAAGAACGAAACTACTCCTATGTGACATTGTGCACAAATATCCACTCAAAATGGGTTGAAGAGTTGAACAAAAGACCTGAAACCATAAAAGTCTGAGAAGAAAATAACAGAGTTAAGGTCCTTGACATTGGTCTTGCAATGATATTTTGAATTTGGCACTAAAAGCAAAAAAAAAAACAACAACAAAAAGCAAGTGGAACCACAGCAAACTAAGAAGCTTCTTCAAAGCAAAAGGAACTGTCAAAAAAATGAAAGGGCAAACTATGGACTGGGAGAAAGTATTTGCAAACCACTTATCTGATAAGGAGTTAATATCCAAGATTTATAAACTATCATATAGCTCAGTAGCAAAACAAAATAAACAAAACAAAATAAAAACAAATAGAAACCTGCAAATAACCCAATTTTAAAAATGGGCAAAGGACCTGAATAGGCACTTTTTTCCATAGGAGGCATAAAAAAGCCAAAGGGTACGTGAGAAGGTACCATCAAGAATCACCTGAGAAATGCAAATCAAAACCACAGTGAGATATCACTTCACCTTTGTCAGGATGTTTATTATCAAAATGCCAAGGGGTAGTGAACATTGGCAGGGATGTGGAGAAAAAAGAATTCTCACTGTTGGTGGAAATGTAAACTTGTACAACTATTATAGAAATAATACGGAGTTTCCTCAAGAAATAAAAAAAATAGAACTACTGTATGATCCAGCAATCCTGCTTCTGGCCATATATACAAAGAAAACAAAATCAGTGTCTTGAACAGTTATTGGCACCTCCTTGTTCATTGCAGCGTATTCACAATAGCCAAGGCATGAAAACAGCCGATGTATGGGTAATTGCAGCAGCTCAAACCGTACTCAGACGTGAAGAAGCCAAATGCATGGCTGGTTACCTAGTCTCTTCTCCTCTTTAGGCCTATGTAGGGACCAGCTGGTGCTTTCTCAGACACAGTTTAGCAGAGGAACACAGCAAGCTGTGTCTGTCTCTTCTTGTCTGACTCTGACTGTCAGGAGCAGGGACTTTTACTCTTCATTAAAGCTATGAACTTGGGTCAGAGTTTCTTTGTCAACCAAATAAGAAAGTAAAGACAGGTGCTGTTTAAGCTATAACCACCTCTAGTTGGTGAAACATAGGCAACTTTTTCAGGCATTAAATAACAATGAAAGCAAGAAAACAATCACCATAAAGAATGTCATTAAATGAAAATGAGAAAAATTTTAAGGCTAAGGACACGAGTAGTTTAATGTTTTCCATTCAGTTTATTTATACACACACACACTCATACACACACACATATCTATATATACATATGTATGTATTTACATACACATTTTGAAATAAATAGAATAATGTTATTTATATACAATCTGATACTTCCATTTCACTCAAAAATATATTAAGTACATTTTTTCTTCTTAGAATAAACATAGCTCCTTATTTATTGAAAATTTTAATTAAAGTATAGCATACACAAAAATTACATAAATCTTAGTGTACAGTTTGATGTATTTTATAAGGTGAACACACCATGTGACCAGCACCAAGAATCAGAACATTCCATCAACTAAGGAATTTTTTTTGTTCCCTCTTTCATTCAGTTACTGGCCACTCCCACCCCAAGGGTAGCCACTATCCTGCCTTCTAACACTGTAGATTAATTTTTCCTGCTTTGAATTTTATCCAAAACCAAAGCATATAGTACACATAATTTTGTATCTGACATTTTCTTTGTTGCTCAACATCATGCTTGTGAGATTCGTCCATATGCTTGCATGTAGCTGTAACTTCTGTTCAACAAGTCACCATTAAAAGAAGGAAAAGGCAACCCAAAGAGTGGGAGAAGACATTTTCAGTACATACACATGACAGCTGACTTGTATTCAGACTACAAAAATAAGTCTCATAATTTAAAAAGAAAAAGGCCGGCCTGATAGAAATTAGGTAAATGATCTGAACAGTTACTTCAAAGTAGATGATAATCAAATAACAAAGAAACACATGAAAGATACTTAATGTTATTAGTCATTAGGGAAATAAAAATTGAAACCACAAGACAGCCAAGGGAATGGAAGAAAATATTTGCAAACAATGCCTCTGATAAGGGACTAATTATCTAAAATATATAAAGAACTTGGATAACTCAACAACAAAAACCAAAAACAGTCCAATTAAAAAATGGGCAAAGGACCTGAATAGACAATTTTTCCAGAAAGACATAGAAATAGCTAGCAGACATATGAAAAAATGCTCATCTTCACTAGCTATTGGGAAATGCAAATCAGAACCACAATGAGATATCACCTCACATCTGTGAGAATGGCTGTTATCAATAAGACAAGTAACAACAACTGTGGAGAGAAAGGAACCTTCATACGCTGCTGGTGGGAATGCGAACTGGTGCGACCACTATGGAAGAAAGCATGGAGATTCCTTAAAAAACTAAGAATAGAGTTACCATATGACCTGGCAATTCCCCTCCTAGGTATCTACCCCCCAAAACTTGAAAACCATAGTCCACAAAAATATGTGCACCCCAAAGTTCATCACAGCACTATTCACAGTGGCCAAGTCACGCAAACAACGAAAGTGCCCTTTGATAGATGATTAGATCAAGAAGCTGTGGTACGTCTACACAGTGGAATATTACTCAGCCATAAGAAAGGATGAAAAGGGCCATTTATGACAGCATGGATGGACCTTGAGACCATCATACAAAGGGAAATAAGCCTGACAGAAAAAAACAAGAACAACATGATTTCATTCATATATGGAACACAAAGCTGAAAGCAAGGAAAGAGAACAAAAGTGAAAGAAACAAAAACTCATGGACTCAATCAATAGTTTAGTGGTTAGTGGTAATCTGAGGGTATGGGGTAGGGGAGTGGGAGAGAAGGGACAGGGTCTCAAATACATGGTGGTGGAAAGAGAACTGACTCTAGGTGATGAACACCTAACGCAACACATGGATGATGCACTGTAGAAGTGCACACCTGGAACTTATGTAATTTTTACTAACCAATGTCACCCCAATAAATTTAACAATAAAAGATTAAAACCACAATGTGATACCACTACACATATGCTAAAATAATTAAAATGAAGAAGACACAAAATAGCAGCGTTGTTATGGAGGCAGAGGAACTGGAACTTGTGCAGATTGCTGGTGAAAGAGTGATTTTTGTCTCATTTCAGAAAGCTGTTTGGAAGTGTCTGTGGGCTTGGGTCTCTGAGAAGTAGATGCTGAGACAGAAGGAAATATCCAAGGGATTTATTGTGGGAAACTCTGGTGAGAGCAGGGAGCTTGAGTCAGCAGAGAGAGCCTTCAAACTACTGGGAAGGGTGCGGGAAGAAAGGCTGGTTGAGTAAGTAGAGCCTTAAACTGCAGCACAGTTCCAAGAAAGTTTCAGCCAGTAATATCAAGAGTTCATGAATCAGAGATCCCCATTGGATGAATTCCATGTCCCACAGAGTGGGCTTGATCCAGTATTTGCTTTTGTGCTCAGTAGTTGTTGGCTGAGGAGCGGTTTGGGGTAAGTGTGGCCTTGGTGCTATCCCAGTGGTGAATCCGGAAGGGCAGCAGCTGAGTTGGTCAGTTGACTATGCCTCCCACAGCAGGATATCTGAGCAGCCCATTTCCATGGCTGCCGTAGGAGTTGGCTACTAAATCTGAACATACACATTTCCACTCCTAGAGATATAACTACAGAAATATGTTCATATATTCATCAAAACAGGTATAAGAATGTTCACAGCAGTGTTATTTATAATAACCTAAAGCTGGAAACCATCCAAATGTTCATCAACAGTAACTGAATAAATAAATCATGGTATAATCAAACCATGAATTCTATACAGTAATGAGAATGCCTCATTTTAAAAACACCTGCATAATATTTACTACTACAGGTATACCATAATTTATATAACAATTTCATTTGGTTATGCTGTTTTTCCTTTTGCAGATTCTGTTGCAATGAACATTTCTGAAGGATAAATATTGAGATGTGGCATTGCTGGGTCAAATGATTCAAGGAGACCACGGTCTTTGTGTAATTGACCTCTTTTGAAAGTTAGTGTAACTATATGGGAGAAGGTTAATTAGTTGACCTCTGTGATCAGAAAATATTAAACTTTGATTACTAATTACATGCAATTTCTCACATGTGTATATTGTTTCATTGTTTACAAAGTGCTTTCACATATCATTTTATTTAGAAACAACCTGGTATGGTAAATTATCATTCCCACGTTTGTAAATGAGAAACTGAGGACAGAATTTGAAGAGACTTATCTGAATTGCTGAAGTTATGCCACTCATAAGGGTTAGAACTGGAATGAGAACGTTGGCCTTCTGATTTCAAATCCAGTTCCTTTTCCATCGTACCACGTGGCCTCCTAATCTACAGGAGCCATGTTGCTGCTCGTCCTCCAATGAGGAATGTGCTTCAAGGTAAGGGTGAAACAGGTGTGGACCATGCTGTCTTTGAGATTCCACAGCTGACCTGTGGAAAAGAACCATGTTAGCTGCCAGGTCACCAGACTGAGGGCATGTGACCTCAGGGAACGGCCGGATACAGGATCTTAGGGAATTTGGGTCAACGCAACCTGTCACTGAGAGATGAACTTCAGTCCTTCTATTTCAGGTAGGTGTTAATAGTAAATGATGAAACAAAATGCTTTCCAAAGTATAGGAGGCAAGTGCACCAACAAAAATTTATTAAGTTACTATACTCCCTAAAGGGCCCAACGTAGCACAATTTCTAATTTTTTTGTCAGCTATGTTGTTCAATAAGGATTTCTTTGAAATGATGGTGAGTCACGGTGTTCATCCTTTGGTTTCACCTGAGAGGTAAATCACACAAACACGTAGCTTATATGAATGATTGCTTTTCATTAACCTTATCTTTTTGGATTTCAATTTTTATGAAAAGAAAAGAAAAAACTCAACTTTTTGCTGTGAGTAATTCTGCCACATGCCAGGACATGAGGTGATATTAGTAATGAAGTGAGCATTGCTGGCTTGCTGGAGATGGAGAGAAAAGTGTTAAATGTTCCTTCTGCTCTTGATTTAACACAGGTGGGATCTCAAAAGAACTTGTTCATGAATAATGATGTTTTAAAAAACGAAGTGTGAATTGAAGCAGCTTCAGTGGGAAATCTGAAGCAAATCCTGATGGCCAAAGGTGTGACTCTCATGCTCATTTGGTCATGGTCATGGCCAGCAGTGCAGAACTCAAGAGTCAGTTAAAAAAACGAATAGTAATGACGACATAGTTATTTTATTTATTTTGTTGCTCTTACTACTATTTTTTTTTTTATCAGGCATTCTCAATATGAAGGAAAACTTTGGTTTTTTGAAATATTAATCAGGCCTGTCAATAAACTCTATTCTTTCTGAATGCATCTATCCCATCCATTTCTTTGCAGGAGTCCTCTTAGCCCAACTGTACGAGTTGTCCTGATTCAACCCCCATGACTCCCCTCAAGTGTCTGTTCTTCAAGATGTGCTTCCCTCATGCAAGGAGCAGCAGTGGCATAATGGAGAGGGCACTAGACATACAGTAAGAAGACATGGGTGGAGGCTTCTTCATATTAACTAGGGTTTGTTCAACTGTATGTGCCAGAAAAACATGAAAAATAAGAGTGGTTTAAACACACAAGGTTTTACTCTTGGTATGAACAAACGTCCAAAAGTGTGGGAGAGTGGTTTATGTAGTTGTCTGTCATTGCTAGGACAAGATCTTTGCCCTTATGTTCCAAAAAAGTGTTTGTGCACTAACAGTTATGTCTGGTTCCAGGCCAGTAGCAGGAGGAATTGCTGAGGGAGTCCACAATGCCTTCTCCTGTAATTAGGCTGACCAGATGCCTTGTTTTAAATGGGACAGAAAACAATGGTATTGTCTCATTTCAAACAGTACATATGGTGAGCTTAGTGGCACTTTGAATTTAGCCCAGCGAGACCAGGCTGACCATATGTACCATTTGAACTGAGACAATACCATTATTTTCTGTCCTGTTTAAAATGGTTCATCTTGTCAGCCTACCTTTAAGGACACTTCTTTTGAATCGTCAGATCACTGACGGCAAGACCCAACTGGAAGAGAGTGTGGGTAAAGTGATGGTTATTGGTAAAGTAGTTGTTAGTGAGCCATGTGGTCACTAAAACTGTGTTTATTACTTAAGAAGAATGGATAGAGAGGGATTTAGTATCTTTTGAGTCACTAAACACAACTGTGATGTATGCCAATTCAATTTTTTTAAATAAAGAATAAAAAAATCATTGTTTCATTGGAAATGATTCCAACAAATCAGAAAATTTGAAGACAGGATAAAAAGTGAAACTCTATCACTCACTGAATTTTCATGATTATCTCAGTGAATATTTTTCATATACCCCTTTGCGCATACACTGCATAACTTTCCAGAAATGACATTATTCCATTTAATCCTTGCTTTCTATGAATCTGCTGGGTGGGCATGCTTTGCCTTTAGGGTGCATGCACTTATGGTTGTCTGCCTGCAGAGCCCTTTCTCCAGATGCTAGCATGGCTGACTCCCTCCTTTCTCACTATGGCTAGCTCTTCAGTTTCTCAGGTGACTAGCTTGTATCCTTCCCAGTATGGCTCGGCCCCTCACTTCCTCATTCTGACCAGCTCTTTCCCTTCCTTAGTATGGTTATCTCCCTTCCGTTCTCAGTATGACTAACTTCCTACTTCCTCAGTGTGGCTAGCTTCACCACTTCCTTCAGGGTTTTCCTTAACTGTCATTGACTTAGTGAGGCCTCCCTGATACCACCTCTATAATTGCACTCATTGTCCTCTTTTTCATATTTAATTTCAATTTCCTCCATAGAACTTATCACCTTTTTAATGTTACATAATTTAGTTATTATGCTACTTTTCATTTCTTCCCAATACAGTAGAAATTCCATGAAAGTAGGGATTTTGGTCTTGTCCACTATCCAGTTTATAGAATAGTGCTCAGCATATAGTAAGTACTCAAGAAATCCTTCTTGAAGACAAATTCACAGCATTCCATAAGACTAGATCATATCTTTAGCAGCGAGGATTAAAGATAAGATGACAGGGATGACAGCACTTAGCACAAGGACAGATGGCAGAGGCTCAGAGAAAGGATGTTAAAGCAGCTCTCAGGACTATTTCAACTTTCCATGTCTTTGCAAGAGTACTTACTACTATCTCTTTAAAATATTATTCATGTGTTTATGTCACCCATGAACCCCATGGACCCTATGAAGATATAAACTATTTTTATTTGTCTTTATATCACTAGCATTGACAATAACTGAGTATCTAATAGGTGCTCTATAAATCTGAATTGATGTGAATCATTTGGGTCCATTCCTAAATCTGCAGACATTGCCAGATTTCCTAATTTCAAAGTGCCTCCCCTCCTCGTATTGAAATATTTATGAAGCTATTTGGTACTCAGAGGAAATCAGGTTTTAGCACAGCTGAGACTCTTCTCTCTCCAGTCAATGGTTTTGTTGAAAGCTCATTTTCATAAATGCACTAGAGAGGCATTTTTGAATAGAAAAGAGTCATTCAGCTCTTTGAAATGTCCAGGTGGAATAAGTATTAGATGCTTTTGTTATTTCTGCCACTTTGGTTAATGAAGCTGTCCCCTTTCCAATATAATTAGAACAAGGACAATTCTCTCCCCATATATAAAGTGACACACATAGGATCTTGTTACTAGACTAATGCTCTGAAGAGTCACAGGAAGCTATGTAAACACAGACTTGACATACTAGGGTAAATACAGCCAATTAAGAAAATGGCAAATAATTGCATGAGAGAAATTCCAGTTCTTACTAAAGATGTTCAGTGCCCCTTTTGTACCAAATCACATTTTATTTTGTAAGATCCAGAGGAAGTAGTTGCATAAACCTGTTTTTGTTTTCCCTGGGTGAGGGATGTTTACAAGGCATTTGTACTTTTAAATACCATCAGAATTTAAGGAAGAACAAAATTGTGACTATAGTAATCTCGAGACAGAAGAAAAAAAAATAGTCTTGTAAATTCAGTAGTCTAATTCCTGAGAGGACAAGATAAGTCAACAAAAAGCATAGCACTCCCAGGAGATACAATATAGCTCTTCTTCATGGTCTCTTAGACAAGACCTTCTTTGGTCTACCCCGTAGAAATTGGCTTTATGCAGAAAGTGTCAACTCTGCACGATGGCTTTCTTCACATTTTGATTGCCTGACTTTTCCTTCCATTCCTTCAGCCCATCTTCAAAATGCCTCTGTACACATTTTTCATCACAAGTATTTTCTTTCCTCCAGGACTTGTACATGTTTCTTAGCCAGAAATGTCTACATGCAGTCAAGAAAAGGACTCTGCAGAATTGAAACATCTTGGGCTTTAACTGACACATATTGATTCCCTCCACCAGACTGAACAGCTTGAGATCTGTATTGATTGTTTATACCTACTGTGGTTGAAGTATGATAAACTTTTTTTAAAGCCATGCAACACATATATTTTTGGGTATGGCAGAGATACAGGGTCAGGCAGAAGTAACACCCTAAAATGTCATGTAGTGTGCTTGGGTGTAATATTGTTATGTTACAGAATTATACGCTTATGATTTTGTAATAAAAGGTTTGGTATAGATTATCAGCTCATAAAAAAGGGGCATTAATTGTACTAGACCATGTAGACACTAAATATTTTTAGACAAATTTTAGTTAACAACACAGGATGAACACATGTAAAATCATGTTTGAACTTGTCAAATGTATAAGATTTTAGGTTTGCAAGAATTTGCCAAAGTATTTCATACCGTAGGACATCAAGAAGTAGAATCCTAATGTCTTTTCTCCTCCCAAGGTCCCTCCTCTCTTGTTCAAGGATGCTAAGGCAACTTTGGAAAGTAGTGAGCTTAGCTGAATGCCCCTGAACTTAAGCCTTTGAGATAATGAGATTCCCATCTCCATTTTGTCATGTACTATGTCTGTGGCCTTTGGTCACCTCTTAATCTGTCTGAGCCTTATAAACTGCAGCCAATAACATGATTATAAGGGAAACACTGACATTTACATCTCTTGGTTTTTATATATAGGGGCTAAATAAATGGTAGCCATTTCTTTACCACATTGTTTTGTAAAATTTTAGTATTTTGCTTGGGGAAATTCTCTGTAATCTATGCTGTTTCAGTTGAATAAAATAGAAGGTGTATTGTAATTTATAGCACTCATTAAAGATAAAATAATTTTAGAGCCATATGAATTATTCTGAAGCAATGTTATTAATATATTTACCCTACTCACTAAATAAAGACTATTTAACTTATACATTATGATTTCACATTTTTGCATTCTATATCTGTAAGTCAACATGGCTCTTTCTTCAAAGATCCATTCAGTGCCACCTGCACTTATGGTAAAACCATTTGTGTACAATTTATTAAAGAAATACCTAATGATTAGTTTGGGGAAGAGGTGAGAAGAGAGTAAAGATGCACTTGGGAATCACTTAGAAATGAACAGTGTGTGGATAACAGAATGCCTAAAGGATAGAATGACTAGATTGTTTAAAGGCTGATCTGTAGCTTGTAGGAGGACATGTATCAAGACTAGAACCAATGTGAGCTTCATTGCACAAAGGAGTAAAGTTGTAGGGGTGGGAGTGAATTTTTTTAGACTGTGTATTTTTTAGACTTCAGTTGGTCAGGCTGTAGGAGGGTAAACAGATTGGAAACCCATTTGCTTATCAACAGAATAGAGAGAAAACAAGAAAAAAATACTTTGAGTCATTTTGCTATATTTGACATGAAAACTTTACAGAGACATAATGCTGATAAAGAATGAACTTTACTTAAGCTTGGATTGTTCATATGAGTGAGTGTGTGTGTGTGTATGTGTGTGTGTGTGTGTGTATTATTTTTCCCTTGAGGAATTCTTCTTTAAAGTCATGACAACATATCTGAGTTATTTTTTTATTGAGTTTTGCATAATTTTTCCCACTCACTTTATCAACGGTGTTGTTGATGCAGTAATGCTGGTTTCTAAAAGCCCTTTCTGGCTTACATCATGACCTCGTTGGCATTTAATTCAAACAAGAGTTTGAAGCCAGAAGAGAAGAAAATTTCTATTTTATAAGCAAAATGCCTGCAAAGTCCAAGGTGCTAAGTGTTGAACTCAATGGCTAATACTTGGAAATTTCTGGTATGAATGTATCAAGTGTGTCCAATGGTTGTATTGAAACTGTGTGGTAAAGCCAAAACCTCATGTTTGGCTATACTCAGGTAAAAATATTCTAATACAAGGCCAAAAGGAGGCAAGACAAGCTGGCGGGGAGTGGTGGTCCAGAGCAGAAGTTTCCTGTGATGGAGCATCTGCTTCTTCTGAAACAGAGACCTGCTGGGGCATTCATCGGTGGAGGAGTGACTGACACACTGATGCAGTGTGGAATGGCCCAGAAGGGGACACAGAAAAGTCACATCCCGGAAGAGATGCAAAGGCAACAGGGGAGGGGAGGAAGGGAGAAAAGCCAGGTTAAGAAATCTGCGGGAGCCAACCAACTGAATTGGTCTAGGAGTCTGGAGATGAAGTGCCAATTCCTTCAGTGTCTTGCATGCTTTCAGAACATTGCTAAGGACAAATGATGCTTTTTGATAGATCCAAAAAGGATGATCAGAATCACGTAATGAACCCCATCTCTGGTTATGCATATGCCACCAACAAACTCACTATATGACTTGGGACTGGTAATTTCTCTCTAAAAGATAAAGATCCATGGAATGACCATTGAAGATCTCAAGTTATTTTTGTTGTTGTTTAAATTAATTCTAATTAATGCATGTCACAGAACAGGCAAGACTTGAAAAAGAAATTAGGCACTTTGGTAGCAAGTAGTCAAAGGAAAAATTTATACATATGACCCTCAGATAGTCAGAGTTTAGACCCTAAAGGAAAACACCAGACAGAGGCCTTCCTCTTTACCTCTAATTTCTGCTCTTTTAGAAGCTTCTTTCACAATAAGTTCATAGCCTGACTTCCTAGCTTCCCAACACTACCATTCACCTTTGACAATTCACTTTAGGAAAGGTCAGAATTTTCACTTATAAGAAGTAGGTGACTATTTCTTCTTAGAAGTTGAAATCATGGAGAGTATTGAATTCTTCACCTTTGAAAGCTGCAAGCCTATTTCAGCAGTAGAACTTCTTAATTCTGGTTCTGTAAACATATGAAGACCTCTATGGAGGAGGTTGCAGTGAATCTGTGAACTCTGGATTCTAATTAGTTTGTTAATTAGATAAATGGATAGTTAAAAAACACCAACTTTGGACACTTGGTATTTATACAGGACTTTATTGTTGGGGGAAATGTGGCCTAAGGTGCGATTAGCTAGCATTTATAGCTGTATGGAATATACCATGTTTTTCTATCTTGATTTACAGAGAAATGTGGAATGACTTTTTAGTATGCAAAAAATTTTCTTCTTCCTATTTAATTTCTCATCTTTATTTTCCCAACAGTTTTTTTTTTAGTTTTTTTCTCATCTGTATAAAATTATTAGATTCCAATTAAAAATTAATTTAAAAATCAAACTCAAATCCCAGGCTTGAAGTTTATTACTGTTTTCCCTCCTGAGCAGCCGTCTTGCCTTAAGGAGTTACCTCATTGAATGGGGCCTCAAGATGTGTTTCTGCAATTCCAGATTCACTGTTTGCTAATGAAAAATGCAACCAAACAGCTGTTGCTTGTTCTGAAAAATTCTAAAGCAGCAGAAGAGTTACTCTTAATTAACTGAGTACAGGTGAGACCACCTGGTCATTCTTCAGTGTGTCCATTATTAACACTCAGATTATTAAAAGGCAAATGACACCTATTTGCTACACTGTGCATATGTGGGTGAGGTAGAGGGGGAAATAGGAATGGAGTTAGATGATTTGAACCTTTAAAGGCAGTCTCACCTTTTCTTGCATAAAGTGATTTCTTTTTCTGTTGTAAGTAAGGCCAGCCTTTGCTTTTTTAGAAGTAAAGGGTCTTCTTTCTTGATATTTGGTATTGCACCAAAAACCTGAATGGTCATTCTCCTTTGCGGGAATTACACAGGTCATTTTTCTAGGTAAATTACAATAAAAACACAATCTGGATTTTAAATACTTAATGCAGGAATGTAAATTATTTGTAACAATTTAGTTATTCGTTGATTGATTTGACAAGTTAGGAAGTATCTTCTTTTCTGGAGAGAATTCCATTAAAACTTGACCCATTGACAATCTTTCACTTTAATCCCACTCTATCTTTCCTTCGTCTTGAAGGGATGAAATATGGAAGCCAGACAAGTGATAATAGCTATCTCTGCAAGAGTTTGTCATGACTGGCTTTGTGGGAAACATATTGAATAAAGTTCTGAAGCCAGGAGGAAGAACCTAAATTGGAAAGGATTCTAGGGAGGAGGAGGCAGGGGGAGGGAAGGGAAAGAAGAGAATAGCGAGAAGGGAAGAGGGCAGGAAGGAGTGAGACCTATTAGAAGAAAGAGAAAATGTAGAGGGAACACTAAATTTCAGTCCTTAAAACAGAGATTGTAATCATTTTGATTGAGTTGACCATATGCTTATAATTAAACATTGATTAAATATAATAAACATTAAATAAATTTTATGCATATGGAATTACTGTATTTTTCCATGTATAAGATGCCTCCATGTATAAGATGATCCCTACTATTCTAACCCAACATTAAGAAATCAGATCTACTGTATAAGACAACCCCCATTTTTGGTCTAACAATTTTAGACAAACGTATCGTCTTCTACATGGAAAAATACGGTACATGTGTGAGTAGATCCATATAAATAATGGACACGACCTGAGCAGAAGACTCAAATGTCATTTCTTCTCTAAAACTGTTTGAGTTCCCCACACAGAATTACTCATTTCCTCGTTTGCTCCTAGAGGATACACATATTCGCTCACGGCCGGGCATGGTGACCATGCACTGTGTGCTTCTCTCTCCAGTGGGTTATGAGCTTTGTCAGAAGAGGAATGTACTTTGTCTAAATAACTAGTTTGTTGAGAACTCGCTATGTACTACTCATAGCCATTTTACGAATCCTTTTAGATGTATTTACTCCTCTAAGCAATCCTAAAAGCTAAATAGTTTTATTCCCATTTAAAAGACGATAAAGTCAAACCCAAGTAAACTAGGTCTTGCTAAGGTTACACAGCAAGGAAGTGGTAGAGCTGGGATTTGAAAATGGACAGTCTGATTCCCAAACTTACACTTTTAAGTAATCAATATATTATGCTTATCTGACATCTAACACACAGTAAGGTAGTTTAGCTACTTGTACTGTTAGTAGTTAAATGCTTTAAAATTCTAATAAACTTTTTGCAAAATGCAATCTGGCTTTTCTGGAGGTTTTCTTTTGCTTCTTTTTATTTTAAAGGAAGTTTGTGCTTTACTCTTTAGATTACATTTTTTTGTCAACTCAGGAAATGTGTAAAATGCCTCTAATTAGATATATATTACTCAGCTGTAAGAAAAGATGAAATATTGCCATTTGCAACAAAATGGATGGACCTGGAGATCATCATGCTTAGTGAAATAAGCCAGACAGAAAAAACAAAGAACTGTATGACTTCACTCATATGCGGAATATAAAACTGAAAGCAAAGAAAAAAAGAAATGAACAAACAAATACCCATGGACACAATCAATAGTTTAATGTTTATTTGGGGACGAGTGGGTTAGGGAGGGGAGAAAGGGGAGGGGGTGGGAGAGGAGGGGGGAAGCTAAATATAAGGTGATGGAAAGAGAAGTCACATTAGGTGGCGAAGTTATTATACATCAAGTTGACAATGCACTGTAGAATTGTATGCCTGAAACCTATGTAATCCTTGCTAACAGATGTCACCCCAATAAGTCTAACAATAAAAATGAATTAAAAAAAATAAAATAAAATTTTTAAATTTGAAAAAAAAAAATGGAAGCTGTAGACTGTTGTGATAACCTCAAATTTCAGGTTCCACTGATGTTAGAATAAGCAGAGGAGAAGCAAAACGAAGTTATTATTTTAAGTTTATTTTTCTAATAGATATAATTTATTTTGCAGAACTCAAAAGTGGTCTTACAAGGCCAAGATGCAAAGGCTTCTACATAGTGACTAAAAAGAAGTGGACAAAGTAGGGTCTGTGGAGGACTGAGCCATGATACTTTGTTCATTGCAGCATTCAATGAACATTTATTGGGTGCCAATCTGTTTGGAGTTCTCCAAGGTGAAATTCCAAATGTGAGTTGATGAGTAGTGTCTCTACTTAACCTTTGCACCCTCAGGAAATCTGGGAGCTTTGCCCTGTCATTTGAACTTTTGTAATTTTTTTTGGATAACATCTCTTTTCTTAGAGACGCTAATGTTGAGGGAAAGGATTGTGGCTCATCCTTCTTCTGTTTACTGACGATGCCTACCAGGGCTATCCTCATAACGGTTGGTCGTTAAATATTTGCTGAATGGGTGATCAGTCAACAAAGGATGTCTGACCATTCCCAGCGAAAAAGCAGGCAAAGACATGAAATCTCACGAGGTGGGAACATTGATTGGACTCAAAGATTTTAGACACTCTCAAGGAATTCATCATTTCTTTCTCCCCTACTTCACACTTGTTTTCTTTTTCATCCTTTTCTTTTTTAAAAGTATTTTCCCCCTTTTTCTGCTTTTCTACCTCTCACTTCTTTTTTCTCTCTTCTTTGCCCACTACTGAGCACGTCCCCGTGATCTCTATCATGAATCAAATGGTATCTGTGTTTGTGGGGAAAAGAGTGGAATAAAAAAAAAGTGATCTATACTAGATTTTAGATTATTTGGGATTAAGACGTTCATGAGGTATCGGAAATTTATTATGTGAAATATAAATGAAGAGGACAGTTGAGGCTGTCACATCGCTCTGGCATTATTGGCATGAATGTAATACCTGAAGGTATCAGAATAGATGTGACCTTAACCATAGCACCAAAATCTACTCTGAAACTCTAACTGCACTGTCCTCATCAATGCTTGCAATAACAAAGCTGTTAGGAGCCCTCCTGTGTGCCAGGCATTGGTCCTCATGATGCACACTTATTTAATTCTTATTGCAATGTTGACACTACTCTCTGATTTTGCACAAGTCTGAGGTTATTGGTAGTATTTATACAAATTGCTATTTATCTAATTTCCTTTTCTTTTTTGATTGTGTGATTTAGGAGAAATGATCATACTTTTCTAATATATTTATATAATTTTCTGTTTCTATGATCTTAACTTTGTCTTTTATCATTACTGTTACCAAAGATTATGTACCTTTTTATTTTGTGACTTGATTTTATGAGTAACGGTGATCATAGAGATCATAAGTGAATGCTGTGCTTACTGTACAACAGACATGCTATACTATACATATATATATATATTTGGTGTGTACCCATATATATGCACACATTTATCTTATTCAAACCTTATAACAACCATATGAGGTAGCTTCTATTATTATTCTCATTACATATCTATCTATCTATCTATCTATCTATCTATCTATATCTATCTATCTATCTATCTATATGAAATGAGGTTTAGAGAGGATTATTATTAATAACTTGTTCAAGATGGTATAGCTAGTCAGGTGAAATTAGAAATGGTGTGTCTGGATACGAATACTATGTAATTCATCAGAAGACTACTTTGCCTATTGAGAGTGTCTTTTTCTTTTCTCACAGCCTATAAATGTGCTTAAGACTCTTGCATTCTTTAAAAAAATTTTTTTATTGAGGTATAGTTGGCATGTAATATTGTATTAGTTTCAGGTGTGTAATATAGTGATTGGATATTTGCATGTACTGCAGAATAATTACCATCATATGTCTAGTTATCCATACACAGTTACAAAATATTTTTGTCTTGGAGCGAGAACTTCCAAGATTCACTCTCCTAGCTACTTTCAAATATGTAATACAGTATTAATTACTAGAGTGGCCGTCCTGTACTCTATATCCCCATGACTTATTCATTTTATATCTGAAAATTTGTACCTTTTGACTTTCTTCACCCATTTCATGAAACTCTTACCCCACCAATACCCTCTCAGGCAACCACTAATCTATTCTCTATATCCATGAGTTTGCTTACTTTTGTTTGTTTTGTTTTTAGATTCCACATGTAAGTGGGATCATAGGATATTTGTCTTTTTTAATGTGACTTATTTTACTTAGCATAATGCCTTCAAAGTCCATTCACTGTCACAAGCAGCAAGATTTCATTCTTTTTATGGGTGAATAATATTCCATTGTGTATATTACCACAAATTCTTTATCCATTCATCCATTGATGAACATTTAGGTTGTTTCTGTGTCTTGGCTATTGTAAATAATTCAGCAATGAGCATGAGGGTGCATATATTTTTTTAATTAGTGTTTTCATTTTCTTTGGAAAATAATCAGAAACGAAATTGCTAAATCATATGGTAGTTTTATTTTTAATATTTTGAGGAACTTCCATACTGTTTTTCATAGTGGCTGTACCAATTTACATTTTCCACCAGCAGTGCACAAGGGTTCCTTTATCTCTGCATTCTTTTCTTTTCTTTATAAAGTTTTGTTTTGTTTTAATTTGATTTTTGGTGGTTCCCTGGCTGGGAGTCGAACCCAGGCCATGGCGTTGAGAGCACCGAAGCCTTAGCCACTGCACCACCAGGGAACCCTTTCTCTGTATTTTTGCCAACATTTGTTATTTCTTGTCTCTTTGATAATAGCCTTCTAACACGTATAAGGTAGTATCTCACTGCGAAGGCCTTGTACTCTTGACCCTACGTCATTTTCTGCTTCCACCATTTCTCACGACTTCCTGTCTTAGCCAAACTTCTTTAGAGAACAGCCTGCCATCACTTTTTCTGCACCCTCCTTTCTCATCACACTTAGGTGCTCACCCCTCTGTTGGACTCCGACTTCTTTGTCAAAGGTGCCCACTGGCTAACCCCAATAGATACTTCTATTCTTTCTTCATGCCCACGACCCTTTGGTCCTTTTGGAAAATGCTCTAATCACGTGGTTTCCTTGACACAATCGTTCTGAGGTCTTCTCTTACCTTGAGCTTGTCCAGCAACTGGTGATGCCAAGCATTCTCCTACAGTTCACGTAAATCGTGGTTAATATACTCCCTATGTGCTCCATTTATGCTTACCATTTTAACTATTACTTATAAATCAATCATTCCACAATCTATATATTTATCCATGAACTTTCCTCTGAAGTACAGATTCATGCCATTTCCTTTCTGGATATATACATTTGGATGTCTCCTGGACAATTTAAAATGAACAAGTCTCGTTTAATTAACAACATTCCTTTTATTTCCGGTCTTCCTGCTGTGCTTTCTTGTTCACAGCAAATAGCAACATCATCTACCCACTTCTTAAGACCCTTTAATAAATTTCTATGACTGACAAGATGAAAATGAGAATCTTTTCATGGCCTTCAGGCCCTGTTGCTGCCCCCTGCTTGTGTCTCCGTCTCACTTTGGACCACTTGCCACCTGTCTTCATTTGGGCCACGTGGCCTCCTTCTGGATTGTGGGACCTGCGATACTGCTTCCTGCCTCAGGGCCCGTGCACTTACTACCCCACATTTGGAATCTTGCTTCCCCTATCCTGGTACATTCAAGTAAAAGCCTCATATTAAGTTTTATTGTTGTTATTATTCTAGGATCTCAAAGATGTAATTAGATAATCATAAATATGGTGATTTGATTAATGACTACCTTCCTCATTTCCCTGTTGGGCACAAGTGACAGCAGTTCTGCTTATCATAGCAATCCCACCCCAGTACTTGCACATTTAATAGGTACTTAAAGAATACTAATTGAATGAATTCTTTCTTCAATATTTTTGATGTTTTGGGTGATTTTCTTCTTTTTTACTCAGAGAATCATCTTCAGTAATCATTTATAATATCAGAATAAATGGCAAATGGAGTTTTCTGGTTGTAAAGAAAACTTAATCTCACTTAAAACAGGCAACACGTGCACACATGCACACACACACACATGCACATGCACACACACTCCATGAGGAGGCACATGCATGTAGGAAAGGCAGATGTTTTCAGATTTCCCAAGTTTAATTTTATTTGGGACTTTCTCACAGGAGGAATTGCATTTCCTCAACCATACTCGGTCCTGACGCATTGACTATCCATATTCCTTTCTGTATTTTGTGCCAAAAGGGAAAAGAAAAACAAACCCTTCCTTTATTTACTCTTAGTCTTATTGAAGTGAATAATACAAAATGGGAGATAACATCAACTAGTTAATTCTAAATTAATCAATGTTGATTTTGTATATATGTTTTTACTATTGTCAAATTTAGAAATGTCTAATGTCTGGAAAATTTGTTCCCACACAGCAGAGTGGTGCATGGAGAAACCCTGGGAGTTGCAGGAAGTGTCTAGTTGTTCCTCTTGGATCTGGCCTTTTCACCCATAGCTTCTCTCCATCAGATTTCATCCTGGACTTGCTGGCTAACTTCTCAAAAAGTTGTCTAAAAATAGTTTTTTCTCAAGCTTTTGGTGATGGAAGTAGTTTCTCTTCATTTTTCTCTGTAAGACCTCAAACCACTCAGTCAGGGGTATCCATCCTCGTCTTCCTCTATGTGGCCAGAGCAGGACTTGGATTTGTAAATCCTTATCTGTAGCTCCAAATCCATAAGTCTCTGAAGACTGAAGTGTTTTCATGGCTGATGTGGCGGCAGTACCCTACTAAATCTGAACTCATGTGGCCACAAAACCTGACCCAAGCTGATAGACAGCTGCTTATAATCTGCACTTTCCTTGGTGTGAAAAGTCACATGCTTTGGGTTTGACACCACTCTGAGTGTTACATAATATGCTGACTTTGCATGCACTTTGTTGCCTTTTAAAATGTTACCTTCAAAAAATTTTTTGAGACTTGTAGATTCACATGCAGTTGTAAGAAATAACAGCTGTAATATACCCTTCACTTAAATTCTTTTGATAGTAACTTTCTGCATAATTATAGTACAGTATCACAACCAGGAAATTGACACTGATAAAATCCCTTGACCTTATTTGGATTTCATTAGTTTTACATGCACGCGTTTGTGTGTATCTCTGTTTGCATTTAGTTCCTTATAATTTTGTCACATGTAGATTTGTGTGACCATTGCCACAGTCAGATGCAAAAGAGTTCTTCACAAGAAAGAACTGTGTTACAGACATAGCCACCTCTTTCACTAAGCCACTCCCTAACCCCTGGCAACCACTAATCTGTTCTCCATCTCTATAATTTTATTTCAACAATGCTAAATAAGTGGAACCACACATTATGTAACCTTTTGTGATGGGCTTTATTCACTCAGCATAGTAATTCCTTTTGATATCCACACAAGTTTTTGCATGCCTTTTAATATCTGAGAATTCTGAACTCAAAAACACACTTCGCACTTTATTTTAGCTGAAAGGTGGAGAGGCAATCTAAAGTACACTTGAAAGGTTGGGGTAAGAGGCTGTGGAGCTGCACTTGAAGTCTGCCACTGACAGCAGAGCCCTGCTAGCTCATAGACCATGGAGGATCTGGCCTGCCTGGGCCTAGGGGCTGCGTTGTCTTCAGTGGGTGGGGGCTGGAAATAGCTTGAAACATATGTTTCCGGTGTCTGGTTTGAACGCAGCTCCTGCTACTCTTGCAACCCCTGTGATATTTGCATCGTGTGGAAGCCTTCTTACTCAGTGCCCACAGTCATCTGCCTCCCTTGCCATTGCCTGAGTTTCTCATTTTCATGGCACTCCCTCTCAGGCTTAAATTCTAGCTCTAATTTGCAATCTGCTTTCCTTCAACATGTTTCTACCAGCCCCTTTCTTGGGGACGGCACTTGGCTTCTGTATCACAGAGATCTGCCACGCAGGGCTCAGATTTCAGCACTGGCCTGACTCAGGCCTGTGTTGTGTTCTCGCTACCCGCCAGACTCCAAGAGTTGGATATAGGGTCTTCCTTGGTGATCTTGTGTACATTTCCATCATTATTAGAGTGAGTTTTGATGTCAATGCAATTAATTCATGTAATTATTATGTGTATTTTAAAACAAAATTCGCCCCATTTAGGCTGACATACAATTCAAAAGGTACTTAGATAAGTTCTATAATGGAAATTGTCACTAAATGCAGTGAAATCATGTTTTATTCTTGACAGTGGACTTAAGTACATCTCTAAGCAGAGAGAGAGAGAGAGAGAGAGAGAGAGAGAGAGAGAGAGAGAGAGAGAGGAGAGGGAGAGAGAGACATTGACTCTAAAATTTACTGGAGAGGATAAATGGAACAATGACCCAAGGAGGGGCATTTGTCACATTCATTGTTGCATCCTAGTCCTTCTAGCCTGCTGCAATGGAAGGCATCAAAATAATTGATGTTATAATGTTATTGTTCCAGACAACTTTGATTAATTTATGTCTTCCTTTTGGAGAAAGCTAAACTGAAGAAGTAGTTGTAGGATCACCAAGATTTTGCTTCTAGCTCTACAGTTATTAAAACACACACACACACACACACACACACACACACACTCCCAAGTGGAAAGTAAATACTTAATTTCTGATAATTCATAAAATTTGCTCAGGTGAACAATTAGCTGGGAAATTTTTAGATGTTTGAATGTTTCACTTTTCTATCTGATGTCTGCTATTATGCAAACAGACTACCATTGTTCTGTGATAATTTTGGTTAGCACTAAGTTGCAAATTTTGGCTTTGGGAATATCAATAGGATCCATTGATTTTCTGGAGAAATCAATTAGGGGTGAAGAAAAGAGAAGAAAAAAGGTAGTATCTAATCTTGACTTACTTTCTTATTTAAAATATTGTCAGTTCTTTTCCCAAAGAGAACAAGTGATACGGATTTGGCAGCTAAGAGAGAAAATAAGGGTAATTTTAAAAATACAGGGTAATTTGAGTAATCTTTTAAACATCTGTACAAAAGAAATAGGAAAACTAAACATGAAAGTTATGCAATTTTTAGGGTAAATGGAAGAAAGGAGAATGCAGAATAAGCCAGGTTTTCCTCCTTTAAAATATATTTTTTAAATCTTTTAGTTTCAAAGTCCCCTCAAAATTTTTTGACAATTGAAAATCGTCATGTTTTTCCTAAAAGTCTTCCAGAATAGCAATGCAATGAATTCCTGTCAATGACTTTACCTTCGATTAAAACAATTTTTTAAACAAATGCATTAGCATTGGAGAAACAGCCGCATTGATAGGCCTTTGCTTTTGCTTTGGATGTCAAAACCACTTCCTCTTACTCTATTTTGCAAATCTGTCCTCAGTTGAAAGGGTCATAAAGTACATAAACTAAAAGTACACAAGGTGGTATATGTGTCTGGATGGTTACTCATGATGAAGTCAAAGTAAGTGAGCATGAAAAATAAAGGCTGGTGGGTTCTGATTTTTAGCCTAAATTATAGACATAATATTTGTTGTTATCATTTGTTTATCTCAAATTTTAAAATCACAACTTCAAGCAGACCTTAGATTCTTTATTGGGTGCTGAATAAATAGTTATTGACTAAATGCATGCCGGAGTGAGAACCTCAGTATTTATTCTCTCTCAAGCCTTAAAAAATTATATGATAGTCCCAGAACCTTAGCCAAAACAAGGATGAATTTCTGAGTTTGGAACTAAACTTTTATTTATTTTGAAGAGTGTTTGGGAAATTTTAGTTGCACATAATATAATATTAACCCACGTTTTATAACTACAAAAATAAAGACTTTTGCTTTCTGGTTTAATTATCTAATTAGAATTCAGCAAGCTATGCAGAGGCTGCCCTTTGGGGCTCATTAAGCCAGCAGGCTTAGGAGTGTTGCAAGTGAAGAAAACACATTTAAGAGTCGAATGTGTTGTTGCCGAAAGGTCGCTTGGTTACTCTAATACAGCACTGCCTGGGAGAGGGGTAGCCTTTGGGCCGGCAGGCAAGCAGGTGCCCTGAGAGGAGAAAGCAGTGCCCAGTCCGAGCTGCAGAGGGGAGATCTGCTTACTGCGCGCTGGGTCGCCGCGCCCAGAGGCTGAGCAGCTCCAACAGCGTTGCTGTGAAGGGTCAGGGAAGCGTAATCTTTTGAGCTGCTGACCCCTGCTACACTACAGAAACAGGCTGAATCACAATGATCTTTGGATTGGAATCTCAGCTGCTATGCAAGACGAGCTGAGAGCTCTCCACTGTGGCTACTATTGCTGCAGTGTTTGCTCCGAACGCTGAGCACTCGAGCATTTTCGGTCTCCAGGGCCCTCGGGTGGACATCTTTCTGTCAGTTTGAAAGTGTCATGGGATTGTTGAACGACCGACCGAATAAACAGACAGAAAAATCCCACAGAAACCCCATAAACACACAAGGCCATAAGCCCTTCACATTTAATTTTGCTGGACAATGAATCACGCTAATTTGAAAACAGAACTCACAGCCTATGTTTTATAAACTGAGACTTTTGTTCTTTTCCCCCCTGCATTTTAATCTTGTCACGGTTGTCATGCCGTGAATGTCTTAACCAGAAAACAAAAGAGTATTTTGGACCTGGGTATAACATGTCTCAAGTCTTGGTACCGTTGCAATACAACACTCTCTTACAAAGGCCGGCTCTGCCAAGCTTGGCTCACACTTCCTATCTGCAAAACCACCGAGGTGTCAACTGATCTCGTTCTAAATGGCTGGATTAAAAAAAAGACACACACACAGAAGACATTGGTTGTTTTAATGTATAGTGTGTAGTTAGGTGAAGGTTGTTTTCATCATTTGAAGTAGTTTTGTTTAGGTGGATTCTCATTAAAATGAGATGCTTTGCTGTGTGAATTTATTGGGGGTTCGCAGCCCCATGCTACTCCTGCCTGCCTCCTTGATTTGAGCTTTGCTGACTGCTTTTTTTTTATTGGTTTTTGGCAAGTTGCTGAGGGCATATATTTTGGACGTCTCTTGTCTGATGAGTGAGATTCTGCTGACATGCAAAAACCTGTTGCTCATGTGTGTTTCGTGGCAAATCCACCAGCAGTGAGCTCAGGTTTCTTGACAACAGGTCTTATTTATGGAGAAACAGCATAAGCAATCCTTCGTGGGACCATGCTGTTCTCTCCCCGGGAGTAGCATTTGGAATTTCTACGCCAAAGGTCGTGTCATTTTTGAACAGCTCATATTTTATGGGTGTGGCAGAGGAAGCGGGACCGCTGCTGGTCGTGGTGACAGTACCATTTACCGAGTATGTACTGTATCCCAAGCAATTTGCCTTGACTCATCACCACAAAATGGCAAGGGAAATGCTATTGTACCCATTTTGAAGGTGAAGAAACTTAGGTTAAACAAGTTTCCCTGAGTCTTACGGGGTGGTGAGGACAAATTGAAACTGGGTTTTCTGTCTGTAAAGTTTGTCTTTAGAGAAAATGGAGAGACCAGTACTGACCTTGATTTTATTAGTGAAGAAAATTTTGTTCTGTAATTTCCATTCTATTTTATAACAACTGTTAAATGTATGCCACCTATAGTAGTTGGTGCCAGGCAGTAGGAATGACTAAGAAATCGTTCCTGTTCTTAAAGAACTCATAGACTACAGCAGGGGTTTTTGACTGGGTGGCATTTTTGCCCCTCCAGGGACATTTCCCATGCTCTGGAGTCATTTTTGATTGGATAAGTGTGTGTGGAGCTGTTGGCATCTAATGGGATACTTGCTAAGCCTCCTATAATGCACAGACAAACCCCACAACAAAGAATTATCTGGCTCGAAGTGTCAGTCGTGGTGAGGTTGAGATACCCTGTTCTGGAAGACACTGAACACATGGTGGGATTTATGCTGTACCTTTCATGGTAGAGTGGTAGATTGTATTATTCATTCAAAGTATTTCCCATTGGGACCTTCCAGGTGGAAGAATTATACCTCCTACCTCATGAATACTAGGTGAGGCCATTCTACCCATTTTGATGGAGGAAATACAGGCAGATGCATTCAGACCCACTGTGTGGTTTTGCCATCGTTCTTATCCCTTCATCGCAAGACCGTCAAGTTCCAGACAGAAGCTTCTCCACCAGAGATTTCCAAAGAAAGCAGCATGGAGTAGAGATGTGGTCCATTCCAAAGAACTGGCATCATAAACCTTTGTTGGGAGCCAGTGAGGTTTTGAGATTGTTATCATAGTGTAACTTAGTGCATGCTGGCTAAGGAGGATATGGCTGTTATTTCAAAAAGTGAGGCCGAGGTGAGATGGTGGTAGGAGGAAAACCTGAAAGAAAAGCCTAGAGCCAGGGTGTGCCAGATGGCAAAGAGTGGGTTTTAATTTTGTATGTGAGAAACTTAGTAGGGATGAGAAGCTTAGTAGAGATGAGAAAGAAAATTAATCCCGAGAGCAGAGGAAAAGATGATTCAGAAAGGGACCGAGACAGGCAGCTGGAAATCAGTTAGGCTGGGTAATAGCAGCTTAATACGAAGAGCAGGGCCTGACAATGGGCAGGGCTCGGACGAGTGAGAAGTTAGGGGTTTATGCCAGAGTGATGGGGAAAGAAAAATACATCAATTGCCATAAAAATGTACTTGGTATGGACAATGAAAAGGTGATTCAAAATTAATATCAAGATTTTGAGAGTGGTTATCCTAGAAAATGGCGTCATACAAGAACACGTCTTGGAATGGATGTGACCTTCCAGAGGTGATCGAGGTCAGGATAAAGGTGGGCTGTCCGGTGGGAGATGTGCAGCGTCAGTTGGCTATGGGGGTCTGGCCGGTGGGAATAATTCTAGTGTGATTTACCTGTGCCTAAGGGTGCAGTTTGGACAACATTATCTGGGCATAGTGGCTGGAACTGAAAGAGAAGTTAAGGAAAAGGCAGTTGCAGTTTGGGCAAAGAATAAATCTGATGGGAGGAATATCAGGTATTTGGGAGGAAAATGCTGCCCTGGCTGGCTCATAAGGAGCAATGTTTGGGTCTTGCAGAGGTAATTAAGAGTGTAAGAAGGCAAATGAGTGCCTCCTCCTTGGTTAAGTGCAAATAGGCACTTCAATGCCTTTGCTGTTGTTCTGAAGCATTAAGCTTCGGTTAAAAACTAAAAGAAAGCAGTACCCAGTGAAAACGTCAGAAATTTACAAATACTCAAAATGAAAGTGTACGTTTGAAATTTTCCTCAGTGTAAACGTGGAAACCAGAATAACAATAACACTCACTTGAAAAAATTCTTATACTTGAAAGCTTACGGTTTTACACTTCACTTATTATGTTTTTGCTATGCCCACCAGTTAGAAATGAGATTACTACATTCTTGGTTTAGCTATTGATTATATTTTAAATAAAATACCCTGGATTAGATCATGACCTATTAATTTTCCTTCTCAGTTTCCACACCTCAGGGAAACCTAACAAGCAAATGTTTGCCTCTGGAAGGGGAGAGCTGAATTTCTTGTCCTTGCCCTTTGTCACCCATGTTCCGGAGTTCACAGGCAGTACACCCATTCGTTCTGAAGTTTTGCGAGGGTAGCAAGGTGAATAAAATAGGTTGGTGTCATGCTATATTCCCTAAGAATAAGTCAGATCACCACCTATTTCTCTTCGTCTGGTTTTATCCTTCAGTATGTCAGGACCCTGGGATGTCATGGCGGAGAAATGCTCCACCATCAACCGGCTGGTGGCTGCAGAAATTACAGACAGGGTGCTGGAGAGAAGTCACAGGGATCCCTGAGTTTGCCAAGACAGAAAGAGCATTTAACACCCTGGTGTTAAATACCACTCATCTCTGTGAAGATCGGGCGGCTTCTCTTCTGAAAGCAGCACTAACCTGAGTGATTTCATCCAGAATTATGATTTTCTTTCATTTCTCAGTCTAACTCAGTTTGCATTCACCGTTAACTAATGAATTTAGGGCCTTTCTCAGATCTGAAGAGTTGAGAACACGGTCCTCTTTCAGGCCTTTGTCATATTATTTAATAAGGCCCGTCCTTTGGAGAGTTTACAATTTACACCAGAGAAGTCTATCTAATCTTTTATTTTCTACTAAGCCACCCAATCATCGTCAGTAAAACTTCCTCTCGGCACCATAATTAGAATCGTGGAGTTGGGTTACTTGAATTCCTCAAGATCCTCAGGTGCCCACTGCAGCCCCCATATTTGCCTCATGTTCTGTACCTTTCTTTTCCATCTCTTTGAAAGTTGTGTTCACATTGTCATACAGAGAAGGTGCCCAAAAATGTATACACATTTTAAGATATGAAAAAACTGTATTAAAATTGTGATACTCTATATGTACCGATAACAAAAGATGAATACAAGTCACACTGGACCTCTGCAATTACAGGAGGTGCTCGGAGTGGGGACCATCAGCACCCGGACACTTCTGATTACGGCGAACTGCTTACTGCTTGAACAATATTGACCGAAGTGTCCACTTACATCGCTGCACATGCTATTTACATTTCTTCTCAAAGTACTTCCAGAGTAGCCAGTGCTCTGTGGTGCACCACATCCTTTAAGGTCCCCCCTAAGTAGAAGTCAAGGGGTGTTAAGGAGAATGGGATTGGGGGGAACTCAAACAATGTTCTCGAATTTCAAATACCACTTCAAAATGGTCTTGCACTTCTCAAAGAACAACCTTGCTCCCACCATTTTCTTTGACTGTCCCACCTGTCACATGGTGATGCTAGCATTCCTTTCATTAACCCCAACTTTTGAGTGAGGTCCTACTACACATTGCTACTGTAATTCAATTCAACTTTGAAAAGTAACACATAGGTAACATCTCTTAAAATGCATGAACTTATTTTTGGCACCCCCCCTGCCCCCCCCCACCCCCCCCACATATCAGATTTTTGGCATTCGTGACTGATTGCTAATTTGATTGGCTAATCACTGGAATATACCACCAAGAGCGGGCATCTCAATGCGCTTTTTCCCAGGATCTTTCATTTTCCTGTGAATGTAGGCCTTCTGGAGACATAAAGCCTTAACCTAAATAGCTGCCATTAATAGAATAATGTTCAGGAAAGTGGAGGAGATATTGCTGAGAAGATGTTAGACCTCCTTTTAATTATAGCACTTTAGTGATCGTACCGAGTGGATACCTCTCCACTCGGTGTGTGTGAAGAATAATAATTGAATGCCATTTTGATGGGGGTTAAACAGAGATAAAGCCATGCCCGTTAATAATACTGTTGCATTTTAATTAATGATTCAGGGTAATCATATGATTTACTTTAAGCAGTTTTCTAGATTCAAACCCTTCCATCATAATTCAAGTTACAATAACCTGCTGAAGAAACTGAGTAATTCATGACTCAATTAGACAGACCAGGAGTAGCATGAGGGTAGGTCCTGACGAGGAGGGTGGAGTCTCTAATCCTGTCATTTTCTTACTAATTGTCACTGTTTCTCTGTACTGGCAGCGTAGTAGGGGTGTTATGGCAAGTCCCTGGGTGAGTGGAAGTGATGTGCTACTTTTCTTTTTGGCTTTGAAGGAAACTAGGGAAAATGAAGATGTGGAGATGAGAAAGAGAAAATGGAGGGGCTATGGTTCAGACATCAGAAGGATAGGCCCCTCTTGAAACCATTCAAAAACTGGTCTGGGGCTAAAAAATAGATGGAGCCAGGGACTGGGGAAAAGGCCAAGAGCAGGAGCTAAACATGAGAGCCGTGGGTGACTCCTGGTGTCTGGCTGCACCATTGGAAGATGAGATGTGCTATTTGCAACCACCTGAGGTTTGCGCCAAGCAAGCATCCTTGCAGTATCCAGGCCCTAGGTACCTTTGCACACCTAGTGGGCTAGAGAAGGAGCTCAAATCTCTGCACTTCGGAGGCCAGAAGTGACAGAGAAAAGTGTATACTTCTGTAACCTACAGATGAAGAAACGGGAGTGGACAGGTTAAATTACCCAAGTTCTCACAGAAAGAAAGAAAAGTTAGTATTGAAGCAATGTATTTTTTAACTTCACAGCATGGGCTTTCCACATTCACCCTGTTTTGTTAAAATTGCAGAAAATACCAGTGCCACAAATATTAAAACACAGCTAGTGGTTCTTCTGTACCTTCACATACCATATTTTGCTGTGTATAATGTGCTTCCATGTATAATGTACACCCATGTTTTTGGCCCAAACTTTCAGGGAAAAATCTTTCATTTTAATTTTTTAATTCAAATTTTCATTTAGGTACTTGTTTTTTGTTTTATAAAGGGAGTTTAGTATTCATTTTTTTTTAACATAACTCATATATGAAATATAAAATTGAACGTGGGAATTCCCTGATGGTGTAGTGGCTTAAGGCTCCGGTGCTATCAGCGCTGCGGCCTGGGTTCGATTCCCATCTAGAGAGCTACCCACATACAAAAATAAATAAATAAATAAATAAATAAAAAATAAAAAAAAATAAAATTGAACGCAACAAAGAAACAAAAACTTGTAGACATGGCAAATAGTTTAGTGGTTACCTGGGGGTGATGGGGAAGGCGAGTGGAAGAGGAGGGAGGGGGAGTCTAGTCAAATACATGGTGACTCTGGGTGGTGAACACACAATGCAACACATAGATGATGTACTGTAGAATTGTACACCTGAAGCCTATATAATTTTTAAAATTAATGTCACCCCAATACATTTAAAAATAAAAAATGATTAACATATTCCAAGGTATTGTTTTGTATACAGATACTGTTGTTGATTTCTAGTTACACTTTTTTTTTCTAGTTACACTTTTAACATATAAACATAAGTTAAAAAATTAGAAACATTTATGTAGATAAGGAATCAATACTACCCATGTATATGAGTAACACGCATCCTTATTTTTTCCTCATAAATTTGGGCCAAAAGGTGTGCATTACCTACAGCACAATATGGCTTGCCCGCTCTACAGTATGTTTGGGTCCCTCTTGTAGTGACTGGGGTGAACCAGGCAAGGAGCTTCCAACAAAGGGTTTGCGTGGGCGTGTTAGACCCTCAGGCTAGCTGGTAGGGGAAGTATTTTCCTATGATGCTAACAACAGTCAAGGAGAGAGAGTTCAAGATCCATGACTAAAGCAGAGCTGCCTGAGAAAAACAAGTAATCAGAAGAGAACCTTCCAGACTCCCACCATCCCAGCTCCCCATGAACAATGGCAGGTGTACTACCTTCACCTGCCCTCCCACCTGCTTCCGTGGCCGAACTGCTGTGCCCTCCATGACAAACAATCGCTCCACTTTTTCACTAGACCCCCTCGCTGCAGCAATTTTCTTCTTTCTCTGATCAGGTTTTTACTCTCTACAGATTCTTAGCAGCAACCATGCATTGCTATTGTTCCCTTAAAAAAAAATCTTCCTTTGATTCATCTTTTAGCTACTGCCCCTTTGGAGCAGAAAATGTAAAATTCCTTTCTTCCTGTTCCCTTTTCAACCCACTTCAGTTTGGCTTTGTGCCTGACCACACTACTGCAACGGCTCTTGCCAAGGTCACCATGACTAATGGTCCTGAAGCCAATGGTCAGGACACAGTTCTCATCTTACTCAATCTGTCAGCAGTGGCAGACACAGTTGATCACACCCTTCACTCCGACTTTCTTCACTTGGCTTCTAAGGCACCCCACTCTGCTAGTGGTTTTGCTAACATGCTAGATTTCCCTTTTCTACTTTGTTGCTTATTTGACCTTTTCTTAACCTCCCCCGAGTTCGACCTTACTGCTCTTCTCTGTTGATACGCTCTTCCTTGATGCTCTAATTCAGTATTGTGGCTTAAAATGCCACCTACATTCCAAAGGCTTCCACATATCTAGTCCGGACCTCCTCTGTTAAACTTTCTACTTGATGTCTCCAACTTTATAGATCCGAAGCTGAACTTTTGATGTTCCTCCCCAAAGCTGTTCTACCTGCACCCTCCCCCAAATCAGTTGATGGCATCTCTATTCTTCAAGCTGCTCAGGCTGAAAAGCATAATAGATTTCAACTCTTCTCTTTTGTTCATATCTCACATCTAAACATTCAGCAAGTTTTCCTTGCTCTCCGTTTGCACCACCTACGCCACCACCATGCGGGTGTGAGTCAAATCATTGCTCATCTGGATTTCTACAATGTCCTTCTTGCTGGAATCTCAGCTCCTACCTTGCTCTCCTAGGATCTGTGCTTTACATGGTAACTAGAGCAATCCTTCAGAAATGTAAGTCATTTCATGTTGCTCGACTGCTCAAAACCCTCCAATAGATTTCCATATTAATTAGAGTAAACGCTCAAGTTTTTACCTGACACCAGTACCTCGCAGAGCTCGTTTCCTGCTATCCCTTATTCTCTTACTCTCATCCCGGCACACAGCCTGTTGGGCTTTGGTGTTGGAAGCCTTTTCTCCCATATAGCCCTGTGACTGCTTTCTTAAGATTTATTGAAATGTCATCTTTTCAGTGAGGCCTGCCCTGACAAAACAACATAAAGTTGCAGCCACTGACCTTTTATTCTCTGCACTCTTGAGTCCCCTTACACTATTCTATTCATTCTTAGTTTTCCTTAGTATTTATCAACTTTCAACATGTCATATAATTTACTCTTTTATAATATGTATTATTTATTGTCTGTCACTTTCTAGAATGTTAGCCTCACAATGATGTGGGATTTTGTCTGTTTTGTTCACTGATTTTTAAAATATGCAGCAAGATGAAATGCTTAGGAGAGTTGCTTGGTATACAATAGGTGATCAATAAATGTTGAGTGAATGAATGATTTCTTTTACTTGGAGAAGAGCTAGTAAAAGGGCAGAAGGTGGGGAAATCAGGAAATGGAGGAGGGCAGGTGGAGCAAATGAGGACCACGGACAAGTGTAAGGTGTCAGGGGTTTTGTTTTGTTGTAGAGGTGGGTTTGACAGCTATTAGTTATCAGGAACACTGAAAATGTAGTTTCTTCACAATTCTGCACATAATCTGGCTTCCAGAATCTCTTCTACCTTGATTGTCCCCTTTGCAGACATTTCAGTTTGTTGGAATCCCTTCAGAAAGTACGGTGCTCAAAATTAAACACAATATTCCAGCTACACTGAGACCAGCCCCCCCTTAATATCGTGGGGTCATCATCTCCCTTTCTCTGAATCTACATGTTCAACAATGTAGTCAAAGAGGTCATTAACTTCCCAGGGTTTAAGGACGCATGACTCAGATGGAGCCTGCTGTCAGCCAAAACCCACAAGTTACTCTGTTTATTTTTTCACACAAACCACACTTCAACAAAATCTACTCAATTCTGTTTTTTTAACCTATGTGTATGACTTTTATATTTTTAAATTAAATTTATTTTTTCAGTTTAGATCCATTATTATGACCTGTCAAGATCTCAATCAAGCGCTTTAGTAAACCCTCCCAACTTTTACTCTCTGGAAATGGGACAATTTAAAAAATTAATTGTTAAAGTATTGATAAAATGTTGTCTTGGATAGTGCCTGTGACAAAAATCTGTGTCGACCTAGCACAAACCTTTATTTTCATAATAACAAGATCTGTTTAATATTTAAGATGTATAGGTTTAAACTGCCCATTTCTTAATATTGCCCACAAAATTGTGACTGAGTAATTTTTCAAATACTTTGTTGAAACCCCCATGTGCTTTGCCCGTAGGATTCTGCTGATTTTCTAGTTTAACACTTTAACCAAAAGCAAAAAAAGGGCCAGTTCGGCTTAGTTTTATTAGATAAGCCTGTGTTGGCTCTGGGTGAGCCTTTTATATGTGCATAAGCTCACAGGCCATCTTTCGTTAATTCTGTCTTGAGGTCAGGTTTACCATTTCCAATTTCAAGATTTGATCTTCTCCATGATAGTAACATCTTATCTCTGCTTATTTTGTGACTTATCAGTATAGTTGGAAGAAGCCATGCTATACTCCTTCTGAGTGGTCCTTGTCATGAAAAAAAAAGAAAAATTTTAATATATTATTTTTTACAAATGCATGTATGAAATGTTATCCTGCAGATTTTAGTGTCATCTTTCTTTCCCTATTTTACTGGGTTCTCTCCTCTCCTTATTTCTCTGCCTCCACTCATATTGTTTATTTACTCCTGCCTCAGATACTCCGTGTTAACACCTAGTATACATAGTACCCATTTCCATGTGCTTTTTTTTTTTTTTTCGCTTTTTGGTATGTGGGTAGCTCCCTGTCTGGGGATCGAACCCAGGCCACAGCGCTGACAGCGCCAGCGCCAAAGCCTTAAGCCACTACACCACCAGGGAACTCCCCATTTCCATGTATTTTACACATTCTATAATCACAGATGACTTTTATGAACGCTTAGGTAGTCTATTTCAGAGAGAATCAGTATTACATAATCATCTTGCTCTGAGAGATGATATCACCCATAAAACTGTCCTTTAAGTATCTATCTTATACTTTGAGACTCCAACCTGACAGTAATAGAATAATTTATTTTTTTCTTTAATTCAAGAAGATTCACTGAGCTCCTCCCAAGTACTAGGCACTGTGCTAGGATAAGCAGTAATTCCAAGACTTGCCAAAGTGTTGTGTTTAATCCACCTCTCTGTCTTTTCTTTTGTTTCTGAGGAAAAAAAAAATCTGGCTCGGAGGAAGGCTTTTGTTAGGTGTTGAATGTTTGTATCCTCCCCAAATTCATATGTTGAAGCCCTTAGCTCCAGGGTGGCTGTATTCAGGGAGAGGGCCTCTAGAGAAGTAAAGTTAAATGAGGTCATAAGGGTGGGGCCCTGATCTGATAGGATTAGTGTCCTAATGAGAAGAGACACCGGGGAGCTCTCCCCAGAGGCAGATAGGGCATGTTGGCTGAGAGCCACAGGGTGCCGAATTTTTACTACAGATTTATACCACAGGTCTGTGTGTGTGTGTGTGTGTTGGTGTGTGTGTGTGTTGGTGTGTGTGTGTGTATGCGTGTATGTGTGCGTGTGTGTGTGTGTGTGTGTGTGCGTGGAGGGGTGTGGGGTGAAAACAAGAGCATATTGTGGAGTATACAGGGATAATATCATGATTTAAAAACATCAATAAAAATGATAAATATTCATTATCTGAATATATCTACCTGTGTGGCCCACTTCTCTAAAGGCTCAGATGTGCAGATTCCTGCTATAAAATGCAGCAAGATAAAATATCGATGTAAGCATTATGAGTTGTGTTTTCCTTCTCAAGCCCCCCATTACCTTGAAATGTGACTATATTTAGAGATAAGGCCTTTAAAAGGGTGCTTAAGTTGGAATTGGGTCATTAGAGTGGGCCCTAAGATTAGGGGGTCAATCTGATAGCTGTCTTTATAGGAAGAGATTAGGATACAAAAAGAAATGTGGGCACAAAAGAAAGACTGAGTGAGGACACAGGGAGATGGCGGCCATCTGCAAGTCAAAGAGGGAGGCCTCAGAAGAAACAAAGCCTGCCAATACCTTCCTTGACCTTGGACTTCTAGTCTCCAAAACTGTGAGAAAATACATGTCTGTTGTTTAACCCACTCAGTCTGTGGTATTGTGTTATGGCAGCCCACGCAGACTAATACAGACAAGATAAAAGCATTATACATCTTTGTTTTGTTTTTCTAATCCTCTCTTCTCCTAATGATCCTGCTGTTTAGGGAAATTCTTCTGGTTAGTTCTCAGGTATCCTGAGCACAGTATCATTTCTATGAATATTATGTACTGGAAAATTCACGTGAAGAACACGATTCTCTTCTGCTAATCAAAAAGCTGGTCATCATGGGGTTAACTAGTCAGTTTAAAAAACATAAAAAGTGCGACATTATGTCTATTAAAAAACCTGTTCTTCCAGAACAACGCGTAACCTTGCCTAGAACACATTCTGAAAGTATTTTCCATTTATTATGAAGTTTATTGTTCTATTTACTTGAATTTTTCTTCCAAGTTCTGCTTGTGACATTCTCCATCTCCTTTTTTTATAAGGACAAACTAGTGGTGTACCCATCCAGATGGTGGGAGGTTGCTAGAAACAGATCCTAGAATGAGCCTTTGCACTTAAACACACACTCAGTCTTCAAGGCCAAGGTGACTCAATGTAGCATGCAGAAAGATGAAGCCAGGGTCCAGGATCAGGCCATGTGGTATTTAAAATAAATAAAAAACAAAAAGATAGAGACGAAATAGCTGGGCGGACTCCAAACTTATTCCCTGGAGCCCAGATCTTCTTGAGGTTCCTCAGCTAAATTCCCACACTAAGTGTATTTTATGGAGCAAGTTTCTAATCTGTTCCTTGCTTTACCATGGAAGCCTTTGCCCCACAGCTGGAGCTCATTTGGTTTGGATTTTTATCTACAAATTACTGTCAGCAAGGATCTCTAGGAGCTAATTGGTAAAAGTGACCTAAAAAGGGAACCCCAGAAGAGACACAGAAAGATTGAATTTTTATCTTTTCTTTCTTCCCCACAAGAATTTGTGTTACACGTTGCCAAGGAGCGGTGAGCTTTGTAATCTCTTTTGTTGAAAGGCTAAAAGCTACCTTAGATGAGCCACCATCAAACACAGGGTGTTTCTCAGTCTTGTAGTTGAGGAGTAGGTAGCAGCTAGTGTTGTCGAGTCAATGTCCCGTTGGGACACACTTCAAAGACGCACTCAGGCAGAAGTGCTCAAAGCTCCGTCCACACCAGGACATACACATTTCCAGTCACTGAGGCCTGAGTTCAGTTCCTGCGTCTGAGGAGGCTCATAATTGCCATTCTTTTAATCTTTGCAGTCTACCAAATGGAGGAACTTCACAGCAGGAACATAGGTTCACAATAAAGGAGCAAAATTTATAATGATTTGATTTCCCTTAAAATGAAATCTCTGCAGCAATACTGGGGCTAAACGTAAGTCCAGGACTTTAAATTGGAATAAAGGAGTTCAGGAACCGCTCAGATGATGGAAAAGCAATGCTGGCCCCTCAGTGACAGGTAAGGTAGGTGTGTATGCCCCCTTACCAACTAAGGTGTACAAAGGTACAATTTTCCATTTTATATAATGACCAATTTTTTTCTCTAGATCCCATTTCATGAGGATGGTATAACTTGATTTTCATCTGTCCAGGATCCTCAGTTCCTATTTGTTGCTCAAGATCATTGGAATAAATTTCTCAAATAGGAAGCGTTGAGATGTTCATTATCTTGCTGGGACTTGGTCATTTGCCTATGACTCACCATCTTGTCCCTTGAGCCTATGCCTGACCCCATTGGCTCCAGAAGCTCTGCTTACTATTTTCATGTAGAGTCTGGGGCATAAGAACCAGTAGGCCACTTGACATGAGAGGCTTTCCACGGATCTGGATCAGCTCTTCAGTCAGTACCTTCCCAGGGTCTCGTCACTTCCTTGAGACCTACCAGGAAAGCGTTGGTTCTTTTGTTTTGGCCACATTTCAGGGCTGGAGCAAGTGCTCCTTCAAGACACCCAATGCTATACCCTCATCATTTTGTCACCAATTCCTTTTCTGCCCCTGAGGGGGACATTTTCTATGTTTGAGGTAGACACAAGGGTCTAACTAATAAAGAACTCTACCTTCCTTGATCTCTCTGGGTTCAGAAGCCCAATATTCCTCAAATCTTTTGCCTTTAAATATGTGTCTATGTCAAGAATTCCTTTTGCATCTAAAGACTTTGTTTTTGGAAACAATATGTAGCAATATAGTTCCTTGTTTATTTATTTACTTATTTATTTCCTTTTTGTTCTGACGTATCCTTCCCCCAAGACAAGTAGTACAGGCTTTGTAGGGATAGGGTGAGGGTGAGAGAAGTAAGAAGCAGAAAAGGGATAATGAGGAAAATTTTCAGGAAAAATAGTATTGATTAATGTTGCACAACTAGGATTGCACCTCAGTAGCTTCCTGTTGTAATCTCAGGGTTAACAGGAGACTGCCCTGGGGTAACGCCTGGCAACCTTATCTCGCCTTCGACTAGTAATTCAGAGGCTTTCCTTATCCATTGCCATGCCCATGTCTTGAAACATATCTGCTCCACTCTCATGCTGTATTGACTTTAACCAATTCCTTGGCTGGTTAACCAGTACCCCAAAAGCCTATGCTGTAAAATATTCCCATCCCTAATGTCCTTTCTACCCAATGCCCAAGAGATTAAAAGTAGGCTGTCCTGTTAGTCACGCTTTTGTTATTCTATAGTTCTTCTTTTATAGCACATGTCACAACAGTAGTTATTTAATTGTACTATTATTTGCTAAATATTTTTCTTGCCCACTATGGAGATAGAAACCATTCTTTCTTATTCACTCCTATGCCTGTAGCACTTGGAATATAGCAAGAATGTAATAAATATTTATTGGGTAATGAATTAATGAATGACAAACCAGCTACATAGATATTGAGAGGGAGGGGAATAGAGACCCAAACTTGAGTTTCTATTACTCTGGGCACTTTTACTGATACCTTATCTGTATCCTCACCTCAGTCCTCTGAAAGAAAAAAAGCTTCATTATCCTGATCTTGCAATAAGGACTCTGAGGGTCCAGAGTTGAGCGAGATTCTTCCCAAGGTTATTCAGTTAATAAAGGGCAAATGTTTCATCAACTTCCTACTTAACATGTGTTCTTAGCATCTGGCTTGTCTTTGAAAATAACTTCATAACTTCCACAAATAACTGATACCTTACCAAGCGATATTTGTGTTTTTGAGTAGAATGAGTCTTTAGTCCAGTGAGTACTCTGTAGAAACAATTTTAGGCATGTTACGGTGCTAGGATTAATCAGGTACCCTTCCCTAGGTTTTTTAATCATAAAGGTGTACCTATACGCTGCCCATTTTTTTCCCCTTTCTCTTAAATACTAGACCTGTTTCATTTTAGAACCTTATTTATACAATATAAGTCTGGTATCAGGGATAGAGCATCTACCCTATGCAAAACATTAAAAACAAAGCAGGATAAAATTTTAAAAAGAAAATATTTCTATTATAATGGCTTACATTGTCAAAGGTAGAAAACATGTGACAACATAAAAAATTAGTATGAGAAAAATATGGTAGATTTTGTGACTTAAAAAATGCTTCGGGAGAGAATATGATTGGCTGAGGGAGATTAACACAGAGAGGACTGGAAGGGTTCTTGGAGGAGAGGGGATTTGGGTGGGGCCTTGAATGAAGTACGACATTTCTGCAGGCAGATAAGAGGTAATTGCAGGGGTAATGGACATTCCATGAAAACCTAGTGGTTTATTCTGGGCTCTGTTTCTTCAGTTCAGAGTCCTTCCAAGAAGCACAGGTGGCCTGGGGTTAGCTTACAAGTTGGAATATAATACACAGGGTTTGAGTTTCTTTGAGGTTTGAGTGTATCAAGGCCAGCTTTGGTGTACCTCAAACAGAGCCAAAACTCTAGATTAGTTTCAGAGCTCTCTTGATCTCCTGGAAGCACTCCTGACCACAAGATCTCTCTCAGGTCAGAACCGATGTGATCAGGAAGCCCTCCCCAACAAACCTCCCACCCACTCCAGATGGAATTAATAATTGCCCCCATCCCAGCAACCTTTGAAACTCTTGCTTGCCTCCTTTGTTGCAGTGATCACCTTGCTCACTTTGTTTACCGGGTCATCTTTCCTACGTGTTCCGGACTCCTTGAGAGCAAAGCACTGTTTTATTCTCAGTGTCCACAGGTGTCTTCAGCATCTAGTACTTTCCTAGCACCTATCCTAGGAGGAACTCAATTAATTGAGTAGAATGGAAAACACCACTGCTAATCCTAAATCCCTGGTAGTCTCTGTGGAGACAATACATTTTTATACAGGTTGTTATGAATCTCCTCTGTGTGTGTGTGTGTGTGTGTGTGTGTGTGTGTGTGTTGTAAGCATCATTCTGTTTTAATGAGGATGATCTGTAGTTGATGTAGATGTAGGAGTAAGGAGAGCAGTCAGGAGGCCGGAGAGGTGTGCTGTCCGGAGGTGATGGTTGCTGGAACTGGGATGGTGGTGGTGCATGTGGAGAGAAGGGAGTAGGGTGGGAAACACAGGGTCCAGCATAAATAGCACATCTTTTTAATGAGCTGGTAATCTATACCAAGTCTTTTATTATAAAATCATAAGCATGTAATTCTGTAACATAACAATATCACCCTCAAGCATACTATATGACATTGTAGGTGAAATGTTCAAATAGTTGTCCATCTTGTGCGAGACATTCACGTACGTGGTCTGGGGTTGTTCTGCTGGACCCTGAATTTGAAGGTTTGCCTCACTTCATATTAATGGACTGGATTGTAGATAATGAGAAAGTAAGGAAAGTTGGATGACTCCAGCATTTGTTCCTTTAGTCACTGTTTGAATGTCTGTGTCATTTTTACTGAGATGGGGAGCGACTGAGGGAGGAACCAGTCTTGAGAAATGAGATGGAATTCAAGAATTTTTGTTTGAAATGTGATTTTGAGTTTCTTGTAAATATCCATCATGAGTACTAAGGAGGTAATTGTATATGGACGCAGGAACTCAGGGGTTGTCCATGTTAAACAGAAGCATCTAGCCAGTGAGATTTGATAACATCACAGTAGAACATTTGTGGTTTCAATATTTCTGCTCCAGAGCAGAAGTACGCCTTGTCCTTAAAAGTTTTTATTCTTATCTAAACAAGTAGACTGTAATTCCCATCACCACCTCAGGGCGGCAATAATGTTAATCAGGAAGAACACAGGAAGCAAGCTGTGTGTAGGAGGGATATAACGGTTATAGATGGGTGTGCGTGCCATAAACAAACCTACTTCCACCTTCCTGGGAAAAGTAGGTAACAGCAAGGATTGTATCCTGGAAATCAACAGAGCCTCTGCTTAAAATATTGCTATTAAAATCTGAACTTTGAGGAAATACAAAGACTATGACAGGCAAGATGAATATAAGAATGCACCCTATTCTATAGCACTGCTGTGGACCAGAAATAAATAATGCTGCTTAATAGATGATGCAACAATACAAGGTGAAGATGAATTCCGACCAAATAAGAACTGACATCATTCTCTCAGCCACATCTAACAAAGGATTTTCATGAACTTGTGGTGAAAGCAACTAGATTTACATCTGAACCCCCACTGTACATACTTTGTAACTTTTGAATGTATTTATGCCTGTTAAGTATATAATACATATCTATTTAATTCTTTTTTTCTTTCACTCTTTTTAGACTAATCTGTTTTGATTTTCTTACTCATAGAGTCCAAGATAAAGAGAACCCCCAGGTTTTATTAGTGTCTTGCTAACTATTGACAGTTAAAACTTTGGTGTTTCCTGGGTGGGCAGAACCAGTTGGTGAAAACTCTCACATGAAGCTCTCTTAGCCATCTTCCTGGATGTGCTACAAGTTTCAATGAACACCTTAAAACATGAACACAGATAAGCTGGCCATATTTCCTTACTGAAATCTAGCAGAGAACAGTCCTAAGTAAGTGGGACTTAGCTTAGGTAGATTTTGCACTGGGAAGAAGGTATATGCAAAGGTACTGAGCAATTAGTACTTGTTAGGTGAACTGTCTTAGCTGCTGGGAGAGGACTTCTCTACCTCTGCTGCTTGACTCATGTCAATCTATCCTCTGGAATTACAGAACTCAACATTTCCCCTTTAGACCTTGCCCAAGCCACTAAAATGCTCAGGAAGTCGAGCAGATTTATTCATCCTTGTCAGTTAATGTTTACAGCTCACTAACTGTGTGCTGGCCATTTTACTGACTAGGGAACTTGTTATGAACTGTGCTCTCTGAGATGCTGAGAATTAGTGGAGCAAGACAGAGAATCTGGCGAAATTGGCACCCAGCGGCCTGGAGAGTCACCTGCATTTTCCAGGGTATCAAGAACTGCTGGGACAAGGACTAAGCCAGAAGTTCAACTTCCATAGAGTTCTACTTGGTTCTTATTACTTAAACTACTAATCATGCTCTGCATATATAGAGTGTTTATTTCCCTATGTATATGCCCATGAACAAACATAAGAAAATGTATCACAAAGCCCACTGGACAAAAGAACTCAACAACACTGGAACCCATGTCAGACCTTACAGAACGCATTCATGGAAGCATATATACGTGTGTGTGTGTGTGTGTGTGTGTGTGTGTGTGTGTATACATAAATATATGGCATGTTTGAGTATTAATGAGAGATGCACCTTTAAATTGTACAAAGAGATGCCGAACACTGATAACACATAAAAACTAAAGGAACCTTAGAGATGATGCAGTTCGAATGTTTCTCAAATGGTTTTAAACCATAGAACATTTTCGTCAGCTGAAAGTTTGTGCAGAAGCTGAAGGTATAGAATAAAGCTTTGCAGTGTAAGGGGGTGGGGTGAGAGCTCTGCCTTTCTTAACTCCCTTGGGGCACTTCCATAGAGCTGGAGAGGTTCAGCAGGATCATTCTACAAATCTAGCAACCTGACTCATTGATAAGGAAACTGTGGTCCAGAGGAACCCCAGGTTGATTAACAAGGGTCATGTTGTAAATAATTTAAGTAATTATAGCCTGAACTTGGTTCTACTGACTCCAGGTCCTCACTTTCTCCTACTCAGAAATTATGTGGGATCAGTGAAGAAAGGACTGTATGGCTATTGCTACTGTTTTTGTTTAGGCCTTTCTCATTTTCTAAAAGGAGTTGGATGCTTTTATAACTTGGTCTTTTCTATGTGGTGTTTGGGAAAAGTCCAGCTTTCTTAGCTAAGGACACGAGTTCCTCCAGTCTCTTCCTGTATTGTCTCTTCAGCCCTATTGACAACTCCACAATTTCAGTGACAGCTTCTTGGTGTCCCATGCTGACCTCCTCACTCTCCCTGGACCTCACGTGTCTGGGTTGGTGCCGACTTGTCCACTCTGGATGACTTCCTTCCACGTCCCTTCCACTGATACATGACATCTCACACCTCACCTCTTCCTGCAGGCTTTGCAGATGCCCTTCTCAGCTCTCTCATTCCTTCCACTATTTTCCCTATCAGAGATTGCCTGTTATTGGTGTTATTTAGTGCGTGTCTCTCTCCTTTCTTATGAGTTGTGAACTGCTAAAAGAGAGCTGGAAACGTGCATATTTATAGCATCAGGCAGAATGCCTGCCCACACCAGAGACCCTAAACTATTAGTCAGATGGAATTGCACAAAATATATAGAAATAGTTTTATTGCCCAATTTTGATTACATGTGGTAATGGAGTTGCTGGATAGATATTTAAGATAAACCCAATCGTGAATGTGTTATAAAAAAATGAGGCTTTGGAATTTTGTATTTATAGATAAATGTAGAAGTATTTAATATCCAAAGACTTGAACACTGTATAAAAAATTAGTTACCTGAACTTTTGAAAACTTGAATTGTTCAATTTGATTGTGCAATTCTCTACTAGTACTAACCTCCTAGGGGTACTGTAAAGACTAGATGAGGTAAAATTTAAAGTACTTAGAGCAAGTTTTTGTATTAGTTATGTAAGTACTAGTTGTTATTATTCTAGAACCCTCTTTTTATCTCTCCCCTCTCCCTGGCATGTTCTTTGGTATCTTCTTGAACATTAGTTACATGGCTGAGATGAGTACCAGTAAATACAGGCATATATAGCTGAAAGAAATATTTCTGCAGGTGCATGTTAATGGCCATGAGAAAGTTCTTGTACCAAGGGCATTATTAAAGAGTTAATAGCCTTTCTGATAACTGAGAGTAGACTATATGGAGAAGTGATTAGAAATGCAGCCCCTGCATTAAAATTTTGGTATAGTAGAGTAAGGGCTTTACCATAGGCAACTTTAGTGTATTTAATAAGTGTATGAGCAGAGCTGCCTATCTCAAAAAGCCAATCTAGACTGAGGAGTTTGCTGATGTAAAAGAAGTGCAAATACATGCAATTAATGGGTGAACTATGAAGAGAAGTGTTTGCTGACTCAGCCAATATTGAGTTCCATTTGATTGATAATAATTATAGCTCTCTGGGAAACAACACGGCCTCCTGCATGCTCTGAGAGGGCTTTAATGATCCCGTAGCTTGCCATCAGTCTGCATAATGAGACTAACCTTCATCGGGATTTTCCCTCTGTTTTTGAGCTGTGGGTTTTTTTTTTTTCTGACCCTCTTTACGTTTCTAGTATATGTGTTTAGTAGCGAAAGGCTCTAACTTGTGCTCACTGTGCTTAATTGGACACATAGTTTTTGCACTTTGGGTTTTAAAATAGATTTGTAGATTTAGGAATTGAAGAGGTAAAGCTGCCCTGTGCCTTCCTGAGTGAACTACCTACAGCCTTCTTTACTCGGATAATTCAGCACCCATCAAAAGTTTCCAGCTATGTTTTCCATGCTTATTTGCAGATGCACATTGAAAACCCTATGGTCACCTTTATTTTTAATATTATTATCTACAGAAACAAAGTTATGGATCCTTCATGCTCAGGAAGTATAGTAGGAATGAAAAGGGTAAGAAGAGATGGGGTTTGTATGTAAATATAGTTATTGTTTGTTGAATGACGAAAGTCGTGGCTTGACCAAGGAGCCTTACAAGTAGTTCTGTGGAAAAGTACAGGTGAATGCCAAATACATAAATAAAAACCAAAGAACTAGCATAAATATTCAGATAGCCTGTGTACACAATATCAGACAGCCAGATGCATGAATATATCTGCATCATGGACTGAGTGTTCTAGATTTTATCTGATGTATGTTGTCATTTAGAGGTAGAGCTGATTCTAAATGATCAAATTTGTTCTTGGAGGTTTTTAGTGCTATCTTCTTCGTGTATGATCTAAGAGGTTATTAAGGGGTTAGAGGCCAACTTAAGAGCATTATGCACTAGATGGTCTCATTTATCCACTTATCCTGGCATGATATCACCTTGAAGAATGGATCTTAATGATCTACTAAGTTAATTCACCTCAAAAGGTTAACAACTGCTCCCAGCGAATAATTTGTTAACAATAGCTCTGGAAAAACTATAGAAACATCTGGGGAGGTTTGGTTTTGTTTCTAGAAAAAAAAATCAAGGAAAATCTTTTGTTGTTTTTATTTCCTAGGGTTACTAATAAGTGTGACCAAGCGAATGTTTCTTAACCAATCCAAACCTCAGTTCCTTCCAAAGTAATATAGCCATAACTATACATGAGGTTAAATAAGAAAATCTTCATTAAAATGCTTAGTCTAGGACCTGACACATAGTAAGTGTTCAATAAGCAGTAGCTGTAGTGTGGTGTCAAATACTTAAGCTAATTTATAAAGTTTTGTGATAGTGTCTTCTTAATGGCACTCAATCACACAGTAGCTGTGGCATGAGTGTTTGATGCTTTTCTCTCCCATTACTGAGTAAAGTAAGTCTTATTTTTATTAACTGGGACTTGAGGATGCTCCATTCTGTGGAGATTTCAGTTGAGAATGCTTGACTAAAGGGCTCTCTCCTTGAAGGAGTTCAAGTTAATATTTGATAGCCCTTCTGTTAGTCTCTGCTGCCCAAAGGAATCTCTCTCTCTGCTCCTAAAAGAGGTAAGAGAGGTGGATGCAGTGTTTTGTCAGATTGGGAAATGATTATTAAAGGTAATGCTTACCACTGCATGATTTGATTTTCAATTTGCCAAGGACTTTTAATTACTGGGGGGAGTAAACAGCATGTATATAGACAGGTTACTTGGGCCTGAATGGACTCAGGACCATGTACTGCCATGTTTCAGTGGATGCTTAGAACACTGGTGGATACTACAAGGAAACAGGCATGAACCAAATGTGTCAGGATGGTTTGAACTATGGACTTCTGTGCATTGATCCCAAGAACCCCACGATGAGGCTTAGAACTTGAATTCTGAGTTGCTTTTCCTGTTAGGAGACAATGCAGAAAAAGAGGCCCAGTGGTACCCTGGAGACACACTCCCATCACTCCTTCCCCGTGAAGCATGGAAGTGTAGGATCTTAGCTAAGAACCAGACTCAAGGAAGAAACTGCACTAGTTATTTTAACAGAAAAAAATTCAACATGCAGAATTGTACATTTGAAATTAAGGAACTGAAATTCCTAAAAATGAACATTAATGTGTCAGAGAGGTCGTCCCTGCCAGTAGTGCTGGCTTCAGGTGTGTGTCTCTCATTTAGAAAGACCTGATGCTTGGTTTAATAATCTGATGTCACCATCTTGAGATTCTTAGTAATTTTAAACAAGAGGTCCATATTTCCATTTTTCACTAGACCCTGCAAATTATGTAGTTGATCCCTTCTATAGGGATCAACCTTTGGCAGTAGGAAAACAAAGGGAAGAAATTGAGATTTCTAAACATAAAGTCTTAGAGATGGGGTCTCTGAGGTGTGGACAGTCCCTGGTATCTCTGAGTTCTGAGAGAGGACCCTGTGAGGCTGGCACACAGACCTTTGAGAATGGGTGCTGGTCTGCAAGTACTGGTCAGCTGGTGGTGGCCCTTCTTGGAAGGGGTGTGCCAAGATTGGTTCTAGAGTCTCTGACATGGCACCATGAGGCTTGTTCTGAGTGTTAGAATTCAAACTTCTAGTGAAAAGGATTGCCATTGCTGGGCTGAAGAAATATTACCCAGTGATGCCACTAAGGCAAACCCAAGAAGAGCAGCCAGTGTAGGAGATTCGGGAAGCAGACAAGAAGGAGTCGATGCCTTTTCCCTATTCCAGACATCCCATCTTCCACTGTTCTCTACTTGCAGAATTTAGCAGCCATTCAGAGGGTAAAGCACCACCACGGGCTGCTGAGTCATAGCCTCAGAGTCCAAACAAAGCACAGAAATGTGTGATTGAAGGGAGAGCTTAGTAATGTTCACGAGCAGTAAGAGCCTAGCAGATGTGTACAAAGTATCTCAAAGCTTGTCTTCTCAGCTGTGTTTGCAGTAGCCCCGCAGGTGTAGGCAGATCTTCTGATGTTCAAATGAACCCTCAGAAGACCCATCTAATGTGATCTTTCCAAGTAGACCTTACAATGTTTATAGCTCCACTTTGCCCTGAGAACTGCTTGATATTTTATTTTATACTTCATTCTGGTTCAGACCGGTGAAGTGGTAACTGCACATGTGTTAGGAAAGGGAAGGAAACACTTTGTTGTGTAGAATATTGAGTTTCCTTCTGAAGAAAACATTTTATTTAAGTGGACATGAGACTTCAGATTGCTCCCTTTGTCTTCACCCAAGTTTGGAGTTGTGTTTGTGTCAGTGTTTGGGTAAAATTTGATGAACATGAAGGTTCTATCTAGTACAATCATTTTTTCAAGTTTTTTTAAAAATTGAAGTTTCTATCTAGTACAACCATTTTTTCAAGTTTTTTAAAAATTGAAAGAATTAATATTTCAGGAAATTTTCATTATTTTAATAAAAAATGTTTGCATTTAAAGGTTTGAAATTCCTATAAAGAGGACCAGCCTTCAGACAAGTGGTCGTGCGTTTCTCACCTCGCCCCCATCTCGTGGAGCTCCGCCATGCCTCCCATCCTGCTCTGGGAGCCAAAGCTGTAGCAATGAGGACTTCAGCTAAACAGCTATGGTGGGTTAGAGAAAAGTGGGCTCTGTGATAACACCTGATAAGAGTGGCATCCTCACTATACATTCCTTCCCTGCACATTTTATTATTATTATTATTATTATTATTATTATTATTATTATTATTTTGCCACTTCTTTGATGAAGACTGAATACCACGTTTTCCAATGTATGTATGTGTTAAGGGAAAAGGGTTTCATCAGAATGATGTTGTCAATCAAGGTCATTGTATGCATTTATTTGGAAGCTTACTTTCATAAGGCTCTTCCCTGCCTCTGGGGCTGCCTTCCTAGCAACACCTTTCAAAATCAGATAGGTCTATGGTCATTGAAGGGGCTGAGGCACGGCAACTGTATAGGACAGAGAGAAAAGGACTGGCATGGAATTACTTTGTTAGAGTTGTTAGTAGAGGAAGAATAAGTATAGTAGTAGTTTGTAGACTTGCCATCCATTGTCCACCTTGATCTTCCTCAAAGAGGCATGGAAGACACCTTATAACAGAATGACAAACCTCTGTCTTGCTCAATCCAGGCCCAGCTGACATGCTCGGCTAAGAGCTGTCACTAAGGGAACATGCAGGCAGGCTGATAGGTTAACTTGATACACTTGATTTCAACATCGTTTTTGGATCAAGGACAGACAGAGCAAGGGTGCTAAGTTCAGAGAATTTATTGCTTACAAAATGCCAAAGGTGGGTTCTTTACAAAAATATCTAAGAGAAATCCATCTGTAAAATGCATTTTCTTCATAAAAGGCACAATTTACCACAAAGCACGCAAGAATAAAGTCACTGTTCCTGCTGCTTTGCTCATTTCTTTTTCGTTTACTAGCAAGGATCCCCAAATTATATAAATATGCGGGGGCTTTGGCGCACTTCTGGAGAAGGAAGGAGATCCAGCTGAATCAGCTGCCTAAATCACTGCCTTATTTTACCCCGATGGTTTTAATTAGAGAAAAAATAACTGTATTGAGACCATCTGCATATTCATAATTTAGAACATATGGCTGGTTTTCAGGATTTTGAAAAAGAAAATGCATTAATAACCACGCTTCTTTCCATTCATTTCTCACATTCCAGGTTATTGTTTTGAGAAATAATATACTTGAAAAATCTGGTTACTCTTTACATGAGCCAAATGTTCCTCTTTCATTATGTTTTTATGCATTATTTCTGCTCCTATTGTACATTTTAGCAACAAATGCTCAAACAGAATATGATTGTTTATGATTGGGAATGCCCCATACATGAGTTCATCACACTTTGTAGAGGTCTGTTTACATTAACACATTGTCCTCTGTTAGGTATAATGTACTGGAGTGACATTTATGGGAAAGTCTTGCTCTTACTAGAATTTCCTGAGAGCATAATAAGGACTCAAATCAAGATGGACGCGTAGTGTGTGTGTGCACATGCCTATGTGTTTGTGTGCCTGTGCATATGAGGGTGTGTGTATCACAGAGAGAACAATGTGCACCTCATTTTGACCAACTGAAATAATTGCAAAAACTAAAATGATTATGTATATAGAAAGTGTTTTGTACTTAATGTTATTCTGGTAAGATAATAAGTAAGATGGAATAATTTTTGAATTTTAAATTTTCTGCTACCTCGACTTCCAAATTCTGATTTGATCCTCTGCTTCATTTAATCTGTTGATTCCTTCTAGTGTATTCTTCATTTCGGTTATTGTACTCTTTAGCCTGACTGATTCTTTTTTATGGTATCTCTATCCTTTTTTTATGCTTGCTATTTCTTCGCTAAAATTCTCACTAAGTTTCCTGAGTATCCCTATAATCCTTGCTGCGAACTTTGTATCTGGTAGGTTGCTTGCCTCCCTTTTGTTTAGTTCCTCTATAGTTTTCTCCTGTTCTTTCATTTGGGACATGTTTCTTTGTTACCTCATTTTGACTGCCTCTCTGTGTTTGCTTCTATGTGTTAGGTAGATCTGCTACATCTCTCAGTCTTGGCTGTGTGGCCTTATGTAGTAGGTGTCCTGTGGGGCCCAGTATTGCAGTCTCCCTGATCACCTGCAACAGGTGCTCCAAGAGTGTCCCCTGTGGGGGTTGTCTGTACCCTCCTGTTGCGGTTGAGCCTTGGTTGCTATGAGCACATCAGTGAGAGGGATTGACCCTCAGTTTGTACGACTATGATGATAGACCATGCTCACAGCAGGTGAGCCGCTTTGTGGGGGCTGACCCCATGCAGTGAAATTCATCCCAGTGGACTTCGGTGTCTGCCAAAATAACCTTTTAATTGTACCACTTGTGGGGCTAATTGGGTGGTACTCTGTTATTGTCTGAATTCTGCCTCTCAATGTGTGAATTTTGGAGCCTCGTGCCAGCGGGGTGGCTCCTCTGCAGGTCAAGGTCAGCCTCTGCCTGTAACTGGACTGGGGTTAACTGGTAGGAGCTACAAAATAATCTGAGGTTGGTTGCTGCCTGTGTTGGACCTGAAGATGTGTGGGAGAGACCACACTGTGAACTGAAGCTTGCTGCCACCAGTATCAGGGCCTGAGGCAGCTCAGCAAGCATCCCAGAGAACACCAAGGCCTGCTCCCACCTGCTGGCTGCCCATAAGGCTCAGCCACTGAAAGAGCCTTGGGAGTAAGTGAGTTGGGTGAGGTGGGGTCTCAGCGAGGCACCAGAGTGAGGTGAGTGGTACTTACCAGGTTAATGCAAATTCAGGTTTGGTGCCAGGGCTGAGCCTGGGTCTACTCAACAATAGGCTCAGACAACACTGAAGCCAGCCACCACCCACCGGGGGCCTGCAGAACCCCAAGAGCTATCCAAGAAAACCTGCAATGTGGGGCCAGGGCTGGCTGGCTGCGGCTGTAAGTGCTTCTGGCAATGCTCGAGCCAGGGCTCACTGCTTGCTGCTGAAAGAACCTCCTGTGGTGTGCAGCCTGGGATGGCTGCCCACTGCAAAGTGCCTCTGGTGGTGTGTGAATTGGGTGGGGTGGTGTCCCAGGGAGACACCAGGGTGGAACGAATGGATTTCACCAAGTAAATGCAAATTCAGATTTGACCACATGTGGGGAGGGTTCAGCACAGGAAAAATGTCACCTGTCCATAAATTACAAGGGAGGAAATATCAACACAGGGACAATGGTGCTGTCCCTCCAGCCCTTGCCCTTATATGTCTTTCCTTATATGTCTCTGACAACACCCTGAGTCACTGTCTTTCTGCCAGAGCGTGAGTGCCTGCAAGTGAGAGAGCCTGTGCCTGGGCACTTTAAGTGGGTGTCTGGTTTTCTAGCAACCTTCTATCTCACCCTGACAGATGGAACTCCCACTGATTTCCACAGCTAGATGTTCCTGGGGCTCCTCTTCCTGGTACTAGGTCTTCAAGCTGGGGAGTCTGCTGTGGGGCTTGAACCCCTTGCTCCTCCAGGGGGAACATCTGCCATCAAGATGCCTCTCCTGATTCTCAACTGCCACCTGGGGGTGTGGGGCTGGCCCATTTTTGCACCTTTGCCTTTTTTACCAGTCTTGGCATGGCTTCTTTATATTCTTAGTTATAGGACTTTTCTTCAACTAGGTTTCAGTTGGTTCTCCAGGTTGACTATTCTGTAATTTAGTTGTAATTTTAATGTCATGAGAGGTCCTGAGAGGAAGCAAGCATAACACTTACCTACTCCACCATCTTGACTGAACTCCCCTGAATTTTAGATTCTCAATGGAAGGAAAAGTCATCTCTAGTTATATTAAATGAAGATAGAAAACCAATAGAACTTTTGCTTTCTTTGTCTGGCTCTTTGGGTAGTCACTGTATCAATAAGTCCAATCCCCAGTGTAAGGTAAAAAGCTAGAAAACAGCCAAACACTGCAATTGGTGTATACACCTTACTACCAGGTGAGGAAAGAAATAAGAAATGACGTTTTGCTCCTCTGAGACCAAGCTACTGTGTTTGTAGAGCTAAAGGAGAAGGAAACAAGGGAAACAGATTTGTGTGGCAGAGACTTGCATGTTGTGAAGAACTGGAAAAAACCGCCTGCTCCCCAGAGAACTGCTTTTGAAGCACGTACAGCCTTGGTGCGTCGACTTCTTGGTGCTCCAAGGAACGTTAGGGCCTCCAAGGGCTCAAAGATGCATTTTATTTTCTTCCGTGTTGCCACACTCTTTCAGAATTCAGCAAGAGGTCTTAGGGGCCTCAGTAAAAAAAAAATTTACAACCTGTTGCTCCGTTTGGAGTAAAAAAAAATGGAGTTATTTGAACAGGTATTGTTTTTTAAAAAGAATAGATTTTAAAGCAATGATCAATATGGAAATAAACAATGTACTTATATTAAAATTATGCTTTTATGAGAACAGAGTCTTCGTTTTGGAAAAGGAAACAATCTGACACTTGCATCTTTTTAGTGAGGGCATTAGAGACAGCCAGGACTTCACATAATCTCCTGTGATGACTGTCTGATGGGAATTAGGTCGTTTACATGGATGTGGTAAGTCTGTGCATGGAAATTGCCACAGCAGGGTCACTTATGCCACGTGACCTGAAACAGAGTTGTGAGGCTATGAAGAGTTTGTCTCGTGCTTGCCCCACTCTTGAACTTTTGAACTTTTGAACCAACCATGGAAGCACATCTTGGATTTTACTTCTTCCTTCCCATGGCAACCAGACCCTCTGTACATTTCACCTTGAAAAGAGCCAATTGGTTTCACCAGCCAGCGTTCTTCATTTGCATAGGGGACCTAAATGGGATTTGAACTCTTGGACTTTCACGCTTCCCTTAGAAGTACATCCTGAAACTTGCTTGCCTCGGAGTCTCTCTATCGAAGACATGACCAATCCATTTTAAATTAGTCATCGCACCGTATTAGACAGCTCATAGGCAAGTTTCTTTCGTAACAACTGGTTGTTTTTGCCTTTATAAGCTCTGGTTTTCTTTGTCTTCCTGAGAGCAGGTTTTGGGTCTTCCCCTGAATCTGTGCCTCCCAGATTCAAATCCATTAATATCTCAAATTAAATTTTAATTTGTTTTACAGCCTCAGATTTTTATTGATTGACAGTGCTTGACTCCTTTTCAAGGAATTGACTTAATTGGAATTAATTTTATTTGTTTTCCCCTTCCAATCCAAATATCACACCTATGATTTGAAATAGACTGTATTAACTCAGTTCAGTTGCCACAGCTCTTTGAATAGAATGAAGGATGTCTTCTGTGTTTTATATATCTTCTAATTTCTACTGATAATGATACAAAGTTAATCATTTTCTGTATATGGTTTTGGAGTTTGTTTCATATCTACTGTCCTTATGTTTACTTAAAAAATTCTTTTTTTTTCTTTCCTGTGAATATCAAACTTTTTTTCACAACAGATTCAGCCTAGTATTTCTTGTGCATATATTTATCTTAAATATAAACAGTGTAATACAGGCATTCATTTTGCTCTGTGTTTCATATTGTCTTACTCATGACCCTTTTCTCTATGAGTTTGATAGCATTTGGAACTCAGTTATACTCAATGTACTAAGACAGAGTGTACTTAGATGGAGCAATGCCATATTTTAGTAAATTATGGACAGTTTGATTGGTGCGAATGTATTAGTAAATTAGGGCAATTTGATCAGTGTAACTTTCTCTCTTTCTCTCTCTCAGTTGCTTTGGATGAATCCCAATCTAGAAGTGACCATAGAAAGAGAGATCCTTACCAATAGAACTTGGTATATATCTTTTAGTTCTGCTCATCTAACAATTTCTCAAAAACCTAAATCAAATGAATTATTCAGTATGAAATGATGTAAATATTGACTTAAATTTCCCTTTTTCTTTTCTTGTGATAAAATATAACAGTAAAATTTACCTATTTAACCATTTTGAGTGTGCAGTTCTGTGGTATGAAGTACATTCACATTACTGTGCAACTATCACCACCATCCATCTCCAGAACTTCTTCCCAAACTGAAACTGTATCCCTTAAATAATAACTCTTTGTCTCCCCAGGCCAGACCCTGGTAACCACTAATTTACTTCCTTTCTCTATACATTTGACTATTCTGTGTACTTCATGTAAATCGAATCATATTTTGTCCTTTTATGTAAAATTCCCCTTTTTAACTGGATATAGCCGCATGAAGGAGATGGCTTAGACCCCAAAATTGCTTCTCCACTTTCCTTCAGTATCTGGCTCTGTTACCAGTCGATGGAAAATGGGGGGAGATCGTGAAGGCTTCCCTATAAGCCCCCCTGATGACATGCCTCAATCAACTTTATCAAAGACGAAGTCATTTCACATCTCATCAGATTGATAGAATATATTATGCTCATATAAAAATACTTTTACCAAAAAATGGTGGCATGAAAGGGACTCCTGAAAAACTCCCTTGGCTATTGCAACAAATAAAACATCTACAGCTCAACTAAAGATTCCCTATGCAATGCACAAACTGAGCTAAGAGACCCACTTGTCATATCAAAATACCTGCAGGTTGGCAAAGAGGGGCACTCAGAGGAAAACTTAAAGGGGACATTCAATTGTAACTGGAAAAAAAAAGACAAAAAATACTTTTAAGATACATGAGCTAAAGAAATAAAAATATGCTGAAATAATGAATTAAGTGAAATTATTCCCTCCGTATCTTATTATGTGTGTGTATGTGCACCCATGTGTATCTACTCATAAAACTAATAATTTTGCTTGGTAACTAATCTCTGTAAGTCCTATTACAGTGTATAAAGGACTTTTTCACATTTTCCTATCAAATGACTGCCTTGAAAATACTAATGTTTATCCTCATGTTTAGATGCTACAATTCAGGCTCAGTGGGATTAACTCCTTCACATTCACAAGACAAGTGAACAGTATTAACGGGCCCCAAGTGCAATCCCACTGTGTCCGCACCACAGCCCTGTGTCTCACTATGTGTACCCCAGTGGCACAGGAGCCCCCATCTGATACACTAATCAGCAGATGCAGTGCTCTCCTTTTAATCTGACCTTCCAAGAGTCCTTTCCCTGTGTCCTACACTCTGCTGCTACTCACTCTAAGGTCCAGACATTGACCTACACATTCTGAAGTTTGGTGAGAGCCAGAAACTTCCCATGTCTGGGAAAGAGCTTCCCCCATGAAGCTGTAGTTAAGGATCAGAAACTCTTTTTCTCACCAAAACTGGATCATATTACAGGCAATCAAGAGAGATAGTGTACAACTAGTTCAGAGTGGCAGCTGACCAAGTTCTGCTGCTGGCAACAAAAACGGAAAATGGCCTTATGTTAAAGTCCAACACGAGATTGCAAATGATTAAAATAATGAAAACAATGCCACCAGTGGTATTAAAAAAAAGAACTTCCAAAATCTGAGGGACATAGCGTGAAGCATGTTGGTTTACTCTGAGAGCTCGTGGCTGCATCTCTGTGTCTGGTCTATGCAGGAAACAGCAAAAGGTAGAAGTTTGAAGCACAAACCTCAGCTCTGTGCTTTTGTGACCCTTGGAGCCTTATATCCTCAAGAGTATTGTCAGAGTGGTTTTGAAAAGAAATTGTTAAGAATGTTGTTTGGCGGAGCTGTAGAAGTGTTTTATTTTTTGAACCCTTGCTGGACATGTCCATTGACAGAACCACGTTTGGCTGGTCCTGCAGAGCTCCCGAGGCAGAGAAATGTGTTCTGCTGCATGGATCATCTTGGCTCCTTCTTATTTGCTCCTATTTTCTATGACACTTTGATCCTTTCTCATTTTCCACTCCAAATTGGTCCCTGTGTATCCTGTGCCAGTTGGCACATTTCTATTAAAGAAGTATTTTGCCAATAATGTCCTAGCTGTTTTGAATTCTCCTCCACAGTCTCCTTCTTCCTATCTGGTGTCACATTGATTGCTCTCAATCTCACTGTTGAATCTTGCATAGATAAGTTTGACTGCTTGGTTTCATGTTTGATTTATTTATCTGTAGGTTCACTAAACATCTTTATTCCAAAAACTGCAAGTATTTTCAAAAAGTTATTTTTATTAAATAATGTTTCCTTTTAACAATTTTATCAAAAGATAATCATTAAAGAATTTATCATGATATCTAATTTGTTAACATCACCTCCTGTGCTTAGGCTAGCTGAAAGAATTTTTAATTTGAAAAAGTATTCTTATCAAGAGATACTTACCCTAATGGAATGGTTCGAAAAACTCTTTCTAAGTAGCTCTGCTACACTGGGTGAGTTACTAGACCTTTCCAGACCTCTATTCTGCATGAAAAATAAGGGATGGAAGCTTCCACTTGCCTCTGGGTGGTAAAATGCCACTATTCTATGAATTTATATAATAAAGAACACATTTGGCATGTTGCCCGAGGACTCCTGAATTACATTTCAGATGTTCTTGGCTGTGTGTTTCTAGAAATCAATTTCCTCATTAGCACTCTGTCAACTTATTTTGAAATTCAACCTCTGGATATTTTCTGTCTTCCCACTGTAGCCCAGCTCAGCTTGTTTATTTCTAGAAGCCTGCAGCTTCTATGTGTGCTTTGCAGCAAAGCTGTGTCAGCCACTGAGCGCTGCACGTGGAATTTCAGTGAGGGGATTTTTATAGAAGAGTAAATTTGAAAGCGGTGGGCTTTGGTGCTGTTTTGGTTTGTTTGTTTGTTTAGACCATCAAATTATTATTATCAGATATAAATGTGATTTCTGTGCTTTCTGGGAATTGGGTGACTCAGTTTACATGAACATTTTATCATTATCATTTTATATTAACTTCATCTGTAGGCTGCTCAGAAGTCCTGTTTTAAATGGGACAGGAAGCAACGGTGCTGTCCCATTTCAGGTGGTACGTAGGGTCACCCTGGTCTCACTGGGCTACACAAGGTGTCTGTAGGCTGAACAGATGTACTGTTTGAAATGGACAGTACTGTTGTTTTCTGTCCCATTTAAAATGGGACATCTGGTCAGCCCATTTTTCTTGCACATTAATTTTTTTTTTAAAGAGTTCTGTTTGAGTAAGGATGTTTCTATTATGATCTAAGCCTGTTTTCTATGGAAATGTGATTTCAATGTTTTCATAGTAGTCTACTGGAAAACAAGATTGAAATAGAAACATTTCATTTTGAAAGCAACTTTTTAATAATACTATGTCGAAGGCCTTGATAAAGTTTTTAAGCTTTTACTGTTTCATAAGGTAGTTTCTATGCTTGAGAGAAAACTCTTTTTATTCCATAGAGGCAGTCTACTTCTATCTTTATTGCAGGAAAAGGTGAAAGCTTTAAATTAGGCAGCTTGGGACTTTAATCTCATGTTTCCCTTAGCTGAGTGACCTAAGACAAGTCATTCTTGAGCCTCAGTTTTTTAACTGTAAGTTGAAAGCAATAATAATTGCTTTTTAAGTTTAGAGCTAAATACCATCTAGCCCACAACAGGCACTAAACGAATGCTAGTGGGGTAATTTTCTATTAAGAGATAAGGACGATTTCAGTTCTCCTAGCCTCAAGGTACTAACATGTTTTTCTGTTGGACTTGAGGTCAGAATCACTGGTTACCATTGTGCAATGTTTCATTTAATAAATTTGTCTTTTAATGATAGCTACCAATGATTTCCTTCAGTCCTAAAACCAGCCTTTTAGGTATCACATGCTCAGCCATTCTCAAAAATGAACTGTCAGCAAAGCAAGTCAATGCTGTATCAAATGGTTTTAAAAATCTGAACAATATCTCTAGCATACAGTTCAAGTCCCAATTATATACTTCTTTTTGCTTCTCTGATTGTTTTCTGACCCAAATCAAGAATATTTGTCTCATTCTGCCACCTTCCTCTATACCTTTCTTTCTTCCTCTCATTTGACATGTATTTTATTGAGTGTCAGTTATTGACCACACACTCTCTGGTCTCTGGGGTTGGAAGAGTAAACAAACTAGGAAGCCTCCTTTAAACGAGAAGGCCTCTATGGAGGGGTAACATTTAGACTGTGCGATCTTCATTATATGACATGTGATGTGATATGAAGTTCAACAGAAGGTGAGCATTTTTATGAAACATAAAGGAAGCAAAGGAGATACATATACATTTATGTAAATATAAATCATCGCTCTGTTTGTCTGTCTGTGTGCAGATACCTAAACAAAACTCTGATTAGGAGGGGTATTTCAAGAGGCCATAGAGAGAAGGGGAATTTAGAAATTAAATTCTGAACCAATAAGGAAAAAAAATGAGGTTCAGAGGTGTCAATGCATTCCTATGTTCATGGTACTAGTGTCGAAATTTAAACCAGGGTTCATGATTCTTACATTGGTATTATTTCTAACAAAGTATACTGCCTCTGCATCTATTAGAGGCCCCCCCAAATTTCACCAAGTTGATAGATGAGGTAGAGAGCATCTACCACATCCTGGGAGCCATGCTGGGTGTTGCCAGCAAAAGATGATCCCTGATCTCATAAAGTTTATAGTCGGTTGGAGAAGACAGACCATTAAACTTGTCCTGGTGACTGTTTTGTTCTAGGTATTACCATGACCCAGAATGGGATCTAATGCTTAACATGATTTTAATCCATACACTTTAAATCAATGATGTTGTGTATTTATTCATTGTTGAATGGGGATACGGTGATATTTCAGGTGCGTAGGACATTATGGAACCAGATTTCATTGACAGCCTATTGTGTACCAGTTATTATACTGAAAAGTAGAACGCAAGGCTGATGATACTGAGCCTGAGTCCTGCTCTCGTGCAGATGGCGTCCTTGCAGAAAGATTAAGTTTCCGGTCACATAATTCTTTACATAAGTAAATCAATAATGAAAGTACTTCTATTACAGTGGCACGTGTCATTACAATCCTGTGAGCCAGTTACCGGTTCGGGCACCGAGGACACCCCCTTCACCGCAGGGGCGTCCTAGTCCCGATCAGCACTCTTGCAGGAGCAAGTCCAACACAACGTGCCTGGACGCGACTTTCTATTGTGACACTCATGCCCACATTTCCAGCAGCAGCTATGTCTTCTTATCTTTGAAACAAGACTTTTTGAAACCTGCAGTCAGGTGGCCATGCTGCTCGCCAGTGTGAACCTAACTTGGGTCGAAATCAATTCTTTTCGTTTTTGTGCCAGCGGTCAGGCTGCCGAAAAGGAGGTGCTCATAAAATTTATGAACTTCACACTCACACAGCACCTTTCTATTGAGGAATTCAAGGCCTTTCGGAGTTTTTATTGCCTTTAATTTAAAATAACCCTGAGATTTAAGGTGGGACTGGTAGTTTTTGTGTCTTCTCAATGGAGGAGTCTGAGCACACGCACCTTACTTCATACTATACAGCTCTATTCCTGAAAAATGGCGCCTAAGCCAGATGCTTGCAAATCCAGCAAATGAGGTGGTAGCACAGCTTTCAAGGTAAGAAAATCATATTGCAAAAGTGTTGATAAAACATTTTATTTCTCCATTTATATTTTATTAAAAATTCAGCTTTAGTATGCTTGGCCTAAGGAAATAATGATGTGCCTAAACTACATATTTTGGACTGGAAGTGTTAGAAGCTTCCATCTAAGACTCTTTGTCCTGGATTTTGTTGAAATATATGTAAGTCCCTAAGGCTGCTCAACAAGACTTTTTGGGATCTGGACATGACCTACATTTCCAGTCTTAGTTTTCTACTATCGGCTATTTTTCTTTAGCCAATAAAGCACATTTATGGCTAGTTCTGCAGGCTCCAGTTCAGCAGATTGGCAGGTAGCACTGAAAAATGGCGGGCTCAGCACATCTCTTGCCTTGTTCAAATGAGCACAAAGTTTGCCAGGTACATAAGGAACATTGTCCTTCTGAAACAGGAACTGCTCTGCTCTGAGCCTTAAGTGCCTGGGGTGGGCCCTGGGTGCCCATGTGTTCACAGCATTTTCCTCTTGTGCCCTTTGGGGATCTGCCCTGCAGTTCCCAATTGGACTCAAGTCAACTCACAGGCTGCCCTGTTCCAGCCAAGCTCTCCTTCCTGGTCTTCGGATCCCACTCCTTCTTGGCATGCAAAGCTGATAGAGAATTGCCCTGATGATCTTTCCCAATATCTTGCTTCAAAATTCATCTTCTAGCAGCATGGAGCTTTTTTTGTCCTTTCCTTCCTTCCTTCCTTCCCTTCCTTCCTTCCTTCCTTCCTTCCTTTTAGTTTTTACAGCTTCTCATTTATACATTTTCTTGTCTCTAGAACTTTGCTCATATTGCACTTCTCCCTGGAATGTCCTAGCTAATAAAACTTTCACATCTCTGAAGACCAAGGCCAGGTGTCCATTCCTCTAGAAACACTTCCTAGCTCATAGGCTAGGTAGCTTTTCTTCCTTTGTTCTTCCATAGTAAACTGAACTGTAATTTTTCTGTTTGTACACATATTTATAAGCGCATTCTACGTGTACATCTGCTCCCCTCCATCCCCACTCCCCCACCCATGAACTTTCTGAGATTAAGGACCAAATCATTCATCTGTGCATGCCTAACACTCTAGGATATTGTCCCTTGGATGCCTGAGTGCTCCCTGGCTCCTCAGGCACTGGCTGGGGTCTTTACCAGCTTGGAAAACCTTCTTTGGAACCGTGGTATTTACTCAGCAGCTTTGAGGCCTTATCATGTTTACTGCCACCCCCAAATCAGGTTATGAACAGTCATGCCAGATTAAAGAAGATCTATCTTTACTATTTTTTTTTTCCTGGATATTGTGGTATTCTGGGCCATTTGGAGGTGGGGGTAACTGTGAGAAACTTCCTTTTGTCTTGTTTCTGTTGTCTGGATCCATTTATTCCCTGGCTTCACAGGCCCATTGTTGAGTGCCCAGCAGACCCTGAAGTCACAGACATATAATTATAAGGCAAATCATTCTCTCCCAAAGCCAGAAATGTGCTTACTTTCATGTTACGTCTTCCTGGAATGCTCTCCACTGGTTTCTCTGCTTAATTAACCCCTACACATTCAAATGTTGTTTCAAGTTCTACCTTCTTTGTGAAATTTCTCGAACCACCTCCGTCCCCGCGAGTCCCTTCTTCTTTGCATTCCTCTTAGCATCTGGACTCCCTTGGCCCTTCTCTTTTCCTTGCTTCACCAGTTTTTTTCTACATACTGATGCAGCCTTTCCAATTGGGTTATAAGCTTCTCAAGGGTGGGTGTTTTAACTTGGGGTTGCCTAAGTTCAGAACACGTGAGGATCTCAGTGACATTCCCCCTTCACAGGGGCTGAGAATCGTGGAACCAGGTGAGAGATGGACTGGGAGAAGCTGACTTGCCCACAGAGTTTGGGCTCTCAGCGGCATCGGGGCTGGCTAGTGCTCTATGTCCCAGAGATATGGGGAGGTCAAAGGTGGTTCATGCCACTGTTGGGGTCATGGAGTCCTGTCTGCTGTGTGGGGTGGGACAATATGAGTGACAATTTTGACAGCAGGATTATACTGTGGCTCCAGTTAAACAATGCTTGCGTGATGGGAAGCCAGTCAGGGAAGGCTCTGGAAAAATCTAGGTAGAGTAGAAAGAAAGCCTTAGTAGGAAATGGGGTTGGGTTAGCAGGTTGAGGCAAAAACTCCCAACCACACGGTGGGAGTGAGGAAAGGGCAGGAAGAGGGAGTGAAAGAGAGAGAAATGGAGGCAGGGAGACGGGAAATGGAAATGAGAGGAAGGTGGAGAGGCCAGCAGGAGGAGAGAGTTAACGCGAGAGAAAAGTGAAGGGAAATGGAGGCAAGAGAGAGGAAGGAAGGTGGAAAAGGGGTAAGAAAGGAGTAAGCAAAGCAAAGGAAATCAGAAAGCTCATCTGTGCCTACCAGCTGCCCCAACAAATTTCAACCCAGTATTCGTGCTAAGGAGAAGGGTCAAGTTGCATTGCATTCCTAAAACCACTGTCAGTTTTCACCTACTTTGACACGGACAATTGCCATTTTTCTCACCTTTTCTATAGTGTGAACCGAATAATTTTAAGGAAATTTGTCTGCATTTGCTTGGCATTATACATTACATACACATTGCATACATCATGCACGCATCACGTGTGTTAGGTGTGTGTTCTTCATTAGACACAGATGCAGTGTGATTGCTGCTCCAGCATGGCTTCCAAGGAATTTCCTGACCAACCCACTGTACGTCCTTAACCACATTGCTATCGTGAAGCCTAAATTCCTGCTTGCAGTTCTAGGTCTGCCCCAGTTCCAGTCATAGCCAGCTTGTAGATTTGAGGTTGCTGAGGCATTTCCTGCCTCCTTAGAATTGGCTCATCACTGGACACGGTCCGTAGGACAAGGTGGTTGTGATGCAGTTTTAACATCCAAGTAAGCCCGCATAAAGAGTCATTCATTCTCAGCAGTCTGCTGCATTAGGTATACAATGGATTAATGCAAATAAAATAATACCTGCATGTCTTGCAAGGCTACTGCAAAGATTGAGAGACAAGCACTTTAGAGCAGTAACTTGCACAGTGCCGTTTAGTATTATCCATTCTGACTTTTATTTTTAGTATTATTTGTTCTATGCTTACACTTGAACATGCAACACCTCATCTGATCTTCATAAACACTTGTAATGTAGACAGAGCAAGTCTTATAACCTTACTAATCTGAGGAAAAACTGAGTTTTGTCTCAAGTTATGCAAAGGCATATGAGGAAGCATATGCTATAGAACGTTCAGCAGTCAAGTTCAGTGTTGTCTATTCTCTTGTGAGCTACAACTAATTCGACAAGCAAAAGAAAAATGATTATTTCTATATTATTTCTAAATGGCTACTGTGTGTGTGTGTGTGTGTGTGTGTGTGTGTGTGTGTGTTTGTGTCTGTGTGTATGGCGTATTCTGCTAACCCTCCAGCAAACAATTTCACAGCTGTATATTGCTTGATATATTTTAAAAATTTTAGTTTCAGCCCGGGTTTATTTCTATGCTCTTTCTCTATTATATTTCAAAATTGAGAAAGTAATACTCAAAATTTTAAGGCTAAAGAGCCACTGGGAACAAGTTTCCAAATAAAACTGGCTTCAAAATTGTTCCCAGTTTTATTACTGAGTGTAAAACTGACATTGAGTGGTGACAGTGTGTGGGTTTTAAGTTATCCTTTGCTGAAGAAAAAGACAAGGGGATATATCCAGGACACTGGAACCCAGACAGCCAATTTCTGACTTCCTCTGTGACTCTTGACAAATAACTTAGTATTCATACCTTGTTATCTTCCAAACAGAAACTAGCACAAATGCCAGGATGGAAATGGCATGGGGCATCGTGATCATTAGCAATGGAAACATTTGTTGAAACAATTTGTGCAGGAGCAATTTTTCTGCATACGTATTGGGATGTTGGATGGATTTAAGGCTCACAGTTCCAATCCCTTCAGGCAGATACCATCATGGGCATTGATATTGGGTATTGCAAAGAAATTCTTACTTACTGACTGCATTTGAGCCTCGGTGATTTTACTCAGAGATGTGCTGTGAGCATAGTGACTGCCTCTGATGGAAGCATGTTATAATAATTCTCCTGGGGCCTCCAAAGGATAGCTGAAGAAAATTTTGAGAACTGACTTGGATTCAACTAAGACAAAAGGTTTCCCTATAAAAGGCCTATAGTAAGCACACGCTGTGCCTCATTCATGTTCTGGAAGACCTGAGGAGACTTTTACTAAGGTGTTTCTGGCATATTTTAAATGTGTGAAATCTGAAGGAATAATAAAAAAAAGTGAGTCTAAGGAGATTGCATTTCTCTCATATCCATGTCCTTCTTCATCAGCTTGGCCATGATGCTTCATACTCTTAAATAAAAATTTATATAATTCCATTGAGAAATGGAATAATCTTTCAACCTCCCACAGTTTTAAAGATCCTCAGAATGATTATTTTAGGATAAAATTAGCTCAGAGACTGATTCCTATTTCAAACTGATGGTGCTTCTCTTTATTGATATTCATTCCCCAGGAGATCTTATCTAGTATCATGACTTTAAATTCAGTCTATATGCTGACACTTTCATGTATATATTACTGGTCTAAGCCTTTTCTCTGAGATCCAGATTCTATATCCACTTAGTGTCTAAAAATCATTGCAAGCCTAATGTCTCCAAAACCAAATTCTCATGTTTGCCCACCGGACCCATTCTTTTCAAAAGTTTCCTCCAACTCTGTGAATGGGCCACTTTTTTCTTAAGTGACTCAGCCCCAAAACTTGGGTTTTCTTTATTCCTTCCTATCTCGCAACCCGTACTCAATTCCTCAACAATTCCTATCAAATTTACTTTTCAAAATGTATCTAGAATAGGATCACTTTATGCCACCCATCACTGCTTTTCACTTGAATTATTATAATAACATTTTAACTGGCCTTTATGTCTCTTGTTACCATAAAATTTCCTGTGTGATCCTATTAAAATGTAAGTCAAATTTTGTCACCACTGTGCTCAAAACTTCTGGAATCTTCCCAACACATGGATAGCAAAATAAGAACCCTTAACATGACCTATAAATCCCACGGTATCTACAACCTCCCTCACCCCTCCATCCTCATTTCCTAAGAGTCTTGCTCTTCCTGAGCCCCGGGCACTGTTCTCCTTGCACCCCATCCTCCAAGCCAAGCACATTGTGGTCTCAGGGTCCCTGCCCTTCTGTTCAGTTTTCCTGGAATGCTCTGTGGGGGAGGAAAATAGTTTCCTCTACCCGTCTAGGCTCTTCTGCTAATCTAAGAATTAAATGGACATGAGACAGATTGATAGGAGAATGACCCAACTTAATTTTGTATTATGGGGCTCCGTTAGAATATGGGGCCCATGGGCAGTCAGGTAATTGGAGGTTATATGCCCTTCTGAACTAAGGACAAAGGGTAAGAATCAGAGACTTCAAAGGGAGGAAGCCAATTCACATGGAGATGAAAAAAATCTTTGATTAAACAAATGTTTGCTGGGCCATACAGAGGCAAAGAGACACAGAGGAAACTTAGGTCTCTACACCCTGATGAGATTCCCCTACCCCATGTAGCCCATGCTTTCTGTAGATATCTCTGGTGATCATGCTCTTCCTGGACTGGGCCTTCTATCTAATTACTTTTAGGCAGGCCAGGAGCAGATAAAAAGCTCTTCTTGAGCCTTTTGGGCCTCAGTTGTCTTCAGTTTAAAATAATCTACATGCCAGGTTGGCACATTCTGGAAGACTTGCTCTGAATCTCTACAGCTCTTTCATCTGGTCCTTTCCAGGTGGCCTTCTATACTTGTCTGCCAACTTCTAGATTCTGGTCACTGCTTCATCCTTTCATTGTCCCCTTTGGATGATGAGTGGTAACAAAGAACCTAGAGTAGTGTACTATCACTCATGGTTCTTCCTGTATCATCTAATCTTCGTAAATTAGCCTTCCACAAACTTTCTTAATTTGAGTACGCCATCTGTTTCCTGCTATGACCTTGAGTGATGCAGTAATTAGTCTTATACCTAGTACTTATTGGTACTGGAAGTGACCACAGGAAATAGGCTTTCCAAACGGGATTTTGACATTGAATTTCTCTTTAATTCATGAAACACAAGGAAAATCATCTTGCTGGGGGAGGTGAACATGAGTACTTCATGGAGCGGAGAAGCATTACTATTACTCAAATCCTCATTGATGGTGGTATGGAATAATGTGCAGACTGAGGGCACAGTGGGAGATGCCTATGCCAACAGTAGAAATTATAAAGATTTTGGAAGCAGCTGACTTCTTCTTGCTCTCAAGAGCTTACCTGGGAAAAAAAGAAATGAAGACATACAAACATATAACATATGGGGAGAACAAGAAGGCCTCTGTGGAAGCTTTCATTAATTCCTCATCTCCTACTTTGAGAGGACATATTTGGCGAAGGCACAAGCCCAGGTTGTGGTTGTAAGAGGTGTAGGATTGCAGCATTAATCAAATGTCTGTCAGGTTTCTCATCTAAAGAAACTGGTGGAAAAGGAATTGTACCCTGAGGTAGGAGGTTAGAACATTTAAACAGTAATTGAGCTAAGAATTTTGGCCCTCCAAATTCTCTTGAAATTCTCTGGCCCGGGGAGGTAATTTCTGTTCTATCCTCTCCCTGTAAATAGTCCTTTTCTGCACGACAGCTTTCCAGTGATTGAGCCTAAGCCTGTTGCCTCATAGCCTGGTGTTGATTTTCCTCAAGACCCAACCTAACCAATTCTCATTTCTTCTAGTCCTAAAGTGAAAGTTGTTTTCCAACATAGCACAGTTTGAGAAGTTCGAGACCTGCCTCCATGAGGGAAGAACACATAGAAAAGGACAAAAAAATTGACCAATCTGTATCAGCAGATGAGAGTAGAGGATGTAGAAAAATGGATTCTAAAGATTTTAGAGCAAGGGAGAGAATTGTATAGATGAGTCTAACCAAAGTAATTTACATGGGTCCACTCACCTGGCAGTCTTGATTAATAATGTTATTTTCCAGGACCTGGAAATGAAACAAATAGTCTACAGTTATAAACTATTAGTCTGTAATAGTCTGTAATTGAATTCTAGATTTATGTGGAACTTGCCTGGTATATTGCGGGGGAGAGACACCAAAGGCTTAAGGAAAATAGAAATATTGAAATAATTATAACCGTAACTCCTTAGTCACTCCTTAGTGGGAGGACCCAAATGATCTATCATTCACCAAAACATTAGAGAAATACATTGCTGTGAGGAATAGCAGTATGCTTGAAACATTCCATGACTGCTCCTTGTAGGCCAGAGATGAGGGGGAGGGATGAGGTAATGTACTTGGGGTCACTGATCTCAATGTGAACAGTGGAAATTTTAGATTTGTAGATTACATTTAGGAGCAATTAACTATAAGAGAAGAGGTGGGTGCTACCACTCTAATAAGCCATAGGACTGAAACAGTCATCATAGAATTTCAATCTGAGTAATCTGTGACATTGTTTAATTGAGAGAGTCTCTAGTATTGAAATAGATGGCAGATTATTAATGGGCTGTTTGACATGGAAAAAGTTTTCGTCACAGTGCAAAAGCCTAACTCAAATCTCTGAAGTAGACTTCATATCTTCTATCCAATTTCTAAATCAAATTTGGTGCAAATACTTGAAGTCTCTTTACTGAGGGGTAGTCCAGGTCTCTTTGAGGAAAGATCTATCCATCCTGTAAATCTTTTCCCAAGACCTCCCTGGGAGATCTGGTCATTTACTATCGTAACTGTGTACTGAGCAAAAGGTAAAATGCCCAGGTTTTCTGGGGGTTATCAGACATTGTCTGTGAACTGAAGCTAATCCCTCAAGATTCCAAAGAGCTCTGTGTCCTAATGAGCAGGGTCTTACAGAAGTTAGGTTACACATAAAATTTTGGCTGAAATCTAATAGTTCTAGAAGAGCTGGGGATAAATACTACCATTAATTCCTTATCCAAAAAATTTAGGGGAATTCATATATTTAGGAAGAGATAACATTCCTGCGTTAGCACCATGACTCACTTCATAGAAATTATTGCTTAATAGAAATAATAGAAAATTTCTATTATTTCTTAATAGAAATAATAGAAAAAAATCAAGTGGAATCCCCTGAAACTGCTTCAAAACCTTCCCCCTCCCTTCCCGATAAGATCACAAAACAAAAGCAATGTCTCATTCCTGTTCTATTATAGAGATTAGTGTTACTATCAAAGTTTTGAAAAATGAACTGGTGGTTATGCTTCATACATATTATTTAACATGTTTATTTGGCTGGCACAAAAACCAAATGTATCATGGAGAGTAATAATAATAATAGACTATAGTAAACTTAATTGTGTGGTGGTTATATGTGTAAGTGTGTTATCATTTCATTTTAATCTGTGAGGAAAATCAGAAGTCATTTGAATTTACATGGCAAGGACTGCAGTATGTTGTTACTATTTTGCCCAACTCTCCAACTCTATGTTGTAATATAACCCAGATGGACCTTGACCATCTTGTTATTTCACTGAACATCTCACCCCTAATGATGACATAATAATGATATTAGCTGGCTCTGGTAAGTAGGAATTAGCAAGCATTCTAGATATTTTAATAAGACATATGTATTCTGAAGGGTGGAAAGAAATCTTAACATTTCAGGGTCTGAAATATGTGACCTCCTTTTTGAAGTGAGGGACAAGTTGCTCCACTTTACACAACACTCACCACTTAGGAAAAGGTATACACCTAAGACCAGTAGGATTATGCCAGCAGAGCATGTTCTTGGGTATGATCCTCTACCCATTTATTGGTAATTCATAAGGTTACAAGTTTTGAGTGAGACCTGTAGGAATAATGAGCTCTGTAGCAGGTTCTGGTCGCCATGCGGGCTGCTCTGCTCTCTGGGTCTCATAATGTAGGACACTCTAAATAAAAAAAGAGTTTATGGCAGATACAGATCCTCCTTGAATGTCTAACGAATTCAACAGCATGGCTATCCAGGGATCTGGAGTAAAGCCATGCCCTTCCTTACTGACAACTGTTTTTCATTTGGAAAGCAGCACCTGGCTTGCTACCCAACTCTGGTAGACACTCAGCACTTGATCATGGGATGTAAAATGACTCTGCAATCTGAAATCCCCATTATATGTGAAGTATTATTTGATCTGCAAATTTTAAAGTATAACATAAACAATAATGCTATTCTGTAAAATCAGAAGTGTCCCGTCCTGAGCATGTTCATCAACTGCACAAGCAGGTGGACCAGACTCGTTTTGTACCTGTTTCTATCATCTTGTCATTTTTTTCCTAATCCACACCCATGACTTCATGGAGAGTTCAAAATGACTAGTTCATTATGAAGGCAAAAGCATGGGTCTGATTTATGGGTAGATGTCCATCCTTTGCTGGAGCCAGGTGAAGGACAGACACTGCACAGCAATCATACTCAGTGGTGACCTTGAAGGATAGGTGACAGTATGATATCATTATTATCACTCTATGAAAGTATGACCACTGATGGGAGTTCATTATGTCTCTTCAGATGAGAACATGTATTTTTCAACTGGGTGAAGGACAAGAATGAGGGGTAAGAGGCAAAGCGTATAGGCGATGCTGCATACCTTTCATCTGAAAGTACAGATCAACTTTCACCCTTTGAAATTTTTATCTCTGCCTTGGCAGACTGATTTGTGTGGGCTCTATAACAGGCTTCTCTGACTTCCAGTTGGGTATGGCCAGTAGGGATATCAGGCAGGAGATTAGAACTACAGTGAGGTCACTTTGTTTATTCCTATGAGTTTTTTCTTGTGAGTTCACTTTAAATTATCTTCGTCCATTGACTCGGCATCACTGTCAATTTCAAGGTCACCTTCTCTGCACAAGTCCTTCTTTTCTGTTCTAGTAATTGGCCCCTCCCCTTGTCCTTTTAGACCTATGGGTGATTACAGCACTGTTCTAACTAACTCTGGGTTAATACGCAACCCTGTGGTTCTGATCCACCCTACCTACACCTTTGTAAATAGAACATTTATTTAAAAAGAAAATCCTTGAGAATTTTCCAATCTGAGAGTGCCATCTGTTTCCTATGGGGAAACACACCTCACACAGTCATGTTTCCTCTCAACTTCACACTGTTTATTATTTAGACATCATGCATTTGCAAATGACAAAAATATTCCAACTAACTTCGTTTAAGCTAAAAAAGCACAGGGATTTATTAGCTCACATCACTAGAAAGTTCAAGGGATAATTCTGTCTTCAGGCAAGGTGGAATCCAGGAGCTCATATGATGTTGGCAGGGCTCTCTCCTCCCCTTGGCTGTACGTGGTGTGATGATCCTTTTTAGGCAAGTCCTTTTTACAGAATGACATATATGGGCACTGGCAGCTCCAAGTGACTTTATAGACTGCCATCCCAGAAAAAAAAAGAGCATGTGTGACACGGCAACTGTCCTAACACATCACGATGTGATTCCAATGGCGAACTGGTGGGTGGAGTTGAGGTCGCTTGCCTGGCTGTGACATGGGCAGTCACGTGGAGTAACTTAACAAATCCTTTGCAGTTTGGCCCAGGAGCAGTGGGGAACAGAAAAGGACACGGCCAGTCTCAGAGGAGTACCATCTTCCAATCCATAACTGGAGCCTGTTCTCTTTGACTTTAGATTTGAAAACAAGGAATAGTGCTGATTATGGAGGAAATAGGGCAAAATTTAAGGCCAGTTTCTGTTTTAACTGGCACTGTCCTCTTTCTGGAAGACACTGTCACTTGTCAGCTTCAGAATAAAACCTGATTTAGCAAATTCATTTTGAATGTCCTCTCAGCCTCAATCTGACTGCCAAATTCCATACTATTATGAAGAGGGATTCCTGTGTGTGAACATGAAATATTATAGATTTGTTCAAAGGACTTAATCAGCAAGGAAGCCCTTTGCCAGACTTGTGTTTCTTCTTTGGCAACCCATTCTGCAAATGTGACTTGGAGCAGTTTATGTGACACTATGGGATCGCGAGGAATGTAAGGAAGCGAGCTTGTCTAGGATGAAGGGTGTATTCCACCTTCCATCGTGCATCATCCACCATCCGTAATACAGCTGGGTTATAGCAGTGGAGGGAACAGACAGGTAGGGTGGAGTGAACTCTTGCAGGGAACAGCCCCCATTTATGTATTATATTAATTAAGAGGGGGGAGTTCCCTGGTGGTGCAGTAGCTAGGCTTCAGTGCTCCCAACACTGTGGCCTCGGTTCAATTCCCAGCCAGGGAACTACCCACCACCACCAAAAACAAAATTAGGAAAGCCATGGAAAGCCTGCAGGATTTCTTACTGAAATACAACGTGAGAGTGGTCGGCATGGAAAATAACTTTGGCTCGTAGATTGGCAGGAAGGAGGTTATAGCTGTCTAGGAAAGGAGGGCTTGGGGTCTAGACAAGGGAATGAGCAGTTCACTGGAGAGAAAGTAAGACAAAGAGGTAAAGAAATTGCTTATGCTGAAAACAGAGTAACATGTGCTAAGAAATAGTAGACAGAATTCATTGGCCTTTTAAATTCTTGTTTGCACGCATCAAGCCAAGGATCAAAGTACTACAGAAATACACACTGCGTCTTTCACAGAACATATAACGTTTTGTGACTGGAGTGTTTGGCAGGGTTTACTCAGCAGATGTTTGTTAAATCTTTATTTTTACTATGTATTTAGTACCTACTATGACACATAGTGTAATGGAATGGAAAAATATGGGTTTTGGTGTCTGGCAAGATGCATTTTCAATACCTAGTGTGTCACTTACCAGCTTGGAACTGTTGGCCAAGTAGCTGAACTTCAAGTGTAAAATGCAGAACACGATCCCTACCTTATGGAATTGCTATGGATATTAAATTAGATAATGTGCACAAAGTGGCTGCCACAATAATCACTCAAAAAAGGACTGCTGGTATTACTACCGATTCCTTAATTAGGAAGGATGTGTTAACAGCGGGATGGTGTCTTACTTACAGATAGTTGGCACGTATACCCTCTACTCCTACTTCTCCCCTCCTCACTCCCCATTCACTTGAAATTATTTGAACAAGCTAAGCATGTTAAGGTTCATCTTTTTTTTTTTCTTTTACGTTTTAGCTTAGTTGGGAAAAGGGTATGTGGCTTTTCTGTGATCCGGTTTGATTCCCCATTGGGATCAAAAGGTGATATATACTTTGTCTGTCATCCTGGCTCAGCGGGGACATTGATGACCCCTGCTGAAATTTAAAAATCTAGCTGGAATTTGAAATTTCTGGTCTCTAAGGTGGGCTCGTTCTTATAGATTTCTAAAGGTCGATGTTTTCATTGTGCATTCGCCCTCTGGACCTCCCCTCATTTTGCCAACAGTTAAAGCTACCAATGCAGTACTAGTTGTTGTTGTTTTTACATTAACAGATGAGAAAATCACACTTAAATGGCACATTCAATTCCTCTGTTTTCATGGAGTGAGTTCATAGCAACCAGTCACACAAGTATGTAAGCAGAGGGAAATGTGAGAATTATTCTCCTTTGCTACTGGATATATCTGAATAGTTCCTTAATTTAAAATTTGACTTACTATAATAATATTTTGAATCTTGGAACTTAGAATTGAATTCATGAAAATGCTTTTCTTGATTGTTTTTAAATCAGAGAAAGTGGCTGGTGTTTGTGGATGTATTCATTTTGGAAATTTTCTGTTTGTTTTTTGCTAATTCTAATTTAGAGCTGTGTATCCTGTTTTTATTTTTTTCTCATTTACTGTGCACTTATAACCTCTTTCTGATTTTCCTAGGCTCATAAAAAACAACTCTTGCGATATGTATAAACACAACAAACAACAAACTCAAATATAGTTGTAAAAACAGAAGTACCTCATTAAAATGATTTTTAAAAACTCAGACAGACCTTGTAAAACTCAAAAACACTTTAATTAGTAAGTGCATTTCTTTGTTTAAAACCTCCATGCTAGACCTTTTTGGGTTGCAAAGAAGAACGGCATGCTCAAGGCACAAAAGGTCACAGTGTGTACGGGGAGCATACGTTGGAGAACATTGAAAATCACTAGAGTATCTAGGGAAAACAGAATAGCTCTGATGACCTTGCTGTTGGTCATATTTCAAGAGCTGGCACCTGTAAATGTGCCACCAGTACCTGTCTCAGACATTCTATCTCTGTTTCTATTCCTCTCCCAGTTATTCTGGGTTTGTATTTATTGTAGAATGATTTCGTGAGCTTCTGAAAAGTGGCTGGGGCTATCTACTGCTGCCAACCAGAGTAAGCTAGACACAGAAGGATCACATTTGCATAATGGCTTCAGTACCTCTAAACTTAAAGCATTTTCCCTTGCATAACAATGACATTCAAATTATTATGCTGCTCAGGATATTGCAGTGAACTAACCTAGTCAGGTGTCCCAGTTTAATATAACATACTGTTGTCCTTTTCTCCCTGAACATACCTAATAGAAATTCTGTTTCTCAAATCTCTTCCTGTCACAATTCCTGTAGGGCATCTCAAATAATTATGCGCATGTAAGTTTGTGAATATGAAATTCTCATTTAAAACAAAAGAATCTGTCTTCCTGATTTGTTTTTACTACATTGCAATTATTTTCTCAATCTGTATTTTTATTGATGCAATCGAAATAATTTTTATAAGCCTTGTAAATATGCATATGAGTATATGAACAGTAACAACAACAAATTGTATAAATCTATACTGTGGCTTTAAAACAGGCCTGGGCAGACTTTTTCAGGGCAAAGGCTACTTATAATTTTCTCTAAGTGTCCAATTCCATTTGCTGTTTATTTTATTATTCAGGCAATCACCCCAAAATTGTTTGTTGGTCCATGGGTGGATTGTGATTATTGTCTTGCCCAGCCCTGTTTTAGAATGTGTAATGCAATTTCAAAAAATTTTAAATTAGATATATTGAGAATATAAGAATTGTCCTGGCTGCCACGTCGTGTTTTTCAATGTATATGGGAAAGAAATATCAATCTTTTGTGTTTTTTTTCCCTTGAATAATAGAGTATGAAATTTGGTATCATATAGACCCAGACTTCTGCTTCGCCATACACTAGCTAGTATGTGACTTTGGGAAAACTCCTCTCTCTAGCTCTCAGTTTTTCTATCTATAAAGTAGGATAGTAATACCTGTCTCTTAGGTGGTTACAAGGATTAAATGTGAAAACATAAATTATGGCTTCCTTCTCAGGCTGGCTCCTTATCATAGAGGCAAGATGGATAGAGGCAGCTCCAGACTTATTTCTGCCAGGTTTGAAAACTATAGAAAAGAGAGCTATAAAAGGCAAAAGACTGAAATTCATTGATTGTCTCAGATGAAATGTACAGTTTATGAACTAATTCCTATGTCTAGAAAGAAGGAACTCAGGATATGGCCAGGGTCTCTTGCCTACTATACAGGGTCCAACAGAGGTAACACCCTTTTTATGAGCTGGTAACCTATACCAAATCTTTTATTACAAAATCATAAGCATGTAATTCTATAACATAACAATATTGTAACTACCAAAAAAAGGGCATTACTTCTGCTGGACCCTGTATTTTAGGTTTTTTTTTCCTTTTAAGTTGCATTGAAGTATAATCTACTCATTTTATGTGCACCATTTGGTGAGTTTTGACAAATTTATACTATTGTGGAACCACGACCAGAACAAAGTGTAAAATATTTACGTCATTGCAACAAATTATTCTGTGTCTCTTATAGTCCAGCTTTTCCCTAGTCCTAGACCTTGGCAACCAATGATATACTTTTTCTCAATATAGTTTTGTCATTTTCTAGAATTTCATGTGAACTGAATCAGTCTTTTCTTTCTTTCTTCTTCTATTTAACATGCTGTACATATGTGCATCTATTTCTTGATTTCTTACATTAAATTTATTCATCTCTATGTTTGTGTCAATGCTACAGTCTCTTGATTACTCTAGGTTTATAATATATTATAATCAGGTAGGATGAGTCCTCCCACTTTATTCTTCTTTTAAATATTGTTTTGGGTGTTTTTTAATCTTGTGTGATTTTATATAAATTCTAGAATCAACTTGATAATTTCTACTGAAGCCTGTTGGAATTTAGATGAAAACCGTGGTGAATCTACATATGAATTTGGAGGAGACTTACCAGCTTAAAAATACAATCTTCCAATCCATAAACATGTTTTATTTTGGTCTATTAAAATTTCTCTCAGCAGTGTTTTAGAATTTTTCAAAGTACAGGTCTTAGACATATTTTGTTAGCTGTATCCCTAATATTTCAAAATTTTAATGTTATTATAAATGATGTACTTATAATTTTAATTTCTAATTGTTTATTGCTAAAAAATTAAAATATAATGAATTTTTTTGTGTTAACTATGTATCCTGTGATCTTACTAACTTAGATATTAAACTTTGAATTATGTTCTTAGATTACTTAGGAATTTCTTTATGGATAATCATGTTATCATCCTTTGTAAACTATATCATTTTATTTCTTTTTCTTGATGTAATACTCTTGTTTGGATGTCTAGTACAATATTTGAAGGAGTGCTGATGTAGAAATCTTTTCCTTGTTCTAATCTTAGAGGGAAGCATGTAGTTTTTTTACCGTTAAGTATAGCATTAGCCGCAGGTTTTACGTACATGCCCTTTATTTCGTTGGGGAAATTTCTTTCCATTCCTTGTTTATTTGGAGTTTTTAACAATGAATGGATATTAAATTTCAAAAAGTGCCTTTTCTGCATCTATTTGAGAATTTCAGGGGAGTTTTTCTCCTTTTAGTCTCATTATATGATGAATATTTGACTTTTGAATATTAAAAAACCTTCTCTTCCAGAAATAAATTGTTCTTTGTCATGATGTATTATGCATGAACTTGATTTGCTGCAATTGTAAGGATAAATGAATCTGTATTCATAAAAGGTATTAATTTGTAGTTTTCTTTCTTGCCATATCTTTGTCTATTTTGAGTATAGGATAATAATGGCCTCATAAAATGTTTATTAAAGTGTTTCCTTCTCTTTTCTCTAAAGGAGTTTGGGTAAAATTAAGATTATTTCTTCCTTAAGTGTTGGTAGCATTCACCAGTGAACCCATCTGACACCTGAGTTTTCTTTGTGGGAAGATTTGTAAGTATATTATTTTAATAGTTAAAGGGCTATTCAAATCATCTATTTCTTCTTGAGTAAAATTTGGCAGTTGATAAATTCTCAGGTATTTGTCCACTTCACTTAAGTTGCTAAATTTATTGACCTACAATTGTTTGCAATATTTTCTTATTATCTTTTAAATTTCTATAGCTTCTGTAGTGCTGTCTCTTCTAGAATTCCTGGTATTCTGTATTTTTATCATACCTCTTTTTTTTTTTTTCTTGGTAAGTCTGGCTAAGGATTTACCAATATTTTTTATCTTAAAAAGTAAAAATAAGCATCCAGGACTACATGAAACTAAAAAGTTATGCACAGCAAAGAAAACCATCAACACGTTTTAAAGAAATTAAAATATGAAAAAATGGGAAAATGACTTTTTAAATTACACATATATTTACTCCTTTCAATGCCTTTAATTTTTAATGTCAGTGCAACTTTCCACTAGACGTCATTTTCCTTGTGCCTGAAGAACTTGAAAAAAAATATTGTAGTGAGTTTCTTATGGAGCATAATTTTCTCAGCTTTTGTTTGTCTGAAAAACTCTATTTCACCATCTTCACTTTTGAAAAATGCTTTTGCTGGATAGATTTTTCAAGGTTGATGTGTTTTTTTCATTTAGTACTCTAGCATCTTCTGTGCGTCAGTTTTGGTGATCAATGTGTAGTCATTCTTATTTTGGTTTCTCTTATGTAAGGTCTTCTCCCTCTGACTGCTTTTAACACTTAGTTTTCCACTATTTTTATTATTTCAATTGTAAGGTGCCTAGATGTGGTTTCCTTCATGTTCATTCTGTTTGAAGTTTATAATGCTTTACGGATCTGTGGGATTATATTCTTCATCAAATTCAGAAAAATAATCTGTCAGTTATTTTGCTAAATATATTTTTCATACCTTCCCCTCTCTTTAATCAAATTTCACATTATATGCCTTGCTGTTTGATTTTAATCAGTACTAATGTAGGGATTATTTTTTGCTACATTTTGCTATGTTTCTAAGTTCAATAATCTTTTTTTCTGCAATATCTCATTTGGGGTGAGTCTTACCCAGTGTATATTTTGTTTATTTCTATATCTTTAAAAATTTCATTCAGATAATTTTTAAAGTATCTTCTTTTGCAAATCATTATATTTATGTTTTCTTCTACTTTCTTGTCTACTAGGACAATATAGAATAAGTTTATTAATATTTCTATCAGTTAATTCTACCATCTCTGTCATTTCTAGTTCTGTTCCTATGGACTGATTTTATTTTCTTGGTTACGATTTATATTTTCCTGCTTCTTTGGTTGCCCGGTAATTTTTGACTGGGTCCTGAACAATATAAATATTATGTTGTTGAATACTGGATTTTGTTATATTCTTTTAAGGATAATGAGACTTGCTTACATACAATTAATTATAGGAGGTAGGTTTTCAAAGTTTGCTCTTAAATTTTGCTAATGTGGATGCACAACAGCCTTTTGTGTTTTTTTGTTTCTTCCTTGCTATTATTGTGATGCCCTTTTAAAGAATCCACTCAATATCTCCTATATTACTAAGCTATCTAGTATGGATATGAGAGCTGGAGCTATCCCCAGCCAGGTCTGAACTCTGAGAATAATTTGACCTGCTGATGTCTGGTCCTTCTCTCCTCTGCCTCAGGTGATTATCTCTTAAAGAGCAAAGATCAATAATCAACCAAAGGCTTATAAATATCCCTGTGCACATTCCTGTGTAGTTACCTCTTCTTTGGTATTCTATTCTACAAAATTCTAGCTGTCTCAGCTTTCCTAATCTCCAATCTCCATCTTCTAAACCTTGTCAGATGCTGAACTATTTGAATTTTCCTGCCTATATTCTGGCCTGCAAACTGACTTCAGGAAGTAAACTGGAATAGTTGTAGCACTGTATCATATTTATTTCCCTAGTCTATGAAAGTCCTGCATAGCCTATTGCATACAGTCTGAAAAAAGTTACTTTATATATTTTGCCTGTATTTATAATTGTTAATGATGATAGGAAAATTCCTATAAGAAAGTTAATTCTTTATGAGAAGAAATACCTATTCTTAAAACTGGAGTCTAAGTTGGGCAAACCACAGGTTATGGGTGAAAAAAGATGTACCTCAAAAGTAAATCAAGCTTATAATTTTCCTTTGAGATACAAAAAGAGTAACTTTGTGTGCTGGGTAGGCAAAAGAGCTATGTTGTCCATGGTAATGTTGTTACAGAATTAGAAGTTCTGCTAACCTCAAATTACTTCTCTTATAGAATTTGTGATGCCTGGAAAATCACAAGAATAAATTTATTACTTTGGATGAAAGCTTTATCCTTTATTTAAATCAATACAAATTTCTCCTAAAATAGTGAAAAATTTAGGTTTCCTATGTTATCTAGGGCAAATAACAGCATCAGATCATTTGGTAAGAGGAGTTTTTGATATTGGAGAGTTATAGAAAGAGGGAAGTTTTGATCAAGGGATTCCAAGAATGGGGAAGTTCAGAACAAAGCCTATTTAATCGTAATTATTACTTAGAAATTATTTTTCATCTAAAAGCAAACTCCCACTGCAGCTTAAAAATTAATAAATTGGGCCATATTGACTTGAGATCAGAATAGTTCATATTATTTATAGAAGATATTATCATGTTTAAAAATAGTACTTGGCAAGGTACTGATCCCTTCAATTCTGGTGTTGCTAGGGGCTACGTGGGGTTGATTGCTGGGTGAAGAGGGACTTTTTTTCCTCTACTACCAGTATTGGGGTACAACTGATACACTACAATAAACTGAGTGTGTAGTATACCATTTGATTCATTTTGACACATAAATAGCCTTATAAATTCATAACCACAATCAAGATAATAAACACATATTACCTCAAAATGTTTCTTCTGGCCCTAATCTATACTCTCTCCCTAGGCAACCCATGATATGCTCTCTATCACTATAGAATAGTTCCCTTTTTCTAAAATGTTATATAAATACGATAATCTAGGAGATACACTTTTTTGTCTGTATCTAAAAACATTTTTTTACTCAGTGTAATGCCTTTGAGATTCATTCATGTTGTTGAGGGTATCAATTCTCTCCGCTCAAACATGGAAGTCCTGCATTGTCTATCTCTGACTGTAATGGTGAATTTATCTATTTTTCTTTATAGCACCATCAGTTTTTGCTTCATTTTTATTCAAATTCTATAGTTGGGTACATAGACATTTAGAATCACTATGCCCTCTTGCCTAATCAATGCCATTATCAATATAAAATAATCTTTTTTATCCCTGGTGATATTCTTCCCTCTGAAACCTACTGTATCAGATGCTAACTTAGCCACTGTAGCTTTCTTTTGGTGAGCATTAACATGTACATCTTTTTACATCTTTTTTGCTTTTAACCAATTTTTAACTGGGTTTTTTATAGGAAGTATATAGTTGATTTTGTTTATGTACCTTTTGATAATTTCTACCTTTTCATTGGTGTGTTTATGTCATTTATATTTATATTTTGTCTAATTCTTCCCTTCTTCTTGGCAGTATATCACCTATCATATTTTGAAGACAGCAACTATTAAAACTTCACATTATCATTATTTTTTCTTATTCTAATTCTAGGGTAAAGAGGCAAAATTCAATTTTGCCTTTTATTGGTTTTCTGCAGGACCATAATGCATTGGCAACCAAGAAGAACCATTGTAGTCTGCCTAAAAGTTCTATTTCTCATTGTAAATTTGTCCAAAGATAGTCCTGGTTACAAAGTCCAGCTGTCTTTGTAATCGGGGTTAGCCCAAGGAAATGGAACCCTCTGAGTGTGTTGATACCCCTCACAGCAGAAGTCGTACCTTTGAGCATAAGAATCTCATTAAGGTATCATACAACCATTTTTTGAGGCTCTGAATGAGTGTTCTGCCCTCCCAAATAGCTCACTCTCTTTTTGCTCTAAAACACGGCCTGATTCTAAATGAGTGTTTCTTAAAGAGTGGCCTACAGACTATTTACGTAAGAATCAGTGTGAGTATGTCTTTTGCTATAGACCAGCAGTGTCCAAACTTTTGGCTTCCCTGGGCCACATTGGAAGAATTGTCTTAGACCACACATAAAATACACTGATACTAATGATAGCTGATGAGCTAAAAAAAAAAAGGTCACAAAAAATCTCACAGTGCTTTAAGATTCTGTATTGGGTCACATTCAAAGCCTCCCTGGGCCACCGGTTGGGCATGCCTGGTGTAGACTCCTGAGCTCAAACTCAGACTAATTGTATTTGTCTTTAGCAGGTGGGCCTGAAGAATTTATATTTTAACAAGCTTCACAGGTTACTTTTATGCACACATTCAAGTTTGAAAACCATTCCATATCATAAATTCTGATAATTAAAGGAATTTAACTATACTCTGTATTTATAATGATATTATAAATTAAAATTTTATAGTTATAAAAATTATTAAAATAAGCATACCCTGTATTTATAGAGCTTGCACATGTGTCACTATATTAATATGCTATGGAGATCCTAAATATAGCCAAAATTAATTCTAAACCATTGAAATTTAAAATAAAAAAATGGAGTTTCTAATATTTTATATCTATATCCCAATTTGTTGTATTGTAGCCTCTCACTTGGCAGATCCCTGTTGTAAGCCTTGGGAAGGTGGATAGGTGGAATCCCAGTTTCAATAATTTTATAAAAAGGAACCAATACAAAATGTTCCAAATGAATTGTTGGAGTACTGATTCTCAACTATGATATTATACACTCCAGACCAATTAAATATGAATTTGGGATGGGACTCAGGCATAAGTACTACTTTTAAAAGTTCCCCATGTGATCTCACTGTGCAAAACATGTTGAGTAGGTTGCTACTAGAACAATGTCTCTTAAACTTCAGCACGCATGTGATCACCTAGAGAGCTTGTTAAAACACAGATTCTTGGGCTGTGCTTGAATATAGGTTTTAGTGGGGCTGATTTTTGTGTTTATAATAAGCTCCCAGGTGGAGCTGATGTTTCTAGTCCATGGATTATACTCAGCAGCACTGTATCAGTGATGGTACAGCCTCTTGAAAACTTCAGAGGTCTTCAGCTCTGATAGTATCCCACATTTAGTAATTAAAAACTTAGATTCAGCTTATGCCTACATTATTGAATTATTCTTTTGAGAAGAAAATAATTTTTTAAAGCTTTAATTATAGGGTCTTTCTTAGATATTTGAGAAAGACCAATTGTCACTCACTGTACACTGGGTCGTCTGACCATAAATTCTGTGACCTAAATTAACATCATGACCATATGTTCTTGGCCATATGATAAGCAAGACAAGTCAACAAGTTTATTAACCTGTCTATTTTCCTTTACTGAAATTTTTTATTTAATATCACATATTCTTGATATAAGATGGCATCTGATCCTGTCATTGAAGGTTCTTCATTTTTCCAAATTGAGCCCTTCCTGAACTTATTTGGTACTGGTCCTCGAATCTCAAAATTAGACACAGAAGAAAGAGGAGTGAAGGGTCTCAGTCTGAGTATGACTTTAATTGGTCATTAATTCTCTGTATAAGTCTAAAAACAGCATTTCAAACTTTCTGGGCCTCATTTTCATCATCGATAAAATGAAGAGCTAGACAAGATGAATATTTCAAAGTTTTTTTCCAGAATTAAAATAGTCTTCTGTGTAATTTCACAAAATACCAGACCCAGAACAAAAAGTTGTTTATTTTGTGAGTTGTGTTGGTTCAGTAATTCAGTACATTAAAAAAAAATAGTTCGAATGTCCAGCTCTCTTGAGCATTAGCTTTTCAGCGTTTAGGGCAGAGCAAACACAACTAAAATGATCATAGCTCCATGGTGGCTTTGCTTGATCCAGTTGTGACTGGGACACTTCCACAGACTGTACCTGAAACTATCAAAATCATGTTTCAATCTTCCTTTGGCAAAACAAAGGGACTCTGCTAGGCTAGCAGAAATTGTATTCCTCTGTATAAAAGTCCATGCGCCAAATATAGACACTTGATAAGATTATTACTAGATTCAAAAAAGGAAGATTGGTGTAATTTTTAATAAAGTTACAAATTAACGCATCTGAAATGTTAGCCCCATATAGAGCAGTTGGGTAACTGACAGTAATCTATTGCAAGAGAGAATTAAAAATGTGGGGTTTCATTTATTACTGATTTCAAGGAATAGCAACCTAGTAACACACAATGCTTGAAAAACATTAGAAAAATTTTAGATGTTTTAAAGAAAAAAATGGATTATAAATTCTCACTCCTAATTACTCATTAATTCCCATTCCAGATATATTTTCAAAGGAAAGAATTAGAAATATTATAAAAGCAAGGTTCATGAAGATGTGGCAGGTAGGTTTATATATACATACAATAAGAAAATATTGGACATCGGCAATTGTCCAATAATGCAGCATTTAAGTGAATTATTCCATGGACAGTATCAAATAATATGAAGACATAAACTGAATTATAATGATTATACAGAAACATGGAAAATAGTTATAACATGTTAATTGAAGAAAACCAAGTATGTAGTGTATACACTCATGCATAAATATGAACATGCATATACTCGTTCACAAAAATGAACATGCATACACTCGTTCACAAATATGAACATGCATACACTCGTTCACAAAAATGAACATGCATACACTCGTTCACAAATATGAACATGCATACACTCGTTCATAAATATGACCGTGTATACACTCGTTCATAAATATGACCGTGTATACA
>PVJL010001357.1:0-271998 GCA_004026885.1 Lyroderma lyra | reverse complement strand
TGCTCGGCCCCGGCTCCTGGCGGCTCCGTGCAGGAGTGACGTCCCCAGTGCCCTGCTCGGCCCCGGCTCCTGGCGGCTCCGTGCAGGAGTGACGTCCCCAGTGCCGTGCTCGGCCCCGGCTCCTGGCGGCTCCGTGCAGGAGTGACGTCCCCAGTGCCCTGCTCGGCCCCGGCTCCTGGTGGCTCCGTGCAGGAGTGACGTCCCCAGTGCCCTGCTCGGCCTCGGGTCCTTTCGTGGAGCAGTCCGTCTCATGTCTGGCCTTCGTCTTTCCCTGCTGCCTTCTACTGTACCCAGCATGATGTGCTTTCCAGAGAGCCCCGCCTTCTCATGATGTGCCCTAATGACAGCGTCAATTTTGTCATTTTTGCCACCAGCAATATTTCAGGCTTAATTTGCTCTAGGACCCACTTATTCATCTTCTTAGTGGCCCAGGGTGTCCGTAAAGCTCTCCTCCAATCCTGTATTACAAATGAACACTGTTTTCCTGTCAGCCTTCTTCACTGTCCAACTTTTGCATCTGTGCATGGGAATTGACCAATACTAGCTCTTAACAAGCGACTGACGGACCTCTGCTCTATGAAGGGATGACGCGCCAGACCTTGCCTGACTGTCCCGGAGTCCTAAGGGCACGCGCCTTCCTGCTTCCTTCTGTGCTGTCAGGAGCCCACTCTTGTATGCCTCAGGTTCCCTCTTGGACTTCGAAGCATTGTTCATCCCGGCACGATGACCATCCATGGTTTGGTTAACTGCCGCATCTGTGGCTGGGTGCCTGGGGGCACTGGGGGCACTGGAAGTAGCTGAATGCAGAGACAAGCTCCACTGTGGGCAGCAGGCCTAGGGCCGTGTCTGCTTGTGTGGGTGGTGAACAGGCCCCCAGGGGCTGTGGCAGCGCCAGCCAGAGGGGCAGACGGGTGTGCGAACGCCTGGAGAGCACCCCATTTGGAGCTGAGATACTGGGAAATGCCATGTTGGGGGGATAGTATGTCCCAATTCCACAATAAATGTGATGCTTCCTTAAATTCATTTTCCCATTTTACTAGGAATGTAGTGGTTTTCATCGTTCCTTTTAATGAAACATTGAAATTATTAGTTGTCTGTAGTCTCCACACAGATATTCTTTACAGGCTTCGGTTGACTCCTTGTCCATCTAGGACTTGATTTTAGATTCTATCCTCAGCTGGCTTTAAAAACGATAAAAACGTATGAAATGTGGCAAAGAACTTCACTGCAGATTTCACGGGGATGACAGCGTCGTTAGGGGGAACACACGAAGCGAGGGGCCCCCCGGGCTGGGGCAGCCAGGGCGTGGAAACCATGGTGGCGGAGCTGTCAGGCTGTTTCAGCCAAGGTTTGTGGTGCCGAGAGTTGAACAAACCCCCACCGTGCCTGACAGAGTGCTGTGGATCATTAGCACATTCGAAAGCACCTTTTATGGCAGCTTGATTGACTGGTAGCACCAGCTGGATAAGAAATTATCAGGTGCACTAAAAGGTATAATTACTTGATTTAGTCTCTGTGTTGGATATTATTAATCTTCCTTCAGTGGAAAGCAGAAAGTAGAGTTGACAAAAAAAGAGTGCCAGCAAAATGTCTGTCCCTCTATGAGGTGAGAGAAACCACAACCGACCTGGTAGTATTAAACTGACTGGATGAAGCCCTGTCCATCCCCCGATGATCTGCTACTGGGTCAGAACCAGTGCCACAGAATCCACTTAGAAGGTGACTGTTCTGAACACTGAGAAACGCTGTGGGGGTGTCCTCTGGCAGTGGTTCAGACGCTCTGAAAGACAGTGTGCCCTGTAGATCTCAGTCTTGGAGGGAGGGTGAAGGTACCCAAGCAGAAAGAAAGGAAACCACATGGCCTCTGTGCCCACGGAAGGCCTGCCCTTCCCAGATGCCCGAGGTGGAGACAGTGCAGTCCCTGTCCTGCGGGCATCTGGTTACTGCGTGCTGACACTCCGCGGTGCTGTGGGTGTCGGGGAGGTGTTGGTACAGAGGTGCCCAGGCTGCCCTACTCTCTGTAAACAGCTGGACACACTGCGTGATGCATCTGTTTTCATGTCAGACGACAGACCATGTGGGATGGCGGTCCACAGGGGAATACATGAGGTAAGCCCCTCAACTGTGTGACTCTTTGTAGGTGGACGGGGTGGGCAGAGGGGTGGAGACCTTGCTGACGGTTGGGAGTAGAAGATGATGGAAGGCTATAGGGCTTCCCTCAGCTCCTATCCTGCTGGAATTCCGGGGCAGGGTACAGAGACGAGGGTTCTGTGCACAGGAGCTCCAAGGACACAGCATCACTTCCATTGCAGCCTTACAAAAATGCACTGCTCTAACCTAATCATGAGAACGCAGCAGACAAACTCCACCTGACAGACATTCTTCAAAATTAGGAGCCAGAATTCTCAAGTATCAAAGTCATGAGATGCAATTTTAAAAGACTGAGGAATTGTCAGACCCAGGGAACATGATAGTTAATGTGGCACCCTGGATTGTCCCCTGGTGCAGAAAAAGGACATACGGGGGAAAACAGGTGAAATCCAAGTAAGGTTGGTAGTTTAATAATATTAAATTCATAACAACAGGTATACAGGAACTCTGGACTATTTTTACAGCTTTTCTGAAGTCTAAGAATTTTTCAAAATTTGTTAAAAAGAAATAGTATGAGAAACTTTTATGCACATAAAGTAGGCAATTCAGGGAAATGGTCAAATTCTTTCAAAGACATTGATTACCAGTGCTGACAGAGGAAGAGACAGAAATCTGGGTAGTTTTATAAATTGAGATCATTAACAGACAAACAAAAAGCACTTCCCACTGAGAAACTCTGGGCCCAGAAACCTTTCCTGATGAGTTCTATAAAATATTTAAGGAAGAAACTATGAATCCCACACACGCTCATTCGGAAAACAGAGGAACAAGAACACCCAGCTCATTATTCTGGGGCCGGCGAAGACAAGGACATGTAAAGAAAAGGAAATGACAGAGCATGTTCTTCAAGAGCACAGACATGAATATTTTTTAATGAATTATTAGCAAGTGAATCTAGCAGTACGTGAAAAACATGATGCATCAAGACTACATGGTATTTTCTCCAAAATGCAAGGTTGGCTGGACATGACTGAATTAATGTAATTCACCAAATACCAGATTAAAAGAGAAAGATATAAAATGATTATTTCAATTAATGTTGGAAAAGCATTTGACAAAATTTAGCAATTCTTAAAAATTCTCAGCAAACTAGAAATAAAAGGAAACATCCTCAGCCTGATAAAAGATAAGTATATAAACTGCCTACAGCTAATACATACTTAATGGTGAAAGACAAAACGTTTTTCCCGTAAGAGTGGGAACAAGGCCGACTGTCCCTTCTCATCACATCTGTGTAACAGCCCACTGAAGATCTTCGCTTGTGTGATAAAGCAAGAAAAGGTAATAAGAGCCCTGAAGAGTGGAACAGAAGAAGTAAAACCATCTGTATTCACAGGTGAAAAGGTCCTGTTCACAAGGATCCTTAGAACCAGTAAGTTGACTTAACCAGAGTGCAGGATTCATGACCAGTATACAAAATAATATTTGTATATGCTAGCAAAATTTCAGAAAATGGAATTTTAAAATGTAGCATTAATACTATTCAAGGCCATAAAATACTTAGGAAATTTTAACAGAAATGCAACACTGGTCCCCTGAAAGCTGCCAAACATTGGCGAGAGAAATTAGAGACTTGGGTCATTTTTGTGAATCAAAACTCACATTATTGCTCAACTGTCACTTGTCCGCAAACTGATCTGTAGATTTTGTGCAATCCTGGACATAAACCTAGAAGGATTTCCTTCTGAGAGGCAGACGAGCTGGTTCTTAGATCTGTATAGGAATGGATTCTGTTCCTGGTGAGGACCCTTCCGGCTGGCAGGTGGCCGTCTTCTTGCTGCAGTCTCACTTGGTGGAGCGAGAAGCCCCGTTGTCTCTTCTGATGAGTGCACCAGTCCTGTCGGATCAGGGCGTCACGCTTATGACCTCATCTAACCTTAATTACTTCCTTAGTCCAAATATAGATACACTGAGGGCTCAGGGCTTCAGCCTGAATTTTGGGAGGACACAGTCATTCAGCCCATAACAGCAAGGATGTGAAAAAGAGGAACTCCCCTGTGTTGCCCTCCTGTGGGTTTGTAAAATGGTACCAATGTTTAGAGAAACAGTTTGGCAGTTACTTACAGAGCTACCTACTTCTGCGCTACCACTCCTCGATACTTACTGAAGAGAAATGAAAACGTGTGCTCAAAAAGGGCTTTACACAAACACAGTGGCAGCATTCGCAAGCACCAAGCCCTGGAAGCCAACCACAGACCATCAACAGGAGGACAGGTAGGCACCCCATGCTAAACCCCCCAAATGGAAACTACTCAGCAGTAAAGAGGAACGAATACTGCTGCGTGACAGAACTGGATGACCTCACAGACGTCCTGCTGAGGGAGAGAAGCCAGACACAAAGGACTGTGCCCCCTGTGAGCCCTTGTGCACGGGTTCTAGAGCCAGCAGAGCCAGGGAAGCAGTTTCCTCTGAGATTCAAGATGAGGAGTGACTGGGGTGCACGGGGCATGTGAGAACTTCCAGGGCAATGGAAATGTCCTGTGTGCTGATGGGGTGAGGGTCCCACTGGTATGCATTTCCACAGACCTCCTCAACCACACACTTCAGGGCAGGACATAAATTATTTTTTGAAACTTAACAAGAGGGGAACTTCAGGGGAATTGACCCATTGGCCAACATAAAGCACAGATGTCTCTTTGTGGACAGGGCTGGAGAGCAACAGACCCCACCCACTGAGCCAGATTTTCCTTAGCATTTCTCTGTTGAGCACCAGATAAAAACCATGTGCCTTCAAGCCCTGAAAAGACCATCCCCTCAGCCAGGGGCTGCAGCTTGAGATGGGCCCACGGGACACGGCTTCCTGCCCAGCTCTCCATGCTGACTGTGGGCCTGGGCTGTGCAGGGCAGACATCTGTTTTGTTTCCTCTCTCCAGTTATTGGTGCCTGCTGACATGTAGCTAACTTGACAGCCCCAAACTGTCACCACATGGGCCTGGTGGAGGTAGCGTGGTCACCCACTGTTGACATGATTGGATTGGAGCTGGAGTTCTAGCAGTATCAGAAATGTCTTCCTTGGCTTCCTCTGTGCAACTCCAAGCCAGCCTCCTTTGGATCTTCGTGAATTTGCATCCTGCAGCCAGGCTGTAAGCAGCATGGAGTCATCACATTCGTCACCAGAAAAGGTGGAGCAGCTCCCATCTCCCTGTCCTTCTGGCTCAAGTTTCTAGAAAGGCGCAGAGTGGCTATGTGGGCCCGGAGACCCCATTTGACTTCCTTCCTCAAAACAAAGATGCAGGTCTACTCAGGACACCTACTGGCCTTTCCACTGAAATGGGGAAAACACATACTAGATGTTTCTTTGGAAGAGCTCTGGAACATTTCTCTGATTTCAACTCAGTTTTCTGCTCTAAATGCATAGATTTCAGTCATATTAGAGTGTAGTCTTTCACTTGCAGACACAGTAAATGGTGTGGGTGTCCAAGTCACTGTGTTCAAGGCAATAGGTTGCCTGTATGCTTTAAAAAAAAAAAAGTTTTCACTTTTTTCTGAATCTCAGTTTTTGTCAAGACAGAATACACGTATGTGTGACTGAGTTCATCCCGGCCAAAGTTCTCACCCCAGAAATGCCTGTCAAATGCCTTTTACCAACCATGTCAAATGCCTGTCACCGAAGCCAGGAGCCCTTTGCTTCTGACCCACCACTCTCCTCCTGCAGACGCAGACAATGGGTTTTCCACACAGTGCTTTGGAGCCAAAGCTGTCCCTGATTATGTCGTCCGGTGGTCGGCTGATGAACTGTGTATGCTGCGGGTTTAGATCTCTCAATTGCTAAAATTCTGGGAACTGAGCCAGTGCCCTCGTTGCTGGGAATTCTCAGACCTGGACAGGACCAAGGGGAGGTTTCAGTTTGACCCCCCGAGAATTGAGAAACGAAAACCCTGTCTCTCTTGCACCTCCCTCCTTCCAGCTCTCCTCCCCCTCCAGCCTGCTCCGGTCTGGGGCGTGTGTACTGGGCTGTGGGGTTTGGCAGCAGCAGATGTGCAGGGCTCTTTGCTGCCTTCTCCCTCTTCCTGCAGGAACCTGCTTTGGCGTAAGCATTAACCTTGCAGAGAAAGTGTGAACCTGAACAACGGCAAGTCAAAATATGTGTCCAGACCACTCTTCAGAGTCATCAGAATAAGGAGAGGAGATGTCAGGAACCGACTGCTGATGAATTCCACTTTGGGAGATGTGTCTCTGACACAGCTGCTCCTGCTCACTCTTGGCATATCAGTGTGGCTTTCAGTTTTCTGCATATTCTTTCTTCAGTTCGTCCATATCCTGTACTACATTTCTCTTGATTATTAAATTAATTTTATTATTGCTTTACATTTCAAGTCTTAAGAATTGAATGCCCTAAATTGTTATTGAGCACAATCACAGCTAAAATCAGCAGCTTTCATTCAAGTTGCATATTTGCTGTGCTAGAGCAGGTCATATTTATTCGTATGTGAAGTGGAAGGATGCAACTGTCGACATAAGAAATATCCAGACCTGTAGAGAATTTCATAAGAGTTTATGTCAGCCAAACTGATGACATATGAGGTCTGTCTGGAAAAAATCCAGCCATTGTCAATGTGACGAGAGTGGTTTGCGCTGTATCAGTGTAACCTGGCAGCCAAGGAGAGCGGACTGGAGTGCGCATGTGTAAACAATGACGCCATCACTGTACTCGTCAGCGGGGGCGCTGGATGCCCTTGAGTGAAAATGTGTCCTGGGTAGCCACTGCATTTTTTTTTTTTTCTTTTTGGTATGTGGGTAGCTCCCTGGCTGGGAATCGAACCCAGGCCACAGCGCTGACAGCACCAACGCCGAAGCCTTAAGCCACTACACCATCAGGGAGCTCCCAGCCACTGCATTTAAAACGACTGAGCGAGGAGAGCAAGGAGTCTGCATCAAATTTTGTGTTAAGCTTGAACATTTGCAGGTGACTCAGCCCCACTACAGCTCACATTTGGCACCTGCGACTTCTGGCTTTTCTCAAAAGTGAAATCACCTTTGAAAGGGAAGGGATTTCAGACCATCCCTGAGATTGAGGAAAATACAATGAGGCAGCTATTGGCGATTCCAAGAAAAGATTTTACAGAGTGTTGTGAACAGTGCAAGAGATGCTGGGAGAACTGTGTGAGGTCTCAATATGCCTACTTAAGGGGACTGAGGCGTCATTGTCCTATGTACAATATTTCTTGTATCTTCTATCTTCTTCAATAAATGCCTCTATTTTTCATATTACATGGTGCTGGATACTTTCTGGACAGAACTTGTATGCTGGGGAGATGCTCTGGAGAATGACAGTTTCACAGTTTCTGTTACGCATGTGAAATTAAGGAGGATTACTTGAGGGCGGAAGAAAGGTTACAGGATAGTTCACGAGATTGTGTGCTCTCTTGAGGGTGGTGATGCTTATTTAAAGGTGTGTTAACCTGAATGCACAGAAACAATAGGCAGGGCTTGCTTAAGACAAAGATAAACCTTTAACTAAAAAGTTATTTGTCTGGACATGACTACCTACCCAGTTAGGAATTTATGATCAGATCACTCTGTGAGGTTACTTCCATGGAACCCATTTTTTTCATCCACACAGCAGAAAAGGAGGTACAAAATGGTCAGGACCTAGAGGATTTGGGTATGAGTGAGAGCTTCTCAGCAGCTGACATGAGGATTAGCATTCCTGTCCACACGTTTCAGTGACCCCCAGGTAACTTGCAGGCTGCGAAAAACAGCGACAAGATGCTGGTACGTTTTCCACGCAGCTTCAAGTGTCTCGTCATTAATCAGCAGAGGCTTAACTGCTAAACGCTTGTGTGTCTCATGGCTCTGTGCTCACACCAGGCTGCAGCACCCACAGTGGGGCCTTCTGACACTCCTCGTGTGCAGACTGTCCTACTGTCTTGTTAGCACAAGAAAAAAGCTGTATCTGAAATGCGGAAAATATAGGTCCAGAGGACTTACAGTTTTCAGGTCAGAATTCAACAGAGCCGGGAGCCACAGCTAGACTGTGATTGAAGGGCACCATGAGAAAACACTTTCCTTGAATTACTGGCAATTGCATCCGAGATCCTGCCATAAAGAGTCACCTGGGGTATTATGAAAGCTTTAGGCCAATAAATTCAACAATTTACATGAAATGGACAAATTCCTTGACAAATACAGCTTACCAAAACTGAGACAAAAAGAAACAGGAAATCTAAGTGGCTCCATACCTGTTAAATAAGTTGAATTTGTAATAAAAAACCATTCCAGAAAGAGGAGTGTAGGCCCAGATGGCTTCACCAGGAAAATCTATCAAATGTTTAAGGAGGAAATAATAGCAATCCTACACAAACTCTTTTGGAAAATAGCGGAGGAGGGAACACTTCCCAAATTGTTTTATGTAACCAGCATAACTGTGATGCCAGAACCTGATGAGGATGTCAGTAGAAGGAAAATTGAGACCAGTATCCCTCATGAGCAAAGGCACAGAAACCCTTTGCAAAATATGGGCAAATCAAATCCGGCAATAAAAAATGTTGTCATTTATTTCAGGAATGTGAGGTGGTTTTAACATTTGAAAATCAGTTAATGTAATTCACTATAGTAACAGAATAAAAATGAAGAACCACTTTAGCATCTCAACCAATGCAAAAAAAAAAAGCACATGCTACAATTCAGCACCCACTCACGGCAGTCTTAGACAGGATCTTCCTCCTTTTGACAAAGGCATTTGTGAAACCTCAGCTCACGCCAGGCTTCATGGTGACAGGATGAAGCTTTCACATGCAGTTAGACACCAGCCCCGATATCTGGCCCTGGTTCTGTTCTTCAACACTGTGCTGCAAGTCTTAGTGCAATACGACAAGAAAAAGAAATTTAAAACAGCAAGACTGGGAAAACAGAAATGAAACTGTTATTCATCAATATGATTGTGTATATAGAAAATCCAGGGGAATCAAATAGCGGCTACTTAAATGAGTATGTGAATTTCACAAGGTTACAGGATACAAGATTAATGTGAAAAATAACCTGTGCTTAATATATGATTAAATAAACATTAGAAAATAAAACTGAAAATATATTCTACAACGGTATCAAAAGCCTTCAAATACCTCATGACCTAAGGAGGTCTAAAACGTGTACATTAAAACTTGCTGATATGAATTGAAAAGACCTACCTACATAAATGGAGTGATGTACTATATTCATGGGTGTCTATTTACATGTACCATGTCTAATTTGCCCAAATTTATAATAGAGATTCAAGGCAATTTGTATTGAGCTCCCAACGGGCTTTTTTGGAAAAACCAACACATCGATTCTGAAATTTACATGGAAATACAGAGCATCTTGAAAAAGAAGAACAGAGTTGGAGGACTTACAAGGGCTGTCTGGAAAAAAATCCAGCCATAAATGCCGCTGTGTTTCATATGACATGGCTGGATATTTTCCGGACAGCCCTCGTATACTTCCTGATTTTTACAGCTGAAATATGGTATTGATCCAAGCTTGACAAACACATCAGCAGAAGAGAATAGAATCCAGAAACAGACCCAGCTTCTACTGTCACTTGATATTAAACCAAGGTACCAAGTCAAATCAATGGAAGAAGGAAAGTCATTTTTACAAATATTAATAATAAAATAGCTGCAATTATTGGATACATGTATAGAAAAGTAAAATGAGCTTTGACTGCAATTTCTTCTATTCCAAACTCTAATTTGAGGTAGATTGTAGGCCTAAATGTAAAAACAAAACCATGAAGTTCTTAGAAGAAGACATAAAAGAGTGTCTCCCAGAAACAGATCTGCGCACATACAGTCAATTGATTTTCAACCAAGACATTAAGTCAGAACAATGAGGCAAGGAAAGTATTATTTTTACGAACATAAAGGCCAGAGTCATAAAGTTTTTCAAAGATAACATATACCATTACCTTGGGGTAGGCAAAGATCTCTTGGACAAGGCGCGAAAGGTACTAATCATTAAAGAAAAAGCATTGATAAATTGTACTTCATGATATTAGAAGTTTCTGTCATCGAAAGACACCATTAAGAAAATGAATAGGCAAGCCAGAGACTGGGAAAAACATTTGCAGTGATAGGTCCAACCAAAAATTAACATCCCGAGCATGCAAATCACAATAATAGGACATAGGACTTGACTGTACTTCACAAGTACAGGTACAGGAATGAAGACGAGTGCATGAAACTCTGAGACAGCCTTTAACTCATGAGAAGAGCCCATTCTAAAACACTGTCAGCACCCCAGACTGAAGAGTGATCAGGCAACTGGGATTCCTAACGGGGTTCACCACCAGTCAGGCGTAAGCTGGCCACACACATCCACAGCAGCCCTGTGCATAAAACTGCCAGACCCGGGAAACAACAAAACTGGGATGGATTCAGACGAGGGACCACGCTCAGCCATAGGAGGGAACTGACTCCTGATGCAGCCACACAGACGAACCCCAAAGTGTGCTGAGCATGACCAGCCCAAACCCAGAGCCAGAGTGCCTGGCACCCAGCTCAGTCTGTGTGGGAGCCTGGAGCAGGCAGAGCTGGGCCTGGCCACGTGGCTTCCTGGCCAGTGGGGCGTGGAATTGCCTGGAAAGGTCCCAGAGGACGTTCTGTGGGATGGCAATCTGTATCCTGTTTTAAATGATGGATAGCTGATGGTGTACAGTTGTCAGAACGCATTGAACTGAACACTTAGGATGTATGTGCTTTCTTTTATGTAAACTGAAGCTCAGTCCTCAGACTTAAGAGACTGTCTTGAGTTTGCTTTTCACATCCAGTGATCGCTGTAAGATGCAGCCCCACAAACTGCACACCTTGGGGATGACGACAGAGTCGGTCGTAACTAATGTTTGGAGAGCCTTGCAGTCACCCAGCCCTTGGGCACCCCCTGCCCTAGAGACCAAGAGCAGCTGTGCAGATTGCTTACCTCTTTGACAGGACTCATGTTTGGAACAGTCGGGAGTCAGCCCTACACAAGGTTCTGCTGGGACTCGGTGAGGCTCTGACACCTGCTGGCAGAGTGACAGTGATCGTGTGCGCATCTGTGAGTCTGCGTCAGAGCTCAGACACTTGCTCCCACGGTGTCTGGGCCACGCCTGACTCTCAGGCCATCAGCTCTGCGTCTCCCACTCTGAGGCTGTCTGATGGGAAGTTTCCTGGATGAGATGAGGCTTTGACCAAGAAGCCCAGTGAGTCTGCCCTCGGATCTCTACTCATCCAAATGGAGACCCAGGGACTACTTGGAGTGGGTGAACCAGAGTAATCGTAAGAGCTGTTTCCTTGTTAATGTGCCCCACTTGTGCACGTGTCAGAGATACCCCGGCCCTGCGGAGTACTGAAGAGTAGCAAAGAAGAGAGAGGAGCTAAGTCACCAAGCGAAAAACAGAGACTTTGAAGTCAGGGCTCTTTCTTGGAGTCAGATTGCCTCCAGTAAAATCATATTACATGTAATGAAATAAATGTCGGAATGCACCATGCCCCTTGAAGACCCAGATCAGGCGGATGTCGTTGTCATTTCCTTGGCGAGGCTGCCCCATCCTGGGATCCCCACTCTGCAAGCAGAGCAATTACCCTAATTTGTTTTATTGCATTAGCGTGGGCAGAGCTGAAGAAAGGGGCTCTCTTCCTGCGGGAGCGCCCGGGAGGCCAGACTGGGAACTCCAGCCCCGGGGGCAGCGTGGGGGTTTCTGGGAACTGATGTCAGCCGTGCTCTGGCCTCTGGCCCCCAGCTGCAGCCCCCCACTAGCACAGGCTCCCAGGCTTGGCTCTTCAGCACCCTCTTTGTGCCTCTAATTCCAGCCACTTGTCTCAGGGCCACCCGTGGCAGGAACATGGCCATTTCTGGTGGCTTAGAAAGGCATCAAGTCCTAAATGCCTCCAAGGACCTGTGACAGTTCCTTCTACCCACTCCATACAACCCTGCTTCAAAGTCTGTCACAGGCAGGTGTCGCCAGGACTTGGGGAGAGTGCAAAATAAAACTCGACAAAAACTGGCATTAGTGAGTTTTCTTCCTAACCATGTTTCAGCCCAAACGACGTCCTGTGACTGACAGGTACTTACTGTCTGCGCGTATGCTAGCTGTTTGTGGGTTCATATAGTACATTTCTATTCCATCACACATTGGGGTCAGACAGTGCTGACACCACAGAGGTGGAGCTGGAAGGTAACAGTGCCAGGTGGCGACACTGGGTTGGCTGAGGCCCTTCAAATGTGGAGACAAGTCAGTCATCGTGCTTGCTAACATAACATGGAGTGCTAAACAGTGACCCACAAATGCAGCAGTCACCACATACCCTGAGACATGGGGTCCCCCTCTGCCTGCTCAAGAAGCACATGGGGTCCTGTGGGTCTAGCTCAGTTCCCAGAGGAGAGAGGTGGTCAGGGTGCCCCAGCCTCCACCAGCTCCAACCCCCTCATTGCCCCCCGAGTGGCACCCCAGGCCACCACAGCCACTCATGGGAGCAATGGCCTGTCCCCCTGCCCTTGCAAACCACTTGTTAGTGCGCAGGGCTCCAGAGGCCATGAAGCTTTTCCTTTGTAGATTAGGAGTAGGCAGAGGACTAATCCCTGTGTTTGCGGACGGCGGGCTGTTCTGAGCAGAGACTGATGATGAGAGAACAGGTATAGGAGGGCTGTCCAGGAAGTATCCAGCCATGAATATGAAAAATAGAGACATTTATGGCTGGGTTTTCTTTGGACAGCCGTCGTATGTTCAGAATGAGGCGCCACTCTGGGCGAGGGGTACGGGCACCCCCTGAGGAAAGGGGGCTGCCTCCACGGCATTCACGGGCCATCCCCCTGCCCCGGCTGCGGGCCTGTGGCGCCTCCCCCACCCCCACCCCCTCCCCCCGTCAGGTGTGAAGAGGTTTGGGTGGCATTGCACAAATAGATGTTCTGTGGCATGAGGACTTGGATTTTCCAGTTTCCAACTGGGGGTTTTGAAGACGTGTGTTCTTAGACCCTTGAGTGTCAGGGAGGAGCCCGTCCCATCCCCCTGGCATTTGCCCTCCCACTGCCTGTGAGGCTAGGGGCTTCCCCAGTCACCCCAGAATGTTCCAGCATCCTGGCACTCACCCATTCCCAAGCAGCGGACAGGAGTTGTATGGACAGCTATGGGTCATCAGCTTTCTTTGGGTCTGGCGTGTTACTGGCCTGTCTGTACCATTTTTTCAGAATTAATTTTGGGCTGAAAAAGGCTCAAAGAAGGCTTTGTTCCTTTGACACTTACTCTGGAAGGAAAAAAATCCGTGGAAAATCTGACATCTGCATTGTAAGGACAAATCAGTAGATGGGAGGAATATAATTATCCTCTGCTCCTGAAAGAATGTCTCAGATTTTTAAGTGTCTCATATCAGCTTAGAATTTGAATGACATTTTAATTATTTTGTTTTTTTTCTTCTGCGCCGGGTTTGACTCTCCAAAGAGTACCACTCTCGGGTTCAGAAGGGGTGCCGGCAGTAGGCCCGCGCTCTCGGGGCAGCCTCGTGGCCGTGTGCCCGAGGCCTCCTGTGCAACGAAGGTCACGTTTTCGCCAGGAACCAACGGTCCTTCCATTGCAGGATGGGCTGACCCCGATCCGGGTCATCAGGAAACATGTGACTTTTCTGAAGCAGTTTTTACACAAACGTGAAATGCGTGGACGGCCAGATTCAAACTGGAAGTCATTGCTCTGGCACTTTGTGATCTAACCAAATCCAGCTTCTAGAAAGCCGTGAACCCCTACTTTTTGAAGTAATTCATTCAAGATTCTTTATACTTGGAGCACAGCTCCACGTTGGTGACACAACTCCATGACGTTGGGGGTGGCAGGTGCAGCTGAGGGCCAGGTGGGTCCAGCCCCACTCGGGTGTGAGACCACCGTGAGGTGGCTGCTGCAGCAAAAAGTGGCTTCAGAATAGACTTTGGGTCTTCACAGTGCTCAGAAAGTTGACTACTGCGGTCCCTTTGAGGCGCGTTTGTAAACCACTGTTGGGTGCATGTGTCGCTCAGTCCAGCCCACACACTCTGTCATTACTGCAGAAGCTGTGTGGCCTCCACATGTTGCTTCACATTTCTTCTCCCTGCTCCTTTGGATATCACTGTGTCCATGATGCCCACCAGGGGCCCAGGTCTCGGCTGCTCCCCACCCCACACTGGTTCCGATTTCTGGGCCCATCCTCTGAGCTCCACATTCCAGACATGTCTGGAATCCAATACATCCCACATCCTGGACAATCTATCTGCCTTATTAGCTACATGGCCACCAGAGGACCCATCAGCCCACACTGTCCCATCTCTGGCTCAGAGCCCTCAACCACTCCAAAGTCTTTTCTGTGCATAAAGGTCAGTTTAACATGTAAATCTGTCTGGGTTACCACCCCTAGTTATTCAACCAAACACCAATCTCAGTGTTGCAGCAAGGCTGTTTTGCAAAGGTTGTTAAAGTTCATAATCAGTTGACTTTAGTGAGGAAGACTGTTCTGGACAATTTGGGTGGGTGGGTGGGTGCATGGTGGTTGGTGGATGGTGGGTGGATGGATGGACGGTGGGTACATGGGTGGATAGTGGATGAATGGATGGTGGATGGGTGCATGATGGATGGTGGATGATGGGTGAATGGATGGTGGGTACGTGGATGCATGAGTGCCTGATGGATGGTGGATGGTGGGTATGTGGATGGATGGAGAGTGTACAGATGGTGGATGGTGGGTAAATGGATGCTGGGTACATGGATGGTGGGTACATGAATGGATGGGTGCCTGGTGGATGGTGGGTATGTGGATGGATGGGTGGGTGGGTGCATGGATGGATGAAACTGATGTACTCGTAGCTGCAGAAGCCACCATCACAAGAGAAAGCTGAGCTGCATTCCAGGGTTGTTTATCAGTGTAGTTTCTTTCTCATCCAGCTATTATGTAAGAGGCAGAAATTGGAACTGTATCTCAAGCAATGTTTTTATTCCTGACAGGAACAGTCGGTTTCCAACATAAGAAGGAATCACGTGGAGAGAAAAATGGATGGGGAGGGGCACATATCTAACAGGCATTTGAGCTGACCATCCTCCCTATGACTGCAGACTAGTCATGCTATGGACATTGCCTGGTGTCCTGGAAGTTGTACCAAGTTTCAGGGGAGCTGACTGTGCCAGGGTGGCTGGCCAGCACCGAGAAGCTCACCCACAGGCTGTTCAGCAGAGCCCCTCTCTCTGCAGCCACTGTCCCAGTAGACCAGGCAGCAAAGCAGCTCCCTAGAGATACTTTCAGGGCTGAGCACCCAGGATTCCTGGGTGCTGTGAAATGGTAGGGACCATCCCAGGAGATTTTCGTCCAGCCCACCTGAGCTCCTGAATGGTGCAAGTATAAGAAAGGTTATGTGCGTGTAGCTTCGTGAACTTGTTCATTTTTAGAGCTTCACAACTGCACTACTTACTCACAGTCTAAAAGCTGAGTTTTAAATGAAGTGCAGAAGGAACGGACTTTATAACAAGGAAACCGGTGTTTCTTCTTTCCCTGTAGCATTTGCTGACTTTTCATCATTAAAGCCCCGAGTGTATCTTTGTTTACTTCACTTCAGGCGTGAGAGAAAATCCGTCACTCCCTTCTAGTTCCTTCAGTGCAGGTTCTGCCGGCGGCAGCCGTTGCCCTGTCCTTAGGAATCCTTGCCATTCTGGGGGACTGGTTCACATTGCCTCCTCTCTGTCTTGCCTTGGCAGGGCCTGATCAAGATCCGGGGGGACCAGTGCTGGTGGGACCTCACCTGCATGGACTTCCACTACGAGGTGAGCAGCTCATTGACATGGTGACTCGATGACACAGACTTCAGCTCGTTTGGGTGCCCCCCTCCTGCTTACTTTGTCTGGGAGGCAGTGCCCACTTGCTAGGACTAGCGGGTGTCTGGCCCATGAGGCTGTGGGGTCCAGGCGTTTATTCTGGTTATGAGCACCGGGTCCCTCTGCTGCTGTCCTTGGTCCTGCCCAGGCCCTTGGCCACCCCGTCGACACCGTCCTTATGTGTGAAGACCACATGTGTCCCCCTGAAGAGCATGAGAGCATGGTGATCAGGCAGCACCTGTTAGCCCCATAGTGCAAAGTGAGCCTGTGCTCGCTGCATGCTATATGTGTGATACTTGGGCCAGGATGGAGGCAGTCCCAGGACTCCTGTGTTAGGACAACAGAAGGAGCCTCGGCGAGTGGAGGGCAGGGCTGGGTGAGTGTCCCCAGGAATTCATGGAGTTGGTGCACACCAGGGTGGAGCTCTCCGTCCCCACAGCCCTACTCAGGATTCGGGCAGGCAGTGGGCATGTTGCTGCTTGTAGACCAAGTTCTAGGGACAGGCTAGCAGGCCATGACGTTGACATGTGTGAGGACCTTCTAGGACAGACTGAGTCAAGGCTGATTGAGAACCAGGAATGTGGTGGCCAATGATCACATGGGATAGCCAGGGCCAAACCAAGTGGTGCCGTGAAGCAGAGAGCTTGGCCATGTGCACCCGGGTCAGGCCCTGTGGAAGGACAGAACCCCCTCCTAAGTCTTTGTGGCCCCAGAAGCCTTTCCTCAGCACAGTCTTTTCTCAGCACTCATTTTATAAGCTGCATTGGAATGAGGGCCTAGGATCTAACCCCACCATTATACCCACTTTGCTGACCGCAGACCATTTGATTCATCCCTTTGAGGTTATCTGCACCCCGGAGCAAGGGTTGTTTGGCTCACACACTGCTGGCTGCAAGCAGCCCTCGCCAGTGCACCCACGGTGGCCCCTTGTGTTTCCATCTACTTGTAACTAAGAGGTGGTTGGTGGTGAATTCAGTTAGTCAAAGCAGAAGAAATGCGGGTCTTCTAATGCAAACTGTCAGTCACAGTGAGAGGAAAGGCAGGTGGCGTCCGTGCGACACTGCCACTGAGCGTGATCCCTGCAGCTCTGGGAGGGGCCGAACGCGCACTGAGTCCTGCACTGAAGTCGGCATCACTGAGCCCTGCTTGTGAGAGCCAGTGTCCACGAGCTGACGGCTCTGCGCCCGCAGCCAGGGAGGCCACCCCCAGGAGACACCCACAGGCCCGCCTCGCTGTCAGACGCCACAGGAAAGGACGGCAGTAAATGCAGGCTTACCGGCTAGCAGTTTATGTCTTTAAAATAGGCAATGTGCCACTTGAAACATCCAGAAAATGCTCTTAGCGGCAAACTTGTACTCCTGTGTCGACCGCTCCACTCTGTATAGATTAATCAAACTTGAACTTTTTAACTTTGGAATACTTCGATTACACAGATTCATTGCTTAAATTTCTTTGTAGTGGACGTTTCACTCGCATAAGACAGGCTTCACCATACAGTTTGGCGATTCACTCATTTAGGTCACCGAGCTATCACAGGTGTTCTAGCCGCACCAGGTCCTGCCGCCCATGATGGGTCCCACCTGCAGCCACTGTGGAGTCCCTCTATGCTTGAGCAGGGGACAGATCTTCTTTCCCTGTTCCTCCCCACACCCCCAGGGATACATGAATGAGTTCAAGCAAGTTTACGCTGCTGTTTTGCTCCAGAGTCCTGCATGCAGAGCTGACCTTTAATCCAGGGATATAAATCACCTTCCACTCCTATTATTTGTAAAGTCCCACAGCCTCACAGCACACAAAAGAGGCCTTTGTGTTGTGTCAGTGGAGTTTTCAAGCTAGAGTTCAAGCCCATGGTAGGAACAGCTGACTCACAGGGCACCTCGAGGATCCATTCCAGAGCCTTGATGTTGGAGTGGAACTTTCGTGCACGACTTGCGAGAGCGTTGTCACTAGGTGTGCTCCCTGCCTGAAGATACTCCAGGTGCACGTGAGGTGGCCATGCAAGGTGCTGCCACTTAGTGCTCACCCCCGAGGGTCAGCTGGGCACCAGCAAGGAGCTTGAGACGCACTTCCTGTGATGGCCATCTCACAGAGAACGTGATGTGAGAGTGAGGGCACCTCCCATGGCATTTCTGGGAGAGACTTTTCCTCTTTCTCTGGGGATCAGGAAGGTCATTGCCTGTCTAGGATACGTCTTCACATATGTCAGGGTAGAAAATGATCCCTTGTCTCAGCGTCTCTCACCTCACGATGGGGTTGCTATGGCAACCTGTCCCTGGATAGTGTTCAGCCCTCCAAAAGCTGTGGTCATTCTCAACACCCTGACCCTGGGGCCAGGCACTCCTTCCCAGATGCCGGTGACCTCGGCGGCCACATCTAGGTGCTCAGGGGGGGATCAACTTGGGCTGAGCCCCAGGGACAGGCCCAGCTGCCCAGTATGGCAGTGCCAAAGGGAGGCTCCGTCCCCACCTCCCAGCCTGCCAATTGCCCTCCCTACACTGGGCGTGGTCAGGGGAGGCTGCTCACTAAACCTTGGCTAAAACTCTGGGTGAGCTGCCTGTGAACGCTGGCCCAGCCCAGCCGCCTGAGGCCAGCGTGTTTCACAGTCCCTGAGCCCTGGGCACAGCCGTGCACGGGCATAGTCAGCTGGTCCACCAGCCCCACACACAAGCACAGCCGAGCCTTCTTCCTCCTGCATTCCAGGCCTGCCCCCAGCATGGGTGGCTTCTGTTTGTGTCTTGGGCCCATGGATCCTACTTTTAATTGTGACCCCAAGACCTGGGCTACCAGCTGTCCTGCACCTGTAATTGAATGGGGGTCACTGAGTACGCTTAGATACAGGAGTCTTCCAGCCTGGAAATTATTTGAATCAAGGTTGACGTTGCCATAAAAGCTGTAAACGTTAACTTGACGGAAGTCGTGACTGAGTAACCTCCAGTAGGTTGGGAGTTGTGCCTTATTTGCTTTGTCCAATGGCAGTTTTATGGATGTTGTGAGAAGAAAGTGTTTTCTGTGTGTGCTGGGGATTGGAGGGGGTGGGGTGGTGCCGGGCCTGGGGGATGTCAGGCCTGCAGGGGGACGTGGCCTGGCTGGGTGGCCACAGGGTGGTTTTGGTGGGGCCCATGCCATGGAAACTCCCCAAAAGGCCAGCCCCACTAGACCAGGTCTTGAAAGGTGCGGGTGTGGCCTCGGGGTCAGCCGTGGGCGTTGCCGTTACATCGGAGAGCCCCGGAGTGGTCGGGCCCAAACTTGAGCACAGGTCCGAGTCACTCCCTGCTGCTTATACGGACCTGTGCTGCCTGCCCGCTCAGGGTGCCCGCCTCCGGCCTGTGCTACCCTGAGCGAGTCACCTGACTGTTCGGATTCTGTTTTCCCAACTTTAAATTGGTAACGACCGTGGGGTCGTGTCCATTAAGTAACATAATATATACTGGAATGTAAACTCCATGAAGGCCAGTTAGAGCGTGTAGCTGGCTGCGAATGTTCGGCCATCTTTGTTATTGGTGTCTGATTTAATTACTTCATTGTCAGAGAGTATACAGCACGTGACTTGAATCTTTTTAAATTTATTCAGACTTCTTTGGTGGCCCAGAAAGGAGGTCTGTCTTAGGGAGTGTTCCATTTGAGCCTAAAAAGGAATGTATGAGGGCCGTCCAGAAAACATCCAGCCATCGTCCATGTAATGAGAATGGGCACGTGGCTGGATTCTTTCCGGACAGCCCTCATATGTTCTGTGTTCTCTAAGTTGCTTTATAGTGTTTTTCAAGTCTTCTGTACTCTTACTTGTTTTTTGTGTCTATTTGTCCTATCAAATATTGAGCGAGAGGGATTGAAATCTCAAACTAGAATTGTAGATTCGTCTCCATCTATTTGCAGTTCTGTCCGTTTTCGCTTTGTACATTTTGAAGCTCTGTTCTCAGGTACATAAATGTGTGAGTGTGGTGACCTCCTGATGAACTGACCCCTGTAGCATAATGAAATGACCTTTCATTCCTGAAGATACTATTTGTTCTGAAGTCCCTTTGTCTGATAGTAATAAAGTGACTAGCTTTCTTTTGACTAGCGTCTATGTGGTTTGCCTTAACTTGTCACCTACATGTGTCTTCATGTTTGAAGCGTGTCTCTTAGGGGCAGCATATAGTTAGGTCTTGTTTTTTATTCAGTCTGACAAATTTGCCTTTTAATTGTATATTTAGATCCTTTGCATCGAATGTGATCTTTGATAAGTTAGGTTTTAGTCTTTATTCTTTTTTTCATCTTTTTCTGCTTCTTTTGGATTAGTTGAATGTTTTTTATGACTCCTCTTTTATTTCCCTTCTTGGCTTATTAGCTGTAACTTTGTTGTTTTACTTTTGTAGTTGTTTTAGGGTTTATAGTGTAAATCTTTAATCCATCACAGCTTGCCCTCAAGTGAGAATTGTACTTATACTTAAATGGGAAAAGAACTTGACAATGATGTTCCCACTTTTCCCTCCTGGCCTTTTTCTAGTATTGTCATATGTTTAATTTTACATAAACCTCATACCACGTTATTGTTTTTTGTTTCAACGGTCAATACTCTTTATAAACATTCCATTAAATTGGGCAGATAACCTCACACGCTTACCCAGCATGCTCACCCCTCCCGGGGCTCTTCGCCCCGTGTCTGCACCCCGGGTTTCCCCCCACCTGACGACTCCCTTCAGTCCTTCTGTGCAGGTGTGCTGGCGAGGAGTCCTTCCAGCTCTCCCGGGTCTGAGTCTCTCTTTCCGCTTTGGTTTCGAACGAGAATTTTGGTGGGTACAGGATGCCGGGTTGACGGGTTGACGTCGGTACCTGAAGGCACCCCAGCATTGGCGCCCTGCCCCTGGGGGTGGGGGGCGGCTGCCAGCTGCATGTAAGAACCCATGATAGGTCTTGCCTTTTATCCTAAAACCCTCGCTTGATGGGTGCATGGCATGTCCCCTCCCCGCCCCATGGGGGAGCTGCCAACTCACAGACGCCTCCGTGTCCCCGGGACAGACATCAACACCTGCGTGTACAGGGGGGGTACCCACTCCAAAAACCAGACCGAGAACTCGGACTGTGGGGGGAAAGGGCGGGGCGTTCCATGGACACCTCACCTCTCGTCTCTGCAGGGGACGAGGGTCCTGGATCAGCAGAGGGAGGGTGCACCCCACAGGTTTTCTGTTAAAATGGAACATGTGGAGCTTGAGCGTTTGAGAAACTCATTCTTCAGACAGCAATCACATGTGTTCCCTTTCTCATTAAAACCCCAAACACATCATTTATAGTCGCCAAAACGGGCAAATGGGGGAAAGAAACATTTCTGTTCTGAGGTGACTTCTCTCTGTGGGACAGGGGGGCGGGTGTTAGAGGACTCGTCCCCCAACGGGGAGGACATCCTTCTCCCCAAAGATTTGTTACCTTCCAAGTCCCCAAACCATGTTCTTCACGCGTCATAGTTTCCTCGTGTTTTCCTTATGGAAAGCAGTCTCTTTCTGGGGAACCAGTTGGGAACTGTCGCAGGGTGCGGGTTGGCCGGGCTCTGCACACGTGGCCACGCGGGTGAGCGCGGCCCACAGCGCCGGGCGCTCCTGCCCAAGCTTTATGGGGTGCGACGCTCCAGTCGCCACTTCCACGGTTTACAACCGGGTTTTATGACCCAGTGTTTTTTCCAGCTCAGCGCGAACAGAAATAACCCTGTCCTGGACTTGCAGGAGACGGAGGCCCGGGGCCCCTCCCGGCCGTGCAGCCCAGACCAGCAGGGCGCAGTGTCTTGAGGGGTCAGCACGTAGAGCGGGCCCCCTGCCCGCCCTGCACGCACGCGCCTCCTGGCAGGTCATAAATCCACACAGGGAGCTGGAAGGCGGGGCCCTCACAAAATAGAGCCTTCCTTTCAAGGAATTCCGCGTTGCAGGGGACGGCTAATGTCACCGTCACCGTATTTGTTCTCATTTACGTGGTGCAGGGAAGCCCCACGTGGGCGGAGGGTGTGGGGCTCCCACCGCAGACTCGGCTGCACACCTCCCCGGGAGTGGGGCGCGGCTGGTCGCCATGCGGCCTCCTGCCCTGTTTGGTGGGTGCTTCCCACTGAGCGGGTGCTCTCCTCCACGGCACCTCAGCCGTGGGAGCTCAGGAACGTCCCAGAAACCTGAAGGAGCACGAACTCGCAGCAGCCGGCCTGGCTCGTTAAACGCAGGGCGTGCCCTTCCCCTGTTGAGACCCGCTGTGTCTCCCTAGCCAGCACCCCGCCCTCCGTCCCTCTGCGATCCTGCTGACCAGGCGCCAACCCAGAGCCACATGGGCCCCGCTTCCCCTGGGGAGTCGCCCATCAGTCTGCGGACCCCATTCCCAGCCCTGCCCCATCCTGAGAAGCTGCATCTCGCTGGAGCGTCACTGAGGGCACAGAAGGACTCACACAGTCTGGGAAACATCACCTGTCCCCACGATGCAATTCCTAGAAGTCTGCACCAACCACAGAAACATGTGTCTATGTTCAGGAAAGAAAAAACTCTGAATCCCTGACGGGGAGGCCCTGCCCCAGCAGCAGGATGGGCCATTGAACCTGAGTGGAAAGTAAGGAGCACGGCCCGGAGGTGGCCGTGGTGGCCGTCAGAACACTGCTGCCACCGCTCAGCCGCGTGAGGTTCCATGTGCCAGGTCCTGGCACCACTCAGTGATTCCCTCTTTTTGGACTCAGCCTGTTTATCTCTGTTGGAAACAGGATGTCGTTAAGCCTGCTCTCTGCTGCCTGTGCCCTACTTCTCAGCCACTGTCCCCTCTGCAGACAGCGTGTGGGCGCCTCTCCCCCCAGATTCCTCAGCAAAGGGCCTGCCTGGCTCCCTCCCCAGCTCCGAGCAAGCAACGAGCAAGCAGTGTTTATTTTTCTTCTTTTCACCCGTGCTGTGCAAGTAGCCGAGGCTGCCCACCAGGGAGGTGCACGTGAGAAGCCCCCACGGGACACAGAGGCCCCATGCCTGCCGGAGAAGGGACAGCACGTCAGGACGCCCAGACGTGACCCCGAGGGGTGGCTCTGCCGCGCAGGTCACATGGAAACGCGTTCTCTCCCCGTGTGGTCGGTGTAGTCCCCTCACAGACACTGTTCTCTCTCTGTCTCCTGTTTGTTCTCACATCACATCTCATCCCCGGCTGGGGGCCTAGAGCGAGGAGGCCCCGACGCAGGTCCACCCACATGGCTTTTCAGAAGGGGCCCCGCGGAAGAGACCTTTTTGCACCACTGTCCCCTCTGCAAGGTCCCTTGTACTCGTCAATCCACCTCGGTCCCCTGTCCAGGGGACTCGCAGGGTGGTTAGTGTTGGGCAACTGTGAACAGGGAGGCCGCGTCCAGGGGTCGCACAGCGCACTGTGCTACTTGTCCCTGTGCCCGAGCCCCGCCACCTCGAGGAGAGGGCCTCTGCCATCTGGCTCACTCCGGGGGCGGGAGTGAGGGGCTGGCGGTCTTGGCACAGCAGACACCTCAGGAGACACAAAACCGTGCCCAAAGGCAGTGCGGGCAGGTGGGCGCTGCGTATATCCAGCCCGCCACCTCTGGGCCCAGGACCAAGCTAGACACCGCCCAGGCCCCAATCTGCCCATCGCTGTCCCCTTGGGTGTCCCCAGGAAATGGGAGGGGACAAGCAGGACTGTAGGGGACGTTTCTGTGTGTCCCTGCTGGCTAGCAGCTAGGCCACTGTCAGCCCCAGGCCCCCCGCATCCATGTCGTGTGATACCCCCATCTCCGTGCCCGTGAAGCTCCCAGCCTTCAAGTGGGTAATGCCTGCCCTCAGGCTGGTCCTGGACTAGATTTATAAAACTCAGTCTCTGTAGCCTAGGAACTCGGTGCCCTTCAGCACAGGGCCCGGGGCAGTGGGGGATGTGAGGAGGTCAGCAGACCTACCTTTGCCGCTCGAGACCTGGGCCAGCCATGTCCCCGTGGGCAGAATTCAGGGCGTCCACTCCACCTGGAGCCGGTGACAACACAAAGTAGCTATGGACATATTGTCACCCCTCCTGCCTGCTTTAATGATGCCCACCTTTGCTTACAGGGTGGGGGAGGGGGTGGTGCAGTGGGTCCTGGGCCTCCCCTTCTCTCTGTCTGGCAGGTGTGGGCAGAGGAGACTACGTTGATGACAGGAGCCCACGGGGCAGCCAGGACAGGCAGGGGGCTCCCATTCCAGTCCCGTCCAGTCCGCACTCGCTCTCCCTGCCTGGCTGAGACTGTTGGTGAGAGCGGGGCCTTTAGCCCTGGGAACTGCCAAAACCAGGGCCGAGAGGCGTGCCGCCCTGACCTGCGCGTCCCACCACCAAGAGCTGGCCCACGGCCAGGCCACTTTCTGAAACTGGACCCTGAAGGATAACCGATGGGCCCATGCTAACTTGAGGGAAACAAGGTGTGGTTGTCCTGTCACCACTTGCCCATTCGGGCACCCTTCCAGGTGCTACGAGTAGAGAACAAGCCTGCATAGCAGGGTCCCCTCTCCTGACGGGCTCCTGCATGCTGGGCAAACTCACCTTGTGGTCGCCATGGCCCCACTGGCCCAGGCGCTGGGTGCCTGATGCACATTCCTGATCAGGGGCCACAGGCACTTTGGGGTATACTCACACTCACACACACAACACACACATGTGTGTACACTATTGTGTAAGCACACACACACACACACACCCATTGTATCCAGACAAAATTCACTGTTTAAAAAAAAAAAAGTTAAGCATTTGGAACTGATGTGGATGCCCTTGGTGGTTGAATGACATTGTTGGCAACCACCAGGGTATCTGCAGCTTTAAGGCAGTGGGGTTTCACTCGGCTCAGGCATTGCCTGGCATGTGGCGAATCCGTTTTAGGAAACACGCAGACCTAAGAGCAGAAATGCCCAGCAGTCCTCTTATCCCCGACCCCTGTGTCTCCTCCCCATGGCCCTGTACCCCCTTCCCCAGAGGGGCCTGCTTCTCCATCTGACCCTCCACATTTTCAGTGGGAGCAGGGTTAGTTGCTGGGAACCCCTGGGGCAGAGACGGGGCGAGGCCTTCTGTATGCTCCCCAGAAACCCGCTCAGGGTACAGGTCAACAAAGAGATCGATGAGCTGGATTGGCCCAGACCCAGGGGCAGCAAGATGTAGTCACACGGCTGTTCCCAGCTGTCCCTGCTGAGTGGCCCTGGGACAGTGATCCCCAGGCCAGGCTGGGTCCAGCCCCAAACGGAGGAACACGGCTCCTGGGAGAAATGGTTCCGCCCAGGGCTGGGCAGGGGGAGGCTCAGGTGACCCCAGAGCATCTTTAGTGCCAGAAAGTGGGAAAATACTCAGCAAGTGGTATGAACCATCAAAAACGCGCGATAGTGAAGGATTGTAACTCGTCTAATAACCCACGTGGCCACACCGACACCAATAAATACAAGGGGGACCCAAAAACTGGAATTTATTTATAAAAATCTGTGTGTGTACTCTTACCTGGTTAAACTTCAGGCACCCTCAGAGTGCTCTCCGTCTGATGCAGTGCACGTATCGAGACGCTTCTCCCACCGCCCAGAACAGTTTTGAACTCGTGCAGTTTGATGCCTTTCAGTGCTTCTGCCGTTTTTTGTTTCACCTCATTTCCCTTCAAGGACTTCCTTCATCCAAGGAAGCAAAAGTGTTGCTCAGGCGAGTCAGGTGACTAGGGAAAATGAGGCACGGGGGTCACACTCACTCAGTGCACTGTGGGCAGGTGCATTGTCAGGCCTCCTCGTGAAACAGGCAAACGCATTGAAAGAGTCGCCAAAACAACCTCACTGAAGCCAAACGCAGCCTCTCCCAACAACGCCAGCTGGCGCACTGATGCAGATGGGTTTCTAGAACACTCACCTAGCGAGGGAAGCCTGGACTACAAGGGGCCCGCCCTCCAGAAGATAATTCTGGGGGGTTTTGAATCCCCCCTCATACGCAGAGGCAGAACAGCGTCTCCCTACAGTGGAACACCATGCAGAGGAACGATGGGCCCAGAACGCACCATTCAGGTGCCATTGGAACCGTTGACTCCAGCGAGAATCATCGAAGGGTGCGGAACTGGGACGTTGAGTGTATCAGGTTATTCTCACAGCCTCAAACCACAAAGGGGAGAACAGTAGCTTTGCAGGGAGGACTCTGGCCAGCACCTCCTAACCAAGAGATGCAAGTGGAAACCTCCTGTGCTGAGACACGTCGCCACCCTGGGCCCCCAGGAAGGGCACTTGTCACCCCTGGAATCTTCCTGCCACCAGTGCAAGCCCCAGCCTGCCATGAGGAACGTCAGACACACGCACACGGACAGACACTGCAAATGAGCGTGTGCTCAAAGACGTCAGCATCCTGACACTCAGGGCGGGGGGCTGCAGAGAGATGGGAGCTGAAGGCAGCATGGGACCTGGGATTTCCTGTTGTTTAAAAGACATTACTTGGGCAACTGGAGGGATCTGAGTAAGGCCCACTGGTGACAGACAGCGGCGCGGTCTTAAGTCCCGAGTGTGGTCGCAGCCGCGCTACGTGAGAATGCCCTTCTTTTGGGGGATTCACGCCGAAGTACTTAGGGTGCCAGGCGTCATGTTGCAGCCGACTCTCAAATGGTGCAGAAGACACACCTATGGGGAGAGGAGGAGGAAGAGGGCGGTGGAATGGAATTATGTGGGGTGTTCAGGAATTCTCTTCACTGTTCTTGTAACATTTCTGTAAGCTGGGGATCGTGTCCAAATGAGAAGTTAGCAGGAAATCATTGTCCCAGGCGGGACAGCCACGCTTCCCCAGCGTCTGTGCCCTCTCGGAGCCGAGGGGCGGCCCGTTGGCTGGGGGTTTTCATGACTTCCTACCACTGCCTCTCGTCCATTCCCCCCACACTCCTTGAGGTGCCCGGGCTGTCACGCTCCGACCAGTTTCTCCACGCATTCAGACAACAAGCGACCAGCAGGACAGGCACCTCCTTGTTTCCACAGCAAACCAGAGTGAGCGTGCCCAGGGCGGAGGGAAGAGGCAGCCAGCAGCCATGCCCAGTGCAGGGTGGCAGCTGGGGCCGGGGCCGGGGAGGCTGTGTGGCTGAGAAGCAGGTGGAGGGGGTGGCTGCATGGCTGGGGAACGAGTCACAGGGGCTGGGGTCAGCATCCAGCAGCAGCTGCAGGAGGCACTTCCTCGGAGATCTACATCATGTGTGACAGGAAAAAGTCCATGTGATATTATCAGAAACATCTTTAAGTTTCAAAACTGGAGCCATGCCGGCACAACCACTATTCCCACTTGTCGGCCTGGCCCAGCCTTCTCCTCACGGTGGCCGTCGTTGCCCACGGGGCAGTCTTTGTGTCTGCGAGGTGTGTGCATGCAGAATGTAAGTGCCCGGGAGGGACAAGGGGCCTGTGGATGCTTGGCAGCGTGAGGAGGCTCGAGGCCCAGGCCTTGGGGCGGGGAGGTGGGCACTGTGGACCCTCGTGCCCTTCTTGAATCGCAGTGCTGTCCACAGACGGGAAAGCAAGCCCGTTCATGTTGGAGAAGGTGCATCGAGTCCACCGGGTCTGGGGCTGCCGGTGTCTGGTGTCCCATCAGCGTGGAGAGGCTTCTGTGCATACCCTTCACCGGCTGCTGGATGTCATACTGGGGCTCCCTGATGAGCAGCGCCCACTTCCAAGCATGTCCGGACCCCACACAGTGTCGGCACACTGGCCCCTCCGAACGTGGACGGCCACGTGACCTTCTGTGTGGCCCGGTCCCAGCCTCAGATACAGACGGGGCTGGGGGAGGACAGGGCCTTGTGGTCGGAGGTGCAGGGCCTGTCGGGTGGGCCCTGGGGCGGCCAGCACTGTGGCTGAGTCAACATGTGGGCCTCCTGGGACGCACCGCGCCCGCCCACTTTGAACACATGTGCTCCCAGGAACACACACTCGGGGCCGAGACCCTGTTCTCCCAGCCTTCCGCTCGACCTCTGAGTAGAAACGGAGCACATGGGAGCTTCAGCCTGAGACTGGCTCCCGTGGCCCCGCCCGCCCCCGTAACCTGTCCTTCCGGGCCTCTCCCGGGCCCAGTGCTGCTCAGCACACTGACCATAGGCTGTCCCCCAGCATCGGAGCCTTCATGTAGCCAGGGCCTTTGGGGCCCCTGAGGGGTCCGTGTCAGAATTACAGGAAACCAGACTGGGGGAGAGTGCCCCTGACCTGCCTCCCGAGAAGGCCTAGACATGGGGCCCCACCACCCCTGTCCTGGCAACTCGCATCTTGGCCACTTGCGAGCTGCTGGAGGTAGAGCCTTTCCCAACCAGGACAGTCCTGTACCTCCCCCCACAAACCCCCTTCTGCTCCTAAACCGGCCAGTGGCCGGGCTGGGGTCCCCAGGGGTGCGGCTCAGCGTGCAGCTCACAGGCCCCCTCCTATCCCGCAGACACAGCCGGTGCCCAACCCTGTGGCCTACTTCCTGCACCGCTCCCCGTGGTGGGTGCACCGCTTCGAGACACTCAGCAACCACTTCCTGGAGCTCGTGGTGCCCTTCTTCATCTTCCTCGGACGGCGGATGTGCGTCGTGCATGGCGCCTTACAGATCCTGTTCCAGGTGAGTCGCCGCCAACATCGGACTGTCAGTTCCCAAGGAAAACACCGCCGGGGTTTTACATTTCTGTGTCCTGCTTATTGTTTGTTTTCATCAAGTGTAAACCTACGTGCTGTCACGGCAGTGCCCCTGGGACTTTGCCAGTCGTGCTGCTGTCTTTTTTCCTGCTGTCCGGGGGTCTGTGTGTGGCACCAGGTCACAGGTCAGTGGGCAGCAGGCGTTGGGGTGTCCCCTGATCCCAGAGACGCTCCTGGCCTGTGGGACGTGACTGTGGGCCGTTTGGTTGGTTGGGTTTGTGGCCTTCTATTTCTAGTTTCCTAGGAAGTTTGGTTTTGGTTTGTGATTTCTGTTTTGGGCATTTTTAGCCACGAATGGTTGTTGAATTTTAGCGAACGGTTTTTTTTCCCTTTTACTCTGCTGATGTGGCTCATTGCATGAATACCACTGACATTGACCCAGTCTTACGTCCCTAAGGTGAGCTGCACTTGGTCGCGCTGTGTGTTCACGTCCCTACGTACGAGTGCTCGGTTTTGGGTTGTGCGTGGTCGTCAGGGAGTGAGATTGGTCTGCAGCCCTCCACCCTGCTCTGGCCTCGCCTGGTTCTGCTCATGTCTCACTGTCACCCTCAGGTTGCTCATCCAGGGCAGCCCCCTGCTCTGAATGAGCACATAAGGACAGAGGCAGCGCTCCCGCCGAGCCACCCGACCTCTGGGACTACTGACTAACACCTTTCGCGGCTGTTGGATACAGGTTTCCACTTCTTCTGGAGGCAAGTTTTTGTGGCAAACACTTTCCTGAGAATTTGTCCATTTCATCTGTTTTCAGGTTTATTGGCCAAAAAGCAAAAGTCATAATATTCTCTTAGGTTTGCAGAGTCTAGACTTGTGAGTTTTTCTTCCCAGCCTGTGTCCTCTTCTCCAGGGCGGCTCTTGCCACAGCACAGAGCAGAGTGCTTTTCAGACTGAGGCTCTTTCACGTAATAAATCCGCATGTCTCAACTGGCGTCTTGGGGTCTACTTCCACTCGTTCGTTTTCTTTTTGTCCCTTTTAGCTTTCTTTTGAGGTTTTTCTCGCTCCACGATTTCTCTCTCCTAAGTAGTAAGTTACACACTCTATGCAAGTGAGTACATGCCTTTAACTGTAAGTCGAAGCCCCGTCTTTGCTGCCGTGACGGCCCTAAGGCCTGAGAATGCTGTGACCGTCTCTGTCCACCTGCTCACCTGCTTCACTGCCCCAGTAGGTCCGCTCTGCTCTGTTTTGTTTTGTCTTTAATCCATAGACTTTGTGTGACAGTTGTAGATTTACAGCGCACTGAGCAGAGCGGAGAGCGTTCCCGTACCGCGCCCCTGCGCGCACAGTTTCCCCACGTGACCCTCTCGGACGCGCTTCTTCTCACTGGGAACCAACGCCGACGCGTTATTATTAACCGAAGTCCATAGTGTTCACTGCAGTTCATGCCGGCTGTTGTGAGCGCCTTGGGACAAATGTGCAGTGTCATGTATCCACCGTTGGAGTATCACACAGAGGGGTGTCACTGCCCTAAAAATGCTCTGTGCTCCCCTGATTCATCCCGCCCCTGCTCCCCACCCCCTGACGACCACTGACCCATTGACTATTCCCATGGTTGTGCCTTTTCCAGAATGTCATGTAGTTGGAATCATCTAGAATGTAGCCTTTCAGGCTGGCTTCTTTACTTAGTAATACGCATTGGCGGGTCCTGTGTCCCTTTGTGGTTTGAGAGCTCCTTTCTTCCTTTGCATTTATGATACCCCATTGTCTGGATGTACCACGGTTATCCGTAAACCATCCAGAGTTCACTGGAGGACAGAGCCCTGGCTGGCCGGTGACCCTCGCCAGCAGCCAGGAGCACTGCAGCATGCCCACCCCCCACACACTGAGGCCCCAGGGCCCCATGGTCTCAAGCCAATAGGAGAAAGGTCCAGGTAGAGGCTTGAACGTCCTTGCCGGTGTCCACGAGTATGGGCGCCACCTCATGCTGGACCTTCCTCTGTCATCGAGGACGCCCAGCCAGAGGCTCCTGCCTTCTGCTCTCAATGAGAACACAGGTCCAATTCCCAAGGCCGCTCAGAGAACCCCACCAGCACGCAACCCCGGAAAGAATGCGGACTGCTCCAACTTCATGGTCATCACAGTGACTGAGACCCGCCCTTAGGGCATTAATTAGTCACTGTTTCAGCTGCTTTTACAAACCTTAAACTAGTGGGACCCTCTCAGAGCTGTAAACTCAACTGGGACCCTGCAGGCATCCCTCAGGCTGCACTGACTGGATTTCTGTTCGAGTAACCTGACGCTGGCTTTGACAAGCACACTGAAAAGCAAGTTGTCATGTTACCTGCAAAAATAACTGAAGGAAGTTTGGGTTACTAGGGCAGGCGGGAAATCAGATCTGGGAAGATGGTTACGTTGACTGTTGAACCATCGGCCTCGAAATGCTGTTTGTTCACAGTGCATTTGGCTCAAGTCCCATAGTGCATTGGGATGCGGGCCAGCTAACTGGATCTGGGCTGGCAGCAGGTCCGAATCCCAGCCCAGGGCACTGCTCCCCGGGTAGGGGCACTGCACACATGTGGGGGCTCAGAGCCCAGGCATAGACAGTGCCCAGCCGCCTCAGGCCACACAGTTGAGTCTCCACCCGGGCTGGTGTCACAGAAACACTTGGCTTGAGGGGCCTTGCTGCCAACCTACAACTCTGGGCATCATTCTGGGAAACTGACCCGCGGCCTTGCCTTCCACTCCCAAAAGGCCATGGGAGACCCTGGGCCAGTCGTGTCCCCGTCATCGTACTCTCCAGCCCCACAGTGTGCCCAGGGCAAGGCAGGAGAACCCCAGGCCTGTGGCTCTCTTCCAAGGTCTGGTCTGTTTGCCCCGCAGGGGCCAGGCCTCTGCTGTCCAGATCGAAGAGGAAGAAGGGCCAGCTGACCCGGCTGCTGTGTGCTCGGCCCCCTGGCCGACAGTGGGGGCCCTCAGGTGTGGGGGCCCTCAGGTGCAGTCTCGTGGCAGGTGTTCAGCTCTCCGTGGGCCCGCAGCACTGGACTGGGCGTGCCGGTCACGTCAGGGAGCTGCCCTTGTTAGGTCCACCTCGTGGGTTTGCACATCGCCCTGACAGGAGCGGTGCTCCCGTCTCTGCTCCCGCAACCCCGAGAGGCATCCCTGGTTCTGTTGGTTTCCGTTCATTCCCTCAGGAGAGGATTGAGGATGTGAGCACCTCACCTCCTCCCACACTCAGTTTACACAGCTGTTCCAGAGGGTTCTGCAAGGCCACGGGCCCATTGTCTACTTAGAGAGGCACACATGAAAAGTGACAGGAGAGTCACGGCACCCCAAGCCACAAGCCTGAGAAAGAGACCCTATAAGGGGCAGTCGTCAGCTTGGGCTGTGGGGGTGCGCGGACAGGCCACCCCGGCGTGGGACAGGCATTCATTAGGTAAAGGCTCCTGGTTGGTGCAGACTCATCTTACATCCCAGACCAGATTCTGCTTCTCTGCCTCCCACCACGTCCTGCTGTGTCTAATCTCTGTGATGCTGGCGAGAGTCCTGGGGACTCTCACAGTGGGGGCCTCCCCCCCCCACCCCCGGGCTTCAGGAGCTGCCTGTACCAGCCCTAAGTGCCTCGCCCAGAGTGGGGTCATGGGATACCTGCCCTGGGGCTGCTGGCTGCACATAGTCTCCTTCAAGTGTGCGAAGCGTGCAAGCTGAGAGCCCAGCAGGGAGTTCCAGGAACCCACCCCACCCTCCTCAGGGTCATGTTGCGTCATCCTAGAACATCTGCTGCAGTGTCTCCTGGGCCCGAGATTCCAGCGCTCACCGCTCATCCTCCTGCCTGGCGTCTGGCTCCGGACACCCCAGCACAGCTCGCTGTGCTGCAGCCCCCATCAGGTCTCCTGCAGGCTGCACCATGCACTGCAAGCATGGCGAAGGCTCCACTGGCCAGTGTAAAAAACAGATGGCTGCTGTGATGGATCCATTGCCCTTGGAGGAGGCACTGCAGCGATGCTAAGAAAGATCAGACCCCCTCAGCTCCCAGGGGCCGTGTACATGATGCCATACTCCATTTTCCTTACTAAAAATGTGGCCATCCAGGTGGATGGGGCAGATAAAGGGAGGTGGGCCAGGTGGGGACACACAGCTGGTGTGTGCCTGACAAGGGCTCTGAGCACAGCTGTGTAAATTCCCCATGAGGGGGCTTTTCTGACTCCTCAGAGCTTCTGCTTTATTAGAGAAGGGCTTTTACCCCCAAAACTGGGCCCTGTTGAACCCTAGTTCTTTGGGTCAGGCCCACCCAACTGGGCTCCCAATAAGATAACTGGGGATGAGGGGGGGGGGTGTCTTTGGAAATACCCTTGTGCCAGGGGCCCCTCCCAGACTCCCTAAGGCAGGAACCCTGGGAGGGCCCAACATTGCTCAGAGTTCACTTAGGGCCCCACGGCCTTTCAAAGTATGCTCCTGAGTTCTCACCTGAATAAAACTGCCAGGCTTTGCGAATCCTGTCACACCAGATTGTTCTGGATCCTGGGCATTTAGACCAGGCATCAGGTGAGTCTGGCACTCCTGCAGAGGTACAGAGAAATGACCCTCCCTGGAACCAACCCCACATGGCTCCTGCACCCAGGTCTACAGCTGGAGCTGCAGGCCTCCAGGTCGAGGGCTAAGGCTGGGCTAACATGACTTCCTCAGGAAGTAGGACTGAGGTCACCGGGCACGAATTCAGAACTACTGTCCACCAAGGTAATAGTGCTGAATGGACAGAAATGCCACCTGGAACCTCAGGAAGAAGGCTTGTCTCCTGGGAGGCATCTCAGCCCAGGCTGTGCTGAGTCCTTGCTCTGTGTGGACCAGGCTGTGTTCTGTGTCCTCGCCCCTGTGGCCTAGACTCTGCTGTGCCCTCACCTGTGTGGCCCCGGGCTGTACTAGGTGTCCTCTCTCAGGTGGTCCAGGATGTGCTTTGTCATTGTCTGTATGACCCGGGCTGTGCTGTGACCTCATTGGTGTGGCCCAGGTTGTGCTATGTCCTCTAGTGTGGCCTGGGCCCATGCCTGTCACAGCATAGGCGGCCAGGCTGGAAGCACCAGGGCTGCAGGGATATGGGCCTCTCTCTGGTGCTTGCTGGGTTGGGGGATGGTTGGCTGGTTGTTTTTTCTGATTCTCATTTTCAAAGGCTGAAGAAGACCCCACACGGGTCCCAGCCCTGCCCATACTGAGCAGCTGGACCCCCTTCCCTGCAGGTCTGTACCTTCTCAGGGCCCCAGTCAGGTCTGCCCATGCATGGTCACCACCAAACCCCCTTATTCACCAAGGATAGGTGGGATTCTGGACCACCAGGGGTAATCTGGGCCATCTGTCCCCCCAAGAAAGCTCAGATTATAGCCAGCAAGGTGACAGAGTCCCAAATCAAAGCTGGGCATGCCACCTGAAGCCTCTGCAGCATCATTTCCCTGTAGGAGTTGTGATGCTGTCCCAGGGCCAAGCTTCCGTGCCACTGGGGTGTGGCCCTCCTGTCTGGAGTGGCCAGCAGAGCCCAAGAGGCACCAAGAGTCCCCCTGATGGCACTTCTTCTTATTTTAAATGGAGAATAAATGAATTCGAAAATAAAAAGGGAAGAAGGGGACCCATCATGTGCCCCCTGATAGCCCTGGGTCGGGGGTTCCTGCCACAAACGTGCATGTGCCCAGCTGTGATCACGGCTTCCGTAGCGTTCTGTCTGGATGGTCTCACTTACCATTGTAATCTTTTCAACCGATGTTTCCAACAACCACAACCATCATACACAACTTTTCAAATAGTCAATTATCTTTTGAAGAAATTTTAAAGGGTTTTTTTTTGTTGTTGTTGTTTTTTAATATCCACCCACATATTCACCGCTTCTGATACTCTGCTTTCCTCTGTACAGAGCCAGGTCTCCACAGGAACTGTGGTCCTTCCACTGGCAGAATGTGCCCTTAACGTGTCTTGGTGGAGGCTGCCGAATACCTCTACTGCAGCCAACATCCTCTCAGATTTTCCCCCGCTATGATGCCCCAGCTCGGTGGTGTTTGCATTCGGCCACGATGCATCTGTCATTTCTGCCCAGATCCTGTCCTCTGTCCTGGTTTGTCTTTCAGCTTCCTCTCTGGCTGCTGCTTTTCTCTTTTTCACTGGTTTTCAGCAGTTTGACTTAATGTGCCATGGTGTGGATTTCTTTGTATTGATCCTATTTGGGATTCCTTAGGCTGCTTTGATCTGTGCGTTTATAATTTTCTTCAAATTAGGAGGATTTTTGGACATGGTTTTCTCATATTGTTTCTGCCAACCTTCCCTTTCTGGAACATCAGTCACAACTGTTTTAAAGACTAGAGCACATTGTCCCCCAGATCCCTGAGGGGCCACTTACAGTCCGCTCAGCTCTCTGTGCTTCAGTTGAGAAAGTCCTCACACAGCCACTGACTTTTCTCTCACTCTGTCAGTTTTGTCCAAAGCCTTCCAGTAAATTCTCCCTTTCATGTACGAGGCTAGTCAATTAATTTCGCAAACTCATCCTAGAAAAAGTGCTACATACCTCACTGCTGAATATCAGTAGTCACTTTCGAAGTACTCCCCTTGGGAAGCTATGTACCAACACCAGCACCTAGTCCACCCTTCAAAGCAGTTTTAGAACTCTTTTTCTGGAATGGCCATCAGAGCTGTTATCGTATCTAAAATCTGACGTTAAGTCCACAAACTTGCCACCATGCCCTTAATGTTGGCAGCACTGTACAAACAACTCAGTAAGTTGTCTCCCAAACCTGTGTGAGCTGGGTGAGCGCCTAGCCTCACAGAGGCTTCTGTGTGCCTGTGAGTGCAGTAGTTGGCAGAGACTCGCAGGGACCCATGTGAGTTCCTACAGCTCCTTGTTCGTGCACTGCCTTCTATGTGTGAGCACCAACCCCTTGACCTGCCCAACTTCAAGCTCTGCCTGGGGCTCCCTACCTGTGTGGGTTCACTAAATGCCTCCACACAGAGAGCACTGAGGCTGCCTCAGGTCTGTTGATTACTCTTCGCTCTGAGTCAAGAGTCCTGCAGAGCCTGTAGCCACGTGTCGCACAACAGTTGCTTCATCTGTTTTGTTCAATATCCAGTTGTTTGTGTTGGCAGTGGAGGTTCCAGCACCACTTCCGCCCTCTTGTCCTAAAGCAGAAGTCGTTGGTGGAGTTTGACCTTGAAAATCATCATTCCCTAGATTGTGAAGTCAGAGCAAGGAGGCAGGGTAGGATGGCATGGACACGGGCCCTGCTCCTGGGGACCAAGGAGGGCGGAGGTGGGGCATGTGCCCTCTGCTCCTCTGTGTGCCCTGAGCCCTTCTATGGCCAGCTCTGCTCCACACAGAGAAAAGAAGTGTATACCTGGGAGTATGACCCCAGGTGTTTTCAGGAAAGCAGGCAGGATGGAGTTGTGGGAGAGGGTGCTGGAAGCATCTCTGGGATTCTCCTCTCGGTCCTTGTCCTAGGTAGTGGGTGTTGAAAGATGGAACGTGGGGTGGACACCAGGCCAGGTGTTTCAGGTCAGTTCTCAGCTGGGAACCAGACCAAGTGGCTGGTCCTGATTATCCTTTTAAACCTCCCCACTGCTGCTGAGAAATCCTGTGACCACACAGATGGCCAGCCTGACTTTGTTCACAGGAGGTAAGTGGGCAGTCGTGTGTGAAAACTCATTCTTTGCCCCCACCAAGGCCCCGCGTCTGTGCCGACTTAACACACGGTGAGCGCCCTGGTCTGTGGGCGCAGCCGGCACTGCTCCCTGTACCTTGCATTCCGGTGGCCAAATAGGAACTTGACACTGCCTGGACCACCTTTCCCGTTTTCTCTTTCCTTCCCCCCCCCCCCATTTTTCACCTTTGCAATCTAAATGCTTATACTGTTCTTACCTTCATTCATCCTTGGCAATGAGAGACCACCGGCACACACGTGGGCTGCCTCTCCCTCCTGTGACCCGTCCTGGACCCTTTTCCCTGAGACCCAGGGCTGCGTCCACGTCAGGAGTTTCAGTTCCATCTTTTTCCATCATTTTTTCACGGAAAATCAATCGTGAAGCCACTAACTTGGCTGAATCTACATCATTTCCATCACCAGTTCTCCCATTTCTGCACCACATTCAGGCAGAATTTCTCAAGTCAGTTCTCTAAGCCACCACCTCAGATTTCAGCAGTCCCTATTCTGCCATTCACTTGTTACAATTTTTCACACCGTGCTCCTTATTACAGGAGGGTGTAGATGAGTCAGTGTTGTTTGTTCATGATCGGGGTCCTTTCCAGTTAGCCTGGGTTTCTCTGGATGCCTCTCCCTGCACTGGGCCCTTTGGGGTCTCAGAGGAGCCATGAGTGGCCGGCCACAGGTGAGACTGTGCCGCAGTGCACGTGGGACAGCCTGGAGCAGGCAGCCAGGAGGCCCATCACAGGCGGACTCTGAGCAGGTCAGCACTGCCAGTAAGCCCCCAGGCTGCCCTGCTCCGTCTTGCAGGTACGGTGGCCATGTCTTCTGCTGATACTAAATTTGGTGGAGGGAGTGTGTGGCCCAGACAGATCTTGGGTAGAACTGGGTGCTGGCACTTTGTGCAGAGGCCAGCAGCTGCAGATGACAGGGCCCCCAAGGGGAAGAGAGTGGTGAGGAGAGGTGGCTGCCCGACTTCCTGCAGGGCCTGGGCATGGTCCAGCTCTGAGGGGCATGGTGTGGGTTGTTCCCTGTATGCCCTGCACCCCGTCTCCCCTCCCGGCAAGCAAGGAGAGTGTCCTGGCTGGGCCGGAGGGGGCTTCAGGAACCATGGCTCCCTGAGGTCTGTGGGGAACGTGGGGAGGAGCCGCTTATCCTCCCTACATCCTGCTCTCGCTGCGTCTTCCCTGGCGCCCTGGGGGGCGGCCATGTGGCATTTCCAGTGGGACGGCTGCTGTGCACCAGGGTCTCTGCAGCTTTGGCAGCCATCTCAGCTCTAAACTAGGCAGCGAAGGATCAGAGGCGCTTTGTCACCACGGGAGTGGCTCGTGCTTGTCTCGATCTCCACCGCACAGCAGGCCTTAGCTACACGGCCGAGCCACAGAGACGGGCCTCCAGGTGCAGCAGCCCACCCAGCCACCAAACCACGCCGGATACCATGTGAGGTGTTTGCCAGAAGGTGCAGAGCCACCGAGCTGCCAGAATGTGAGCAGCCAAGATCCCAGAGAGCGAGGCACCGCGGGAGACTGAGGCACAGCAGACACAGAGGTCTGTGTAGACAAAAACTGGGGACCAGACCCACAGGAGGGGGGCCGGTGAGAGGGATCTCCTGTCCTTGGCCCGAGCCAACCACAAGAGGAGTGTGAAAGAGGCTGGAGCGGCCACAGCACCCCAAAGGGCTCGGCCCCAGCCCCAAGCCTCTGGAAGAGGGGCTGGGGTGAGGGCTCTGAGCCACTGCCACTGTCGGCACTGCAGTTCCACCACAGCCACAGCTCAGTCCCCAGGCTGTTGGGAGCCGGTGGTGCTCGGCAGACCTCGGGAAGAAGCCCATCCGCCCAGAGCAGCCCTGTCAGCTCTGACTTGAGGCCCGGGGACGCTGACGAGCCAAGAGGAGCAGGACGGAGAGCCCGCCGGCCCGGGGCGAGTGCAGACTGGGCCGTCTTCGGGCACGAGGGCTTGTGAACGTCATGAGAAGAAGAAATAATTATATTTGGGCTCCGAGCCAGGAAAACTAGTTTTCCAAGTGAATGCATGATCTCTCGTGTCACGTCGTAAAACTCCGTGGTGACCCCTAGCACTGACGGCGCAGGAAAGCACGGCTCCCTCGCACCCTGAGACCGGCGTCCGTGACCGCGTGTTCCCCCCAGCGGCCGGGTCCAGGACCGGCTTCACGGAAGCGCAGAAATTAAGGGGCCGAGGTGTCAGCTGAGTTTCGCTCGGCCTCGGAGACGGAGATGGCTGGCGCGCCCTGGGTAGCGGTGGGGCGGCCCCCCGTCCTGTGTCTGTCCTCTCCCCTCCCTTCTCCCCGCCTCCCCGCCGTCCTGCAGTGAGGCCAGAGCCCCCCCCCCCCCCGCGTGTGTCTGAAACAACAGCACCAGCCCCGGCCGTCGGCTGCCCTGGGTCGGTGATGCCCCTGCGAGTCACCCGGGCCGGAGGTGGCGGCTCTGCCGTTTAGTGCCTATTGGCTGTAACGGTCGTATTTCTTTCAGAAATTGTCCATTTAGTGGTTAGCTGCACAGGTATGTTCAGACATTGAACTTCATTCTTGTTTCCGGCGATTTCACGTTTTCATTGTGGGTTTGTTTCTTTGCTCTCGTCTCGTCTTCTCAAAGTCTCTCTCGTACGCGCGCCCACCCGGCCACGCTCCCCACGCAGCAGACGCCGGGGCTCCGTTCTCGGGTGCTGCTCCCATTGTCCTTCCTTCGGGTGTCTGTGGGTCACTGACCGACTGCGGCTCCTCCTCTGGCTCCTTTCTCTTTTCTGGGGCCGGGCTTGCGGCAGCTCATCTCCCTGCAAACACTCGAACTGCGCCCACCGTGGACCCACCCTCCCTCACCTCCCAGAACCCCGACTCCATTCCCAGGTCATCCCAGCCTCCCACTCCTTCCCGGGTGCTCCAGCTCCTCCGCGTGTCCTGAGAGGCATGGCCACCCTCCCGCCCGTCCCAGGACCCTCACTGCTGGCCTGTGCCCACTCACCCTCACTGGGCCTGACACGGAGCCGGCCGTGGTGGTTCCGCACTGAGTCCACCAGGAGAGGAGTTCTGAACCTCAGCTCACACCCCACGTGGAAAACTAACTCGGGTGGATGAGGGACCTAACCCTCTCAGCTCCACCTACAAACCTTTTGGAAGATCATTATAACCTTGGGGTACGCAGAGCTTTCTCAGATGGGACACAAAGGCACTAATCGTAAAGTGTTTTTAAATTGGTAACTTGGACTTCATGAAAATGTAAAACGTCACCTCTTCCCAAGATACCACAATGCACAGTCAGGCCACCAACCGGCAGTCAGGAGTTGCGATGTACGCGTATCTGACGAAGGACTTACAACCCAAGAAATCAGCCAGTTGGTTTTTTAATGGGAAGAAACTTGAACAAGCGCTTCACAGAGAACATGTGAAATCCAGCAAACACAGGAGGGGACCCTGAAGGTCGCTGCTGGCGGGGATGCCAGGTAAGATCACTAGCTTCTGCTCAGTCCCAGACCGAGGGCTGGGGTGCCCGGACCCCCACCTGGCAAGCGTACCTCCACCACATGACCCCAAACTAGTCAACACCTGTGCATAAATATTCATGGAAATCTGACTCATGGCAGCCACGACCCGGCACACCCAGTACTCAGCACAGGAGGACAGGTGTCGCTCTGTGGGGTGCGGGGTGCTCTGAGGCCCAGGAGCACAGGTCTCAGAGCCTGGAGCTGAGCCAGGGGAAACTTCTGGAACAGGCACAATAACGGGGCATGACAGTCAGGTCAGCGGTTGCAGGGCAGAGGGGCCGGGGGCTGACACAAAGAGGCACCAGAAACCTTTCTGGGGGTGGAAGTTGTGGGTTTTGTGGTGACTTACACAGGAATAAATGTCTCAAAAGCCACTGAAATATATGTGAAAAATGGCTGCATTTTATCACTGCAGCAACAAAACTGACTTAAGAATGAAGACTCCCCGTACTCGTGTCACATCGATTCCTCAATTCCTGTTCCTACCGCGTCACCAGCATCCCACGTGGCTGCTGTGAGACTGTTCGCTGTGCTCATGCCACTCCTCCTCAGCCCTCAACAGCCACTGTGACCCTGAATTTCAGGGACACTTACGGGTCCCCAGTGAGCTCCTATCCCAGGGGCCTCAGCCTGGCCTGGGGGCATCGCTGGGGCCCAGGGTGTCCTGCCGTCACAGTCGGACCAACTCTTTCTGGAGCTGCTGCCCTTGCCAGCTGGGCTTTTGCGCAGTGTGGGGGGGGTGTCTCAGGCTGCCCCTAACCGGGGCCTCCCCTCTGTCATTTAGAGTCCCCCTCACCAAGGACGCTCTGTGCTCCGCGGGCCTTGGGGGCCTTGGGGGCGTGGTGACGAGGGGCCTCTGGGGCACACAGGCGGGGCACGAACCCGGCAGCCTCCCGGCCCTCACGTGAAGACTCCCCATTACCCGCTGCCAAACAACAGTACATAATCCGGCCAAAGCTGTCGCTTTCAAGTCACTGAAACAACTCACAAAACGCGCAGCCAGAGGGAACTTCGCCGAAGTTCTGGCTGGGAGCTGGTTCCAGGGCGCAGTCCCCTGACAGCCGGGTGTGCGGTCCCCGTGCCGTCGGCACCCCGTCCGTGTGTGACCGAGCAGAGCCTCCGTGAACCCCTGAGTTAGCGAAAACGCCGCAGGTCCCGGACACAGGGCAGCCTCGCCTCCAGGTCACCATTTTGGGTGGGATTTGGGGGCACACAGATTTCTCACCGGGCAGGTTTGAGCTTCCTGGACCCTATACCAGAAGCAGGGCACAGGGTCTGGGGTGAGCCTGGGCGAGGCAGGGTCCAGCTTTTGAGGCCTCTGAGAAGGGGCAGTGACCAGCCTCTCGGACAGCTGCCCAGCGAACAGCCCTGGACTGGCCCTGTCCTTATTGCTGCTGGGAAAGTTCAGGAAGCTGGGCTCCATGTAAGCCACATCCCAGGTGGGTCAGTCCACACAGGCCACCAGGAACCTGCGATGCCTGGCACAGTAGCTGCCCAGGCCCAGGGAATGGCCCTGTGCGGGGTCACCCGGCATGATGACAGGGCAGCAGACGAACAGGCGCACGCACCACCAAGGCTGATCAGGAGAGCAGCAAAACGCTGCCCACCTCCTGCATGACCCGGGCACAGTCCTGGCCATCCAGGGGCCATGGGATTCCAGACACCCCACTTCTGGTGGCAGAGCCCCGTCCCTACGGGGGGGACACACACTGCGGGGTCCACAGGGTCTGTTACTCCCAAGGCTACACCAGGGCTATAGTGATTCACAGTTACCTCAACAGCTGTCACACACACAAACCATGGCATCCAACAATACAGATTTGCCATCTCACAGTTCCATGGGAATGCGGGAGGCCTTGGCTGTGGCCGCCAGTAGAGTCTCAGAGGCTGGAATAGAGGTGTCAGCAGGCTGGGCCCTCGCCGGAGCCTCCGAGAAGAATCCGCCTCCGAGATCGCTCAGGACATGGACATCCTCGGGGCCGGTCTGAGGGAGGCGAGGTGTGCAGCCTGTGGGGAGGGGAGGGCCTGGACCGTGGCCTCCTGCCACCTGGGTCTCAGAAATGAGCAAGGGCACCCACGTGTACCTCTGGGAAGAAACTGGAACCCCTCGGCCCCAGCGCCTCTGGGTGTGAAACCTACGTCGCTACAGGGTTGCCGGGTCCCAGTGGAGCGGGTGAAGCGTGGTCAGCCAGAGGGGACCACCAGACTGCTGCCCACGTGAGCACCCAAACCCCAGGTGCCAGGCTGAGTTGGCACAGGTGGCCGTGCCTGGTGTCCTCTCGGCCTGGGTCTGAGGCGCTGCCCCGTCCCCCAGGTCGTCCTCATCGTCAGCGGGAACCTGAGCTTCCTCAACTGGCTGACCATCGTGCCCAGCATCGCCTGCTTCGATGACGCCACCTTGGGGTTCTTATTTCCCTCTGGGCCTGGCGGTGTCAAGGACAACGTCCTGAAGATGCAGAAGGAGAAAGCCCAGGGGACCGAGCCCGCACTACGATACGGTGGGTGACCACCTGCAGGCATGAACCGGCCTGTACCCCCAGACCCAGGACAGCTGGCCCCTGAGATGCTGGCCCGTGTTAGTGAGTGACAGCCAGCCCAGCCCACGAGGGCAGTCGTCACGAGTCAGTTCCCACATGAGCTTCCGGAGGGGTCCTCGGCTGCGGGGAAAGAGGGTGCGGGGAGCTGCCCCTTCCCAGGCTCCCAGGAGCGGGGCCCGCAGCGCCTTCCTCAGCTCCTGTGAGCCCAGGGCGACGGGACAGAGGCCGGGGCCTGGGGGGCCGGCTGCAGGGCGGGGGGTGCTTACCCGCTGTCTCTCCCTCTCCGGGCCCAGGCCGCAGGGTGCGACAGAAGGTCAACCTGGCGCTGGGGGTCCTGATCGCCTGGCTCAGCATCCCCGTGGTCGTCAACTTGCTGAGCCCCAAGCAAGTCATGAACAGCTCCTTCAATGCCCTCAGAATCGTCAACACATACGGGGCCTTTGGAAGGTACTGCACGTCACTGGGGGTTCCCGCCTCGGCCACCTCTCTGGCCCGGGTGTGGAGTCTCCTGTCCCTGTCACGTGAATCCCAAGGCCCCTGAGGGACAGACATTCAGCCCTAATCAGCTAGGCAGGGGTGCTCCTGATCCAGGGCAGCGTCTCGGATCTGCTTTCTGTCCCCGCTGCCGAGGAGGCGTGTCGGGAAGGCCGGCCCCCACCTGGTCTGCTTGGGGCGGGGAGCTGGGTGGAGAGCCCAGCCAGCCCTGACTCAGTCTCCCCGACAGCATCACCAAGGAGCGCACAGAGGTCATCCTGCAGGGCACGGCCAGCCCCAACGCCAGTGCACCAGAGGCTGTGTGGGAGGACTACGAGTTCAAGTGCAAGCCGGGCGACCTGAGGAGACGGCCATGCCTCATCTCCCCTTACCACCACCGCCTCGACTGGCTCATGTGGTTCGCTGCCTTCCAGGTAAGGGCGCTCTCCTCCCCCCGCCATTTCCCCCCACCCTAAACCTCCAGGTGCTCACGGCGGGTGCAGGCTCTGGTCACTCCAGCATCCCCAAGGCTGCGGTGCCTTTAGTGGGGACACCTGGGGCCCCAGAAACTCCTGCCACAGGGCTGGTGGGAGTGAGATCAGACCCTGCTAGAAACAGTGTCACAGCCCACGTGACACTCAGCCATGGGTGCCCATTCAGCCTCTGCTCTGACCCGCTTCGCACAACCTACCTGGGCCCTCGTGGACTCAGAGAGGTCAGGCTAAGGACTCCTGCTGCTGGGCCGTCAACGTGGAGTAGCTTCAGATACTCCTGGCACCAGCCCTCGAGGCAGAACTCACTGCTCAGCCACTGAGGACGTGCCAGCCGAGACCCAGGGCCTAGATCTAAGGCCAGGCAGCAGCATGTGACAGCACTCTCCCAGGTGCAACCTGCCCAGGGGCTGGGTCTTCCTCCTGGAGCAGCCTGGACCCAGGCTTCCCCCCTGGCTCTTCCCTGTGCGTCCACCGCGCACACAGGCTCTGCCTCTGGACAGCAGTGTTGCCTTCCCCTCGGCCGTGAGTGCCCCATTACTCAGACCCTTGCTGCATCCCAGGGGCCTCCCCCAGACATCCTCTCATGAGGATCTCTGAGTGCCGAGGACCAGGGTGCCACAGCCAACTTCTCAAAGCATCTCCACCAAAACAATGGCTGATGCCGGGGTGGCCGGCACCAGGGCAGCCAATGTCCACACGGTGTTTGCTCGAGCCAGAGCAAGCCTAGCGGCTCCTCGTCCTCCTGCTGACCCGCCTTGCCCATGGGCACAGCCTCAGAAAATCTCTGCCAGTTGCCTAAGAACCCAGGCTGGCAGGTGACAAAGCCAAGGGGTGAGCTGGCACAACCAAGCCCTGTGCCTGCTGCATCCAAGCTACATGAGGATAGGACAGCAGGGCGGGGACCCAGCACACAAGTGAACAACTCACAGATGTCTGGCCAACGAGCAGAAATGGAAGCCAGCAGCCCCTCTGGAGGGGAACCTAAACCAAAGCAATGGGGCCTGGGCCCCCAGAGCAGCCCACTGACCAAGACAGGCCAGTCACTGACCACACTTCAGTCAGACACGCCGTGGACAGCAGACTGATACAGGGAGTGAATGGCCCTCTCCCAAGGACCCCCAGTTCCAGCCCATCACCAGGCTCGGGCTGGTGGCCTCATCCAGAGGGCTCTCCAAGTGTGCAGGGCGTGGCTCTGCCAGCCCAGTGCCAACCCAGGAGCCATGGCCCGAGCACCCCTTCTCTTACTGTCCCCAGACCTACGAGCAGCACGAGTGGGTCATCCACCTGGCGGGCAAGCTCCTGGCCAACGACGCCGAGGCCCTGTCCCTGCTGGCCCTCAACCCCTTTGCAGACAGGGCCCCCCCAAGGTAAGAACCCCCCTCCCAGATGGTACCCCCACCAAGTGTAGCCTCAGCTGCCTCTCCCCAAATGCAGACTGTGCCCCTAGGAGCCAGGCCCCCACCCCCGGAAACGTGCCCGGGTGCAGAGGTCCTCAGGCCCTCGGGCCACTTCCTAGCACTACTCACCTGCTGAGAGGACACGGGCTCCTGGGGAAGGGCTGGGGCCTCCGGACACAAGGCCCACCCCTCAGGCATGGGGGCTCTGGAAGCCTGCAGCTGAGTGCTCGGCCTTCTCGGGGCTGGACACCACAGGGTCTTCTTTCCCAGAGCCCACCCTGCCCCCGAGTCATCCGATCTGGGGCCTGGCTGTGACGGGGGCTCCTCGTGGGACTCCCCACAATGGGGGCTCCACTTCCCTGGGCTGCCTCCCCCACCGCCTAGGAATGCCTGAATGGACAGATAGCCCTCTGTACACAGCGTAGACCCGGGACCCTGAGCCCCAGGGTCCCCTAACAGGCTGCGCCTCGGCAGCCAGGGGCTGCAGGCTGACGCCCACCCTCCCTGCAGGTGGGTCCGGGGAGAGCACTACAAGTACAAGTTCAGCCGCCCCGGGGGCCCGCATGCTGCCGACGGCAAGTGGTGGATCCGAAAGAGGCTGGGCCCCTACTTCCCTCCACTCAGCCTCCAGGACCTCAAAGACTACTTCAGGTCACGGGAGTGGCCGTTCCCAGAACGGGAATAGAGGAGCCCAGGGCCTGTGCCCAGGAAATAAAGTGGGAAGACCGTGGCCCCACAGCATCATCGCCGGCACCGAGACGTCCAAGAAAGCAAACCCAGAGAGGAGAGGTGGGGGCCGCTGGGGTCTGCAAGGGGCCCAATGGCCATCTCCGCTTTGCTCATCTCCCACAATTGGTCCCCAGGGAACCCAGGAAGGCCCTGTCCCCCCTCACCCCTGGTCATCTCCCTTGTCACCAGTGTCCTAATGGCACTCCCAGCTCTGGTTGGTCTAGAACCACGAGTACCCCCTGCCCAGGTCCTCAGCTCTCCCCACCGGCCTTGGCCTGACCCGGGGCTCCTTCAGGGTCCTTGGCATCTGGGGTGCTAGTCCACAGCTGGGTCCTTACCCCCGGCAGCTGAACCCCTGTCTTGTGCTTGGTGTGGCTGTAAGTAGGCTCACCAGATGTACCCCTTTAAACGGGACAGAAAGCAGTGGGGACGTCTGGCCAGCCTAGCTGTAAGGAAAGCCTCACTCGTCTCCCCTCTTCTCCGCACCCCAGGGTTGGCTCCCCAACCACGTCCAGGATAAGGGCTGAGCGGGAGAAGCCGGGGCTCCCAGTCCTCCCCTCGTGCCCACCCCTCCCCAGAGGCCTCCCCGGCTGGGCCCTGCCCTCTCCCCCACTGGCCAGCATCCACAGGCGTGGACAGGAGCCCTTTGTCCACCATTGGGTGGGCTGCCCACAACAGCCCGGAGAGGGCAGAGCCTCCTGCTCCCTGACCTGCAGGGGGTAGGGGGGGGTGGCAGAGCCGTTGCCCCACAGTGGAGATTATGAGGCCCAGTTGTCACAAGTTATTTTTTGCTTGGCAATCCTGGGGCCCCACTACAGGAAGAACTGGGTGCAGCGGAAAATCTTCACAGCCTAATGTGAGCTCTGAGTGAATGGGGTGGTACCCCATCGGACAAACAGCATAGCCCCCGCCCCGATCAGCCAGGCTGAGGGACCCCCTGGGGGGTTGAGAGCCGGCCCCACCCACGGAGCAGAAGCTGGGCCCCCTCCCTGGTCCCCTGGCCTAACGAGCACTGGTGGGAGTGGCCACCCGCCCCTTCGGCCCCAGCCCCAGCCGTCCAGGGCGCCTGGCGGCTCTGCAGAGAGGGGCCCAGTGGGAACGAGGTGGTTCAGGCCAGCAGGCCAGGATGAGGTGGGCACAGGCGCGGGTCTGTGTGGAGCACCCCCACCCGCCTGGGGAGCCAGCCCAGGTGCCAACAGAGCGGCCGTGTTCCTGCTCACAGGGAAACAGGCGTCCTGTGTCTGTGGCTGGACAGACAGGGCCTCAGATAGGGAGCCCGGAGCCAGCAAGTCTGTCCGCAGCAGCCAGCCGCCGGCCGCTGGGCCTGGGCAGCCCTCACTGGGGGGCTGTCCTAGGGGCTCTGCCAATGGGTGGGAGCACCAGGGAGCCTGAGGGGACCCTGCGCCTTGACTCCAGGGGGCGCTCCACACCCCCTGCCCAGAACCGTGGGGGTGGCCTCCCTGCCAGGAGCCATGGTGTGTCCTCTGCCCCCAGCCCTTCTCACCCGCCTCGGGGCTCGCAGCCACCCAAGGCTGGGCAGGGGAGGCCCCGGGGACCCAGCATGGCTGTGGGCTCCTCTTTGGGCCTCCATCCAGCCATGCCCCCCAAGCAGGGCTGGAGCTAGTGGTAGACTGACACGGGGGGCCTCTTGGCTCAGGAGCGCCTCAGGAATCTGGCAGCCCCAGTCCTGGAAAGGACAAACATCCGATCACCTTGGGGCGTCCCAGGTGACCCCAGGTTGTGAGTGCAGTGGCCAGAGTGAGGCTCCACTGTCTGACGCAGGAGGCCCCATCAGACCCGCTCCTCCCACAGCCCCTCCCGCTTCCAGAGGCTCCGAGTCAGCAGCCTTTGGAGTGGGTCCTGAGGCCTCACCTTCCCACCCAAGGGAGTCAGACTGCGCCCTTCCCACACTCGGAACCCTCCCGTGGCCCCACCTCCCCGAGCATGAGCCTGAGGTCACTGCCTGCCACCCCGCCACACCCTGCATCCTCTCTTTCCTCATACCCACCAGCGGGTCAGGCCTCAGGGCCCAGGTCCCGTAGGGCCGCCTTCCCCAGGCCCCAGGCTCTGGGGGCTCAGCCCGGCCCCCCAGTGCCAGTAGCACCCAGGACGGTTTTGCCCGATAAACCTCCCACCTGATGACACTTCCCATCTGCGCCGCCTGGTGCTGCCTTCTCTTCGGCCTCATGAGAGTCTGCTGTTGCTTTAACAGCCTGAGAGAAACTTCCGGACGGGTGGGGGGTTCAGGGGACAAGACGGAGGCGTTAGCCCACCTCCCCTCCCGACAGCTGAGTCGGAGTGAATGGGAGCACGTTCCTCCGCCCTCGCCCCGCCCTCGCCCCGCCCTCTCGAACCGCCCCCCCCCCCAGGCCTGTCGGTGAGGGCCCTCCCCCAACTCAGTAGGAAGCGCGGGTGTGTCTTGGGAGTGGAAGGTGCATCGCGCTCAGGTGAACGTGCCAGAGTCTCTAAACCCCAGAAGTCAGTCTGAGGTCCTTGAGGAGGAGCAGCAGGGCCTTCCCGGACAGCAGGACGAATGCCGGGAATGAAGGCCGGCCCATTCTGCCCACTCTCCGTTGAACCAGCGCCCCCTGGAAGCCAGGGGCTGGCCAGAGCAGCCCCGCCCCTGCCTGGGGGCTTCTCCCCACGCACAGCACTGCGCCCCCATGGCTGTCCCAGGTCTGGACGCCCAGGCAACCAGAACACCCAGGTCCTCACCGAGATCCTCTAAAGTTGCAGAGCTTGACCCCGAGGCCATGCTACATTCCCGAGGGGTTCCTGGCCCAGACCTCTGTGCCCCCTCCCCCACTGCCACCAAGAGACACGGAGGTGACCCTGACTCTCCACCTTGGGTGTCACACCATGCTTGACCTGCAGGACCACCCAGGCCACTGCCTGTTCCCAGGGACCTGGGACGCAGGACACTCAGGCACCATCCAATGGGCAGGGGCCAGTGCTCGGATGACCCACTGGACCTGGCTGCTGGCCTCCTTCAGAGTGGCAGGCTCAGCCAGGGGCCTGTCCCCACAGACAACTCACACTCTGCCTCCCCGTCTTGCTCCAGCAACAAGCTGTGCTGAGTGGCACAGCTCCCAGCACCCCTGAGGCCTAGTGTGTGAGCCGTCATCGAGCCCCGGGGGCTCTCAGCGTCCTCCCCACTGAGAGGCTTTTCGCTCAAAGACGATGAGATGTGTTTTTGTCACCTACTGAGGCCAAGCACGTGTTCCTCCCAATCTCACTCAAATGAGAAACATTCATCCCTAGGGACGGTTTCAACACCACTCGGTCAGGTGGAGCTCAACGCACTTGCAAATCAACCTTTAAAAATTCTTAATCGACAAAACTGAAAAACGTCCAGCCTGACTGACAAAGAGAGAACACAAATCAAAAAGAAGCGGGGGCATTTCCGCCATCCTTGCAGAAATAAGAGGGAATATAGCAGTACTACGAACAGTTGCATGCCAACAAATTAGATAACCTAGATGAAATGAACAAATGACTACAGACACACAAACCACTAAACCTGACTCAGGAAGAAATAGGAAACGTGAAAGGATCCGTAACAAGTAAAGAGACCGAATCAGTAATCAAAAACCTCCTGACAGAGAAAAAGGCTGGACCAGACGGCTTCATTACTGGATTTTATCCACCAAGCATTTAAAGCAGGCTTGTCCAACCTGCAGCCCAACACAAATTCTTAAAACATGAGTTTTTTTGCAACCTCTTTTTTAGCTCATCAGCTGTCATTAGTGTTAGCATACTTTATGTGTGGCCCAGGGAAGCCAACAGGTTGGACACGGCTGATTTAATGCATTATTACCAATCCTTCCCAAACCCTTCCAGAAATTAGAAGAGGAAGGAAGACTTCCTAATTCATCCCATGAGGCCTGTGTTACCCTGATAAATCCAATATCCTTTATGAATATAGATGCAAAAATCCTCAACAAAATACTAGCAAAAGAAATCTAACAGCATATTGAAAGGTTTCTGCACCATGACCAAGTGGGCTTTATCCCAGGAATGTCACAGTGGTTCAACATAAGAAAATCAATCAGTGCAATACACCACACTACAGAATGTAGGGGTGGGGGACCACATGATCATCTCGATGCAGAAAAAGCATTTGACACAATCCAGTACCCTTTCATGATAAAAACCACTCCAAATACTAGGAATGGGGGGGGAACCTCCTCAACATAATAAAAAGGCATTTGTGAAAACCCACAGCTAACCTCACACTCAATGGTGAAAGACTGACAGCTCTCCACCCAAGACCAGGAACGAGGATGCCCATTTCCACTACTGTCACTCACCACAGATCACATGATCCTATATACAGGCATGTGCTGCATAACAACAGGGATGCTTTCTGAGAAATGAGTCGTTCGGGGATTTTGTCATTGAGTGGACATCAGGGTGCAGTTACACAAGCCTGGATGGTCTAGCCTAGTGCACACCTGGCCTATCTGGTATAGTCTAATGCTCCCAGCTACAAGCCTGCATAGCATGAAGTTGGGCCCTTCCCTCACACCATATTCAAAAATTAATTCAAAATGGATGAAAGACCTAAACATAAGTGCTCACTATTAAAACACCTAGAAGAAAACATAGGTAAATCTTCATAACCTTGGATTTGGCCATGGATTCTTAGATATGACACCAAAGGCAGGAACAACAATAAAAATTGGACTTTATCAAAATTTAAAACTTATACATCTAAGGACATGAAAAAGAAACTGAAAAAACAGCCAGCAGGATGGCAGAAAATATTTGCAAGTCATGTATCTAATAAGAGTCTACTGTCTAGGATACATAAGGAACTCTTACCGTGAAGCAACGAAAGGACAAACACCCCAATTCAAAAGAACTTGAGTAGACACTTCTCCAAGGAGTGTCTCCAAGAAGGTGTACAAATGGCTGACGAGCACTTGAAAAGATGGCCCTTGGTCATTAGGGGAGTGCACATGAGAACAACAATGAGGTCACCTCACACTCACCAAGACAAGTAGAGAATGTCAAGTGCTGGTGAGGACATACATCGCAGGCGGAAGTGAAAAATGGCGTAGCCACTGTGGAAAACAGCCTGGCATTTCCTCAAAAAGTTAAACGTATTCAATCCTGGTACCTGGTCTCAGCCCCAACTCCTCAAAACTGCCTCAACTATCATTGACCCATTTCTTCAAACAAGCTGAAATATCTTATTCTAATAGCTTACATATGGACAAATAGTGGACAGCATTGTTTCTTCCCTTCCCACCCCCACACCTCTTTTTCTTGCCTTGTGCTGGCATCCAGGTTAAAGCCCACCGTCTCTCTTCTGATCGCTCATCTTTTTCCTAACCTGGAAGTTGTCCCTTTAAAAATCTTGCCACAATGAACTAATCTGCAAAGACACTTTAGCTGCAGCCATGTAGAAATGCTAGAAAATATATAAACTTTTGAACTCACAAAAAAGGGAATAATCTGGTGCAAAAACAAGCTGAAAGCCAGAAGAGTACACCCCAGGCTGCAGGAAAGAGGCACCTTTCCTGATGACATGGGGACTCCCAACAAAGACCCTTGCATAAAAGAACGCTTTCAGGGCCAAAACATTGGAGAACAAAATCAATGAAACCATTCTGATTCTTTGAAAATATCAATAAAATGGATAAACCCTTAGGTACAATGATCAAGCAAAAAAGAGAAAACACAAATTACCAATATCAAAAGGAAAGGGGGCATTACTACAGATCCTATAGACACTGAAAGGACAATGAGAGAATATTGTGAACAACTTCATTCTAATAGATTTGACATCATAGTTGAAATGAAAAAAAAAGAAAAAAGAAAAAATTCATGAAAGACAAATTACAAAAGCTCATGAAGAGAGAGACTATTCAAATAGCCCTATAACAATTAAAGAAATTGAATTTATTATTTAAACCCTCACAAAACTTCAGGGCAAGATGGCATGCATGATGGTGAGTCCTGGCCAACATTTAATGAATAAATTGTCATCTATACCAATTTTCAGAAAAGAGTGCAGGGGAATTCATACAGTACTGGTCAGAATATAAAAGGGTACAACACTCCAAAAAACCTTTTGGCCTTTCTGAAAAGATTAAGCGTGTACTACCATGTGGCCCAGCCTTGGTATCTACCCAAGAGAAATAAAAGCACAGAGACACGTAAGCAGTGTTATTAGCAGATTCATAAGAGTCAAAATACGGAACATCCCAGAAGCCCATAAGCAGGAGAGTCATCGATCCTATTGTGCCGTATCCACACAACAAATAATCCTCAGCAATAAAGCGATCAAATTACTGACACAACATGTTCAAACCTCCAAAAGGTGTTTACCTACTAAATCCAGAGACAAAAGGATACTCCACTTATACAGAACTCTAGGGAGGACAGTCTCAACTACAGTGACAGAAAACATGTCGGTGGCTCCCTGGGGCCAGGTTGAGGAGGAATTGACCGGAACAGGGAAATAGTTGGGGGCTGAAAAAGTTTTGTATCTCTATTGCACAGTAGGTACCTTGGTGTACACGTTTCTCAAAAACCACCAAGCTGAACCCAAAATCACTGCATTTTATTTCGTGTAAATTACAACTGACTCTGGATAAAGCCCCAATTTTTAGTGGGGTTTTTTTTTTTCAATTTCTATGATCAGAAATACTCCTACCAAGTCTGATTTCAAGCTACCAGAGTGTAATCCTCAGAGAGCTGGGAAGGGATGTGCATGGTCGTATCCCATGCGATGGTGTAAGCCAGCTCCACACACTACCACTTATGCCTTAATCTTAATCAAGTTGATTTTTAAAACAAACACTGAATTATCACTACACAAGGCTAAAAAGTAAGTCAGACTGGCAATGCCGGTCATGACGACGCGGAGGGCGGTGGGAGTGCTGGTCAAGGTCTCAGTTGGCAGTATCTGCTGAGCTGTAAACACCCAGGATCCAGCAGCCCTTCCCTGGGAGTGTGTACAACACAGGAGTAGACAGATGTCCCCAGGAGGCGTGCACTAAAGGTCACAGCAGCCTGTTCACAAGAGACAAAAGCAGCAAACAACCCAAAGTCCATCAAGAGTAGGATGGACAAATGATATTGACAGGCTCATTCGATGGAATACTTTACAGCCAAGACAATCAACAGTCTACAGACTCAGGGAAGATGGGGCAAATGTCCCAGACATGCAGCTGAGCAACAGATGAGATGCACGTGAGTGTGTGCTACGCGCTGTAACTCATCACCTAACGCTCATGGACATGTAGAACCAGGGTCAGGGTTCTCCTGGGGGCACAGGCGGGGCCATGAGGTTCACATTCTTGAACTGGTGAGGTTACACTGACCTTCAGTTTGTGAACACTTTCTGAGCCCACACATTTTGTAGACTTTTTTGTGTACTAATTCACAATTAAAATGATTTAAACAGAAAAATCTGTTTTCATTGTTGAGAGTCAGGTCCTACGGGTCCTACTTTGTCTCTGGTGTGTTTATTGTAGAGAGCATTGAGCTGGTGTTTTCACAGACATGTAAGAAGGTGTCAGCAGACGCGCCTGTCCGTGTCCCCGGTGACCTGTGAGGTCTCTGTTGCCCCCGGCCTACTTTGTGTTTTGACTGAGGGCACTTTCCCTTTGCTTGTTGCCATTCCGCCCAACACTCTTTTCACTCTTTGGAAATGTTTGCGGTTTCCTAAGTTTTTAAGCCGCAGTCCAACCTGCTGTGGCCGAGGCGGGGACTCAGAAAGCCCCAGACGGCCCTTCCCTCTGTCCAGGGCGAGCTGTCAGGCCGTGCTTGTTTCCCCCGTGAGTGTAGCGCCCTGAAGTCATTTGAACCCAGAGAGGCTCAAGCAAGCTTTGCAAAGCTTCCCGCGTGGAGAGGAGCTGGAGGCCACGTCCTCGAGGCCCACCTACCGGCCAGCATACCTTGTCTTAAGGCTAAAAGCCAGGAAAACTGGCAGGCAGAGTTAGCAGGACAGGACGACGCCTCTCGCCTCTCCTTCCCTCTTGTCAAGGGGTAAACGAGTCTGTTTGTCCTCAGGGAGGGTCGTCCGACAGTCACCTCCTCCTTGGCGCTGGCTCTGGCTGGGCACTGCACCTGGGCGGCGAGGGCATTCAGTGCCAGCCCTGCAGCTGCGGCCCTTTCTGTGGTGGGCACACATTTGCATCTGAATAACCCCTGATTAATATTTAAGGAGCCAGCTGTCTGAGCCACACGAAGAAGCCGGAAAAAACGCGCGTTGTTCCTTTAAGGGGTGGGCTCTGGGCGCTTCACCAAGTGGCCCCACCGCCCCACGGTTTCCACACTCACACAATTCTTCTGGATGAAAAAAATATGATGCGCCATTAGCGAGTTATCAGGGGCCAGCTGTGTCCCCATCAATGCCCCTCAGTCCATTGTGGCCCCCGTGCAGCTGCAGGGTTGGCGCTGAGCAAGCCGCCGGGCTGGTCTCTGTCCCTCCGTCTGTCCGTCATCACCGGCACCGCATCCACCGTGCCCTTTCAAGCGGAAGTGGACACCACATTCCGAGCTTGTGTACGGGCCTGGGGGGACAGGCCCCAGCCAACGCCCATCCCCCACGGCTCGGGGAGCCCCAGGCCGTCACTGTTGTCCCCTCTATACAGCTGCACAGCCCTCGGGGGCCCCGATCCTCCCCCAGCTCCTCACGGGCCGGCGACTCCGGGGAGGACGGGTGGTTCTTATCAAGTCAGGCCACCCACGCTGAGAGCCCGCCCCTCCCTGACCATAGTCCCTGGCAGGGTGACGCCTCTCTTCAACCTGGGTCTCAGCTCACAGTCGGCCGAGAGGCCCACCCCCGCCACCCCTGGTATAGTGGCCTCAGTCCCCTCACGGGGGAGTCAGCTCCGTTAGGGATGGCCTGTGGCCTTTTCTAGTGGATTGAATAGTGTCCCCCCAAATTCATACCTCTCCAGAACCTCAGAACATGACCTTTGGAAATAGGAACTGTGCAGATGTAATTAGTTAAGAGGGATCGTGCTGGATAAGGGTGGGCCCTAAATCCGACATCTGCTATCCTTATAAGAGGAGACACAGAGGCATCGGGAGAGGCCATGGGACAACAGAGGCAGAGACTGGGGTGCTGCGGCCACAACCCAAGGGAGCAGGAGCCATCAGGAGCTGGAAGAGGCAGGAAGGATCCTCCCGCTGGAGCCTCAGATGGGGCAAGGTCCTTGATCTCAGACTTCTGGCCTCCAGACAGTGAGAAGATGCATTCCTGTTCTCAGCACTGGGTTGTGGTCCTGTGCTGTAGTGGCCCCCGACCCACTCGCCCTGCAGGAGTGGAGGCAGCGACTCTGGGCCTGGGACAGCCTTGTGTACCCGCTTCTGGATGTTGGGAGTGTGTGGCTGGGCTGGCTCCCACTGCCACCCTCCTCACTGACCTGGGGGGGAAGGGCTGGGTGCTTCCAGGGACAGCGGCTTCCCCCAAGAGAGTCACGCGGCATCCCCCCAGAGCAATCTGGGCTTTGACTCCCACCTGCCCTGGGAGTCCTAGCCCCACTCTGAGCCTTCATGCCCAGCTAGAGCCGCGGGAGACCCCTGGCTCCTGCCCACAACACACACGCATTACGGTATGAAACCCCGGGGAGGGCGGACACTGTGGAGGCCCCAGGGACCAGCCTCAGCTCCTTAGCCTCCACCCAGGGAAGGGGAGGACTCCAGGTCCCCAGCACCTCCCTGCCCAGGTCCTGCACTCGTGGCCAGCGGGAATCTGCTCCCTGAACCACCACCAAGGGCAGGTCTAGAGAAAGGACTTCATCAAATCCTCCCCAGGTGGCATGGCCAGGTCCCCCAGGTGCCCAGGCCACAGGCAGCGCAGGCCGGGCCTCAGAGCTCCTGGTGCCCCAGCACAAAGAGGAGGGGCCGTGGGCAGCACCCACTTTCCAGGCTGGGAACTGGGGAGACATACAGGCACCTCGGCGCCAGCGGCCCCTCCCTAGGACGAAGGACCAGGGGGACAGGCTCTGCCCCGGCCCGAGGGGAAACAACCACCCACCCCAACCCTCATTCCCTTCCCTTCCACCTTCTGAAACACAACAGCGTCTGCCTTCCTGCCCCCCACAGGCCATTGACTGGGCGCTGCCTTGGGGGGCACAGGCCACCTGGTCCCTCACCTTGGGGCCAGGTGAGTTTGGGGGTTTAGAGGGTATCAGGCGGGGCAGCCCATCATCAGCTGGGGACCCCCAGAACCAGACAGACACAAGGCGGGTTGGACTGGCTTAGCCTTACCAAAAGTCTGAGGAGGCCTCTGGTTTCCAAGCACTTGGGGTTTGGGATGGCAGATAGGGGGCTGGCATCCTATTTCATGGATTTTCCCAAGGCAGGGAGACCCCAGTCCCTAGGAGAAAAAGTGAGGGGCAAGCGGGGAGAGCACCTGGGACAGGAAAGCCACCAACGGCAGCCAGCCTCCGAGACGGGGGTGGGGAGGGGGAGACGCTGCGTGCATGCGTGTGCACGGACGTGTGCACGGACGTGAGTGCGGGCACGACCCGGGCACGCGGGCATTCTCCTAAGTATGCAGTTGTCTGGCTGACGCGTCTTACTAGTTATACATTCTGTGAGTGGCTAGGTAGTTTGACCCTTAGCCCCATGGGCCCCAAGTGGAGGCTGTGCAGGCTGGGGTGGCCATGTCCTGGCCTGCACTGACCCCTGGCCAAGGACATTTTCTCCATTGGACCAGCATCCAAGCAGGAGCTGCCAGCCCAAGGCCCCGGCTGCCTTTTCTTACAGATAGAAACACACTCCCACGAGCCTCAGAACCCCTGGGGACAGAGCCTCTTCGTGAGGAAGGTCGGGCATCCCGGGGCTGGGGGCACCCACACCCACAGTCTCACCGACCCATTCCCACATCCCCCTCGAGAACACCGAGCAGTGAGGTGTCCACCAGCACCCCTCAGGAGCCAAGATGGCAGCAAGAGGACACTGTCTGGCTGCTGGGTCCCTGGCCACCTGCCCACAGCCACAGCAGGTCCTATAAAAGCCGCCCCCCGCCCCGCCATCTGGGGCTGCACCACTCGGCCCACCCGGGGCAGCTGTGGCAGCAGTGAGCCCAGGCAGGAGCCCGAGGCCCCCACAAGGCCACAGCTGCATGCAGTCCACGGGTTCATTCCACATTCACTGGTGTCACAGGGTCTTGGCTGTTGTGACACAGTCACCAATGCTCCCCTCTGCTGTCCTTGAGTGCTGGGGCAGGAACCCCAGCACAGCCCGGACAGCCTCCAGGTGGCCACGGCAGCTCTGGAGGCCCCAAGGCAGCTCTGCCAGCGGATGCCGTTGGTGCCCCCTTTACACATCCCCAGGGCCTGTGGAGTGTGCCTTGGAGGGACTCTGTGCCTTTCTGCTCGGCCCTCACCAGCCCAGGCCTGCCCTAAGGGCCAAGGGGCAGAGCTGCCAGGAGAAGAGTGCTCGGCCACTCAGACCACAGGGCACCTCTTCTGCCTGGACCAAAGGAAGATGCTGGAGTCCCTGAGCTCGATGGAATCTGCCTTTCGGGGGGCTGGGGTCTCTGGCTCAGGTCCCAAGGGAACAAGATGTAAGTGGGACTCATCTTCCCCAGTTTGGTGGGGAGGTGGGAAACCTGGGACACAACCACCCCTCTGGGCCGAGCCCGGCGGACAAGGGTTAAACGCTGCGGCGAGAGGGACAACACCCCACGCCAGGGCCGGGGGACAGCTGGCCTGTCACCTGTCAGGGCTCAGGCAGCACAGCTGTGCCGACAGTGCGAGCCCGGACTCTGATCCAGGAAAACAAAGTGCCCACGCTGTGCCCGGAATTCCAATCGGGGCCGAGCTGCTGGGCAGAGCTGGAGGCAGGCCTCCGGGGGTGCACGAGCCGGCAGCACCCACCGTGGGCCTGGGCAGACACCGGAGACACCACTGGGTCCCCACACGAGGCAGCGGGGTGGAGCCCAGGACCCTGTGGGCAGCAAGAGGTACAGCAGCCCCATCTCTTCCTAAGAGGTGACTGAAGACCCCACCACGGAGCCGAGTGCAGCCCCTGCCACTCCAGCAAAACCAGGGAAAGAACCCGGATGATTGGAGTTGGACTGGCACTCGCAGGGCAGCGCCGAGCTGGTGCTCACCAGCGAGTGAGTGGGAACCCCTGCCCACCTCACAGACGGGGCCGGAAGCCCAAAATCACTGCGAAATGACTCACCGGCCTGATGATCCTGCAGCCAACAACCAGCGAGTCGTGCTGCAGCCTTGGAGACCTGCCAGCCCTGCCTTGTTAGGGACTGGGGTCCAGAGGAGGCACCCCTTGTGCCAGTGTTAGCCGTGTGCACCAAAGAGCAGCCCCTGGGCCCTGGCAGCAGGGGCTGCTACCAGTCGTGGACCCCAAAAAATGCATCCATGTCCTGACTCCTGAAACCTGTGGATATGACCTTATTTGGGAAAAGGGTCTTTGCGTTGTAATTAAAGGGTCTTGTGAAGAGATCATCCTGGCTTACCAGGATAGGTCCTAAATCTAATGACAAGTGTCCTTTTAAGAGACAGAAGAGGAGTGACACAGAGGAAGCCACGTGAAGATGGAAGCAAGAGACTGGAATGACAGCCACAACCCCAGGGACGCCTGGGGCCACTAGAAGAAGCTGGGAGAAGCTGGACGATCCTCCCGCGGAGCCACCAGCCTTGGACACCTTGTTCTCAGACTTCTGGCTCCAGAACTGGGAGAAAATAAGTTTCTATTCTTTCGAGCTGCCCAGTTAGTACCGATTTGTTATGGTGGTCACAAGACATGAACATACCCACCATCCTGGCATGCTGTGGGTGTGATGGGGTGGCTCCATCTCCCCAGGCTTCCTCTGCCTCTTCTGGTCAGCCCTGGAGGTGCGGCTGCCCCTCACGGCCCCATCGAGACTCACTCTTGGCCTCTGATTGCACTAGACACCCCCAAAGCCAGACACAGAGGTGCCTCCCCTTTGATAACTTAGAGGAAATGGACCAATTCCTGAAAAACTACAACCACACTCACTCAAAATGCAGTAGATGCTGAATAGTCCTATAAACATTAAAGACATTGAATTTGTAATTTAAAATGTGAAAGAGAAACGTCCAGGCCAGGTGATTTTACTGGTGAAATCTACCAAATATTTAAAGAAGAAATGAAACAATTCTACCCAACCTCTTCCAGAAAGTAGAAAAGGAGAGAACACTTCCCGATCCATGTTATCAGCACGGCCTCACCCTCAGACCAAAACCAGGAAAAGGCAGCACGAGCAAACTGCAGACCAACCTTCCCTCACGAACACAGATAGAAAAATCCTCAAACATTAGCAAATGAATGAGCAAAACAGACCAAGAATTATACACCGTGACTAAGTGGGCTTCCCCCAAGAATGCAAGGCTGGTTCAACCGTGACTCAGGATTCCAAGGCTGGTTCAAATTTTCAAAACTCAATAAAAAGACTAAATTGACACTATATGATTATAGTAATAGATGCAGGAAAATAGACAAAATGCACATTTCTAAATAACATTTTTAAGTGTAAATAAAATTTAGTTTATTAAGAATGGCTTTCTAATTTTCTGCATCTTTGCTTTCTTTTTCGGTTCTCTCAGCTTCTTGGAGGGGTGTGCTCAAGTCCCCAAGGACATTCCCACCCTGCCATCCATCTCATCTCGTCCCTGGCAGTGACCTAGCACCGCGGGGCAGGACACGCGCCTGAGCCGGCAGTCCCAGCCGTTTCATCTTGTCAAACCCTCAAGACTCTGCAGGCAGCACAGGAGGCGCCTCTCCTTTGGGGCCATTGCTCCGAGAAAGCCAGCAACACCCTTCACACCTGGACACTGAGCCATCTCGCCCTCGCCCTTGCTTTGAATATATTTATTCATTTCCTTATTTCTAGTGTTTGCATAAATCGTTTTCGGGTTTTTGTTTGTTTGTTTGTTTGCTGTTTGTTGTTTTACTATCAAGGCAGTATGCACTAGCGTGGAGAAGCTGGGAAGCCCAGACATGGAGAGGAACTGTCTCTGAGCCTGGCACTAGAGCACATGGGTATTTCAGAGGATGTGGCGTGCACTGGTATCGAGTTTGGGGGCAGCCCACACCAGGTGCACGAGCAGACCAGTCCTGGTCATCAGGATGGAGGGAGCTCAGGGAGCAGGAACTGTGGGGACCTGGTGGAGAGAGTGCAGGGGAGGACTGCACGGGCACTGCCCCCTCTGGCACACCTGCGCTGGTGAGGCCACTCACTGCATCCTTGAGGTGAACTTGGCTTTGGATGGTGAGAAAGGACAGAGGTAAAAACAACAAAACCCCACAGCTGCAGTCTCCCTTCGGTGTCCCCTGGTCTGCTTCACACGTGGAAAGAAGGCCGCCGCCTCACTCCTAGCTCCGTTTCCTGATTGTGGCTCAAACATCCCCCCTCCTAGACGAAGCCACCCCAAATCAGTGGCTGTCGGAAGAGGACTTTGCAGCAAGAACTGAGTTGAACCCTCTCAAGGGCCAGATTGCCGCTCATGGCAATGGGATGTGTGCCTTTGGGGTCTCTGTCCTATTGAAACGCCTCCAAAATGGCACGTGACTGGCACGGTGGACAGCAAGCTCTGCTCTGGAGAATTGATAGCGGGGAAGGACTCTAACGATAAACAAACAAGGTACAACATTAACACACAGAAGTGAATAGCTTTCATATCCACACAGAATCACTAGTGGGAAGACCGGACGGTAGAGAAACTGCCATCAACACAGAAATAAAGAGGGTAAATACTTGGGAATAGAGCTCACGGGAAGTGTGTGAAGTCACCGCTGGGACACATGAGGAAATGTGAACACGACTTGCAGATTAGAGACCACAAAGCTCTGAATGAACGTGAGCTTCTCTGTTTGACCAGTGTGCCTCGGTGGCAGGAGAGCCCCCTGTTTGCAGGAAACACACCCTGAAATATTTAGGGTGAGGGCCAGATTCTGCACCTTAATCTCTGAAAAGGACAAAAGCAAACATGTTAGAATGTCAACATTCAGGCAATCTGGGAGAAAGGAATACGGGCATTTGTTGTACTATTTTTGCAACTTTCCTCTACATGTGAGATTATTTCACAATTAGAGGTTGTAGAAGTCAGTTACAAGCGGCCACGCCCGGCGAGCGCGCACTTCCTTCGCAGGGACTCAGGTTGTACCGGCTCCTGCGAGCGCGGCTCCTACAGGGACATGCTGTCTCCAGCCTTGGCTGTGCCAGACCTTGGAAATGTCGACCACGGCTGCATTACCCACTTTCACACAGTGCATCTGGGCAGGCCCAGACACGCGGGTGTCAAATCCCCACCACGCCTGGTTGGGTGAAAAGAGAAGCGGGTGGGTGAACAGAGAGAACGTGGACAAGTGTGCAAGGGGGCTCTGTGCGCGTGCGCACACACACGCACACACACAGGGCACCCAAGAAACATGACAATGGCCATCTCTCCGGGAGAAACTGGGAACACTAGGGTGGAGAAAGCTCATGTTTCAGTGCATATCCCTAAAAATTAATTGTTAAAAGGTACATGGTTTTTTATACTGTCAAATATAAGGTGATACAGCTGGGACCCTACTGTGGGGTGGAATGTGTCCCCAGAAAGATACGTGGAAGTCCTAACACCCAGCATCTGAAAGTGTGACCTTATCAGGACAGGGTCATTGTAGGTGTAATTAGTTAAGATGAGGTCACCTTGGAGCAGGATGGGCCCTCAATCCAATGACTGGTGTCCTCATGCAGAGAGGATCACAGACACGGGAGAGACAACCAGGTGACAGAGATAGGGTGATGAGGCCACAGGCCCAGGAGTGCCACTGGTTGCCACCACCATCATCAGCTGGAAGGGACAGAAAGGAGCCTCCCTTGCAGGTTTCAGAGTGTGACCTTGTGACACCTTGGTTTTGGACTTCTGGCCTCCAGACGGTGAGTGGTGTGTTTGGTTCTTTGTTGGGCGGGCCCCGGGAAAGTAACACCAACCCCCAAAACTAACACGAATGTCCCAAGGGGGCACAGAAGACTCGATGGGAACAAGTCTCCTCGTTCCCAAAGGGGAGGCAGACTCCCTCCGGGTGCCCGCACCAAACACCCCAGCCCACCAGGGCAGCCAAGAACCACCTCTGCTGTTCAGTGCAAACATGGACTCTTTCAAATGCTAATCAGGAGGCTCAGGAGGCTCAGGAGGCTCCAAAAAAGGAAAACTGAGTAACAGGACAGCAGCACAGCCTGTGGCTGAAAGGAAACAGGGAGAGAGGGAAAGAAGGGCCTGGAAGGGAGAGGGCAGCTCGGAGGCAATGCTGAGGAACAGAGGTCCTGCCATCTATGGTGACGCGCCCGTGTGGCCAACGGGAACTAAAGAATGTGCTTACACGGCAGAGCAGAGCGGGTGTCCGGTGAGCACAGCGGAGAGAGGTGACCAAGCGAGGACAACCAGCACAGCAGACAGAAGCATCTCCACTGCGTCAGCCTGAGGGTCCCCGTGAGGGGGTTGAATGACCTTCTGAGGTGTACGGAGGAAACAGGGAGGGCTCTGCTTCATCGGCACTGCAGAGCAAAGTGCCCACGGCAAACACGGCCTCCACCTGAATCCAGAAACGCTGGCATCCTATGTACGTACACACGTGCATGCACACACAGGCACACACATGCACGCAAGTGTGCACACACACACATGCACACATACACACCAACTTTGAGGACTCACCAGGCATCATCATGCCTTTACATAAATGACCCTATTCCAGTAAGACAGGTGATGTTACTATCTCCAGCTCCCAGAGGAGGAGACTGAGGCACAGGGATGTGACTTTGCACAGCAGTTGGTGGTAGAGCCCATAGAGAGGCCACACCCTTATCCTCCCCAGTCCCTTCTGCCCACCGATTCACTCTGAGCAGAGGCTAGGAAGACAGGCCAGCTCTGCCCCTTTCTGAATACACAACCCTCAAGCCACAGGAGGGACGAACAAGGCAGGTGTCCTCCCTAGTGATGTGGGTGCCTTGGGGGCAGAGCTGGGAGGTTGGTAATGAGCAGAGGACTGAGAACATAAGTGCTCTGAGCCACCCAGGAGCTGGATTCTCACAGTTGAAAGCACAAGGCACAAACGCAGAGGCAGAAAGCTGAAAGGAGGCCTGTGGAGTTGGGTGGAGCCAGAGGCACTGGGGTCAACTCCCAGTTTTTAATCTAAATGGCTATCAACACAGTGACTCAGATAAGTGAGTGCATGCATAGTCACATGTTCCTTAGTTCCATCCCCGACGAGGGCCTAGAGCAGTGACACCCCAGAAATTTCACCCACTGAGCCCATCAAGGTGGGTTCTGGGGCTGGGTGGGGACTGCAGAGCAGACTGACAGTCTTCAATCCCAGAGAGGAAGGAAGTCCCCAAATGAGGCCCCCATAGGCCAAGGCCCCGACACCCAGAGCATGAAAATAAAGTAGAAAATTAAGTAAATGAACGGCAAGTTTGATGAGGAGTGGGACATTTGCAGAGTTCCAGGGTGACCAAGGGGAAAAGCAGCCTGGTGGGCATGATCAAAGTGAACACCACTGGACACGGCCACCTGCAAATCGTGCCTTTCCCACAGGACATACCAGGCTGTGGTTCTGATCACATGCACCAGGAGGAACCACCCATCCCAAGGCAACATCACACAGACCCAAATCTGGATGCCCACAAGGCAAGGGCCCACGCCCTTCAAAAGCTGACCATCTGCATGTTGACGCAGGTGCGGGAGCCAGTCCCGACATAGGCGAGAAATGCCTGCACGCTGGCCCTTCCTCCAGAGCCCACGACTCGTCCCAGGCTCACACAGGGTCCCCATTTGGTGGGCTTGGGGAGTGCTGACGTGTCAGGGCTTCTCCCCTTCCCCAAAGGACCCGCAATGTGGATTAACTTCTATGTTGACTTTGCTGTGGTTTTTCCCAAGAATTTAGTGACGCCTCCCCCACCCTCCTTGGCATAGAGACTCATCTCAGAAACCAGGCATCTGTCCCAACCCAGAGGAAAGGCCCCGGGGACTTTGTTGCTCACGGCAAGAGCGTTGCTCTAGGAGAGGCCTGCGCTCGGACAGGCCGTGGGTGGACGGCCAGGGCGAGTGCAGCGCAGGTCTGCAGTCAGTGCACGTCACCCTCTCTCAGAGAGAAGAGAACCTCGGGGGGCCCAGGCGGTGTGGCCAGAGCAGTGCTCTGAGCTGAGACTATCAGTTCTCTCACCCAGGAGAATGCCCACCCTTTCTCCCCAGCTGCCCACTTGGCCAAAATGGGCACTGCTCACAGTGTTTTCTAGGAAGCTATTTCTCCATGCTCCACTGGGGTTCCAGGGGCATCAAGCGGCACCCTCATTGCAGCCAGAGCAAGGACAAGGACCCAGTCGCACTTTTCCTGGCCCACGATGCCAACAAATGTAGTCCACCCCAGCGTCCCAGCAAAGCCTGATTGGCGCTGGGGACTGACCCTGCGGTGGCCCAGGTTGCAATTGCAGGAGCAAGATGCTGGGCTCTAGGGCAGCTCCTTGCCCCGGGACACACACACACACACACACACACACACACACACACACACACACACCCCTGCCCCCAGGCTCATCCTGTCGCCCACCCCACACAGCTGCCCTGTGTGATCCAAACTCACTTCTCCTCTTGACAGTATTTTCTCTGGAGCCCGACCCATGGGCTTTCCTGCACACTCTTTGAGATAAAAATCAAAAACAAATCTTTAAAGACCATCTCCCCAAACCACAGAATGGCTGGAATTAAATAAAAATGAAGCTTGTGGTTTTCCTCTCAGGAACTTCCTGCTTATCTGAAATGCGCTAAGTCAGCAGCTCCTGGGAGCCCGGGCAGCGTTCCCCAGGGGCTCAGCCTCCGGATGGGGTCAGGCCCGAAGGCCACGGAGGCAGCACAGCGGGACCTCGGGCGACGAAACACCTTCTCCTTCCCGCTCACAAATTCTTCCTCATAAAAGGTCCCAGCTCAGCCGATCGACACGCCGTCCCTCGGCAGACACGCTGAGGGCCCGTTACAAAGGCTGGCGGCCCAGGGCCCTCCTCCGCCCCACCCAGAACCCCAGTCCGAAAAGGGAAGGCCGCGCGCCGATCCCACTCACAGCACTTCTGACACCAAATGTGTGTGTCTTCTCCCGACGCCAACCAGTTCTCCGACTCTGTGGGCACCAACTGGGCGTCCTGCAATTGAGCTGAATGCTGATGCTAACTCCCTGGTGTCAGTGCAGACCCCACAGGCTGAGGGCTCAGTCCCACAGGACCGCCCCCACTTCACACCCCAGTCACAAGTCCAGGTTGTTACCTGAGCTTTTGCTAGACCAGCTATAAATTGGGGCACCTGCAACCCCCTTCTTGGGTTCCATAATTTGCTAGAAGGGCTCACAGAACTCAGGGAAACACTGTACTTACATTTACTGGTTTGTTATAAAGGCTACAGCTCCAGAACTGCAGATGTAGAGATGCACAGAGAAGGTGTGAGAAGGGTGTGGAGCTTCCATGCCCTGTCTGGAGCGCCACCCTCCAGCACCTCCACGTGTGCACCAGCCCGAAGCTCTCCAAACCCCTTCCCGGGGGGATTTATGGAGGTTCTGTCACACAGGCATGATTGATTAAGTCACTGGTCACTGGTGATTACCTAGGTCTCCAGCCCCTCCCCCTCCAAGGAGGTTGGGACTGAAAGTTTCAGCCATCTAACCACACCGTGGCCTTTCTGGCCCCCAGCCTCCATCCCGAAGCCTAGGGCATCCCAGCCCCACCCCCATTCGTTGGCACACAAGAGACTCATCACCCAGAGATGCCCAGGGTCTTCGGAGTGGGTGTCAGGACCTGGGACAAGGACCAAATATGCACATTTTTATCCCGCGGTTATCTTCTGACGAACAGCACACTACCTTCTCAAAAGCCAGAGTCCATGAACATTTTTTTAATCCACAGGCGGAGAGCACCCACCCCAACGGGGACTGTGCACAAACGTGCAGTTCTGCCTGCGGTCCCGCCTGCAGACATTCGGCCTCCCCTGCGGACAGCGTCCCCACCCCCCGGAGGGCGCCTCAGGTCGCAGGCAGACACCCCGCGGCAAGGCCTCATGTCCCAGGGCAGATCGGGTGCATTTCACAGAAGGGGCCACGTTGCCCAGCACTTCCACTCCTCGGGGACACCCGGGCCACTCGCAAACCCACATCCACGCCAGAGCTTGTAACAGAGGTTTGCTGCAGCAGCGGTCACAAGAGCCAGAGGCAGAAACAAACCAAGTTCCACTGACAGGTGAGCAGATAAACACCATGTGGTCCGGCCGGGCCGTGGAATAGTATTCAGCCTTTAAAAATGAAGGAAACTCCGACACATGCTACAACGTGGATGAACCTTGAGGACACTATGCTCAGGGAAATACGCCAGACGCCAGAGGACAAATCCTGCATGGGTCCTCTTACATGAGGTGCCTACAGCAGTCAAGTAGGTAGGAACAGGAAGGGGAGTAAGGGTACCAGGGTCTGGGGGAGAGGAATGGGGCGTGACTGCGAAGCGATTTGGGGTTTCACTTGGGGGATGAAAATGTTCTGGAACGGGTTGCAGGTGCTGGCTGCACAACACAGTGAATGCACTGGGCAGCCCGGCCCTCCCACAGGCCGACGGACCGTCAGCCAACAGGCAGCACGCTGCAACCCGGTGCCTTGCAGACACCCCGCCCTTTCTCACCCCAGACTGTGCCGTGCCCACGCCCTTCCATGTCTCTTCTTGTTTTCTCACATTCCCCCCACTACACACCCCAATTGACACCATTTAAGAAGCCAAGAGGACGGCCTCCAGATGAATCAACAGAGACGCAGCACGCCCCACTCCTTGGCCTCTCACCTGCCTCAGGTGCACTAGGGACGTGGAGCAGCAGCCCCCTTCAGGGAGAAAGATAAAGTCTCAGGCCCCGGGTTCCACAGGGCCCTGTCCCTGCCCTCAACCTGGGGCTTGGAAAATTAATTCTGGATCCATTTTATCATAAGTCTTGGGCATTTAAGTGCACCTTTACAACCGTCTCTTCAGGCCTCCTTCTGCACTTAAACAAAGTGTCGGCTCCTCTCCCTTGCAGCCCTGCGCGTGACATGCTCAGTACAGGACTCCAGGCCTGAGGGCAGCTCTGAAAGGCTTCACTGGGTCATCCGGGGCCCGCTGTCGGGCTGCAGCACATTAGGGTCTGGAAGCAAAATGCAACGTTTCCTCCAAGGAACTAAAGGGGAACCATGGGAGCCGAGCCAGAGCCCACCGTGAGGGAGCAGAAGCTGGCGGCCCCGCACTCCTACTCCTGGGCGCGAACCTTGGAGTGGAGGCCAGTGTTCAGATACCTCACGCCCAACGTTCACAGCAGCACAACCCACAAAGGGCAGAGGCAGCCCAGTGCCCACCGACAGGTGAAAGGACAAATAAGATGTGCCCATCCACATCCTGGAGTATTACTCAGGCGTAAAAAGGGACAGATAACACAAAACACCCAACAATCCAATTAAAAAATGGGCAGAGAACCTGAATAAACATTTCTCCCAAGAGAACGCAAATGGCCAACCAACAAGAAAACCTCACTGATCAGCAAGAGAAACACAAATCAAAACCACGTGCCATAGCACCTCACCTGTCAGAACGGCCATCATCAACACATCGACAACTCACAAGTGCTGACGAGGACATGCAGAAAAGGGGACCCCTGTGCACTGGTGGTGGGACAGCAAACTGGTCCAGTCATTATGGAAAACAGTAGGAAGATGCCTCACAATATTAATAACAGAGCCTCCATGAGATCTAGCGATCCCACTTCTGGGTACACACGTGCATCCAAAGAAAGCAGGACACTAATTCAAGACGACGCACGTGGCTCTGTGCTCACTGCAGCACCGCGAGCAACAGTCACGGCACGGAAGCAGCCTCAGTGCCCATCAGTGGGTGAGCGGGTAATGAAGACATGGGCCACACACACACACACACACACACACACACGCACACACACGCACTGGAATATTATTCAGCGATTAAAAGAATGAAATCTTGCCATTTATGACATGGATGGACCTAGAGGGTATTATGCTGAGTGAAATAAGTCCGACAGAAGAAAGACAAACACCATGTGGTTTCACTTATATGGAAAACCAAAAAAACCAAAACAAATGAAAAAACAAAATGGAAACAGACCCCAAAGATACAGAGAACAAGCTGATGCCGAAGGGGAGGAGGTGGGGGTGGGGACGTTCTAAGAAAAGGAGTGAAGCACTGACACACACGGTAACACGCATGAGCCCTGAAAACACGATGCCAAGAGAAGCCAGACACGAGGCCACGTGGTGTGTGACTCCATCGATATGAGCTGCCCAGGACAGGCACATCAGAGACAGAGAGCGGATAGTGGCTGTGGGGGCCGGGGCTGGGGAGAGGGAAATGGGGAGGAATGCTCAGGGATGCGTAGTTTCTTTTGGGATGATGAAAGTATTCTGGAATTGGTGGTGGTGGTGGTTGCACAACCTTGTAAATGTGCTAAATGCCACTGCATTGTGGAATGTAAAACGGTTCGTTTTATACTACATACATTTCTTCTCAAGTTAAAAAAAAGAAACTGGCAAAAATCAATTTGTTCTGACTCATGAAAAAGTGGCAGCGGAGAGCGAGTGGGGGGTGGCGAGGGGCTGGGGTGTCTCACATCCTTTCTGCTGCCTCTGCCGGAGGACGGAGGCTCCCGCAGGGGAAGGCCAGCGTTGGTTCCCGAACACCACGAATGACCGGCAGGCTCGATTCTCAGGGCTCAGACAGGCAGGACAGGGGACACGTCCAGTTTCCCTGTGAGGCCCCTCCTGGAGCTGCGAGGCCTCCACCACCTGGGCATCTGCTGGAAACCAGCCTGCCCTGACTGTGTGTGCTCGCGCGTGTGCGTGCAGCGTGCATTTGTGCGTGCGTGCGCGGCACGTGCGTGTGTTTACGTGTAATGGGCATGCGAGTGTGCGTGCGCGTGTTCATCCAAAGGAAATATGTCAGCTACAACATACTTTTAAGTTTTCTAGTAGCCACACATATTCAAAAAGTAAAAGGAAACAGATGAAATTCATCTTAATAATACATTTCATTTAAACTGACCCATCTAAAACATGACTGTTTCAGCATGTGGGGGATGTGCAGGTTGTTAACTCGCATCATCATTATTTGCGCTATCTTCTCATCAGGTGTGCATTCAGTGCTCAGTGCCTCAGGCCGGACCAGCCGCATTCTGGGGTCTCAGAGCCGTGTGTGACCGTGTGCGGCTGGTGGTACCTTGTGGGCAGTTTCTCTCTGGCTGCCCATCTCTGCTCACTGCTGTGGGCCCGGCTCCTCCTAACATCCTGGCACAGGGAGAGTAAATAGATGGCAAATCAACTCAATAGTCCATAGCCCCATTGGCCCCACAGGTGATGACAAGGTTGTCAAGAAAATGACTATCAGAATGGCCGTGACTAGACCAGCTCCAAGGAGTCAACCAGAGCCCGAGGGACAGACAAGCAGATCGCGCATCTTGCTGAGTTCCTCAGGCCCAGACCCTCTGCCTCTGGGACTTTACTAGTGTCCCCTGGTCTCCAAAATTTTCAAGGTGTTTGTCCAAGGCTTCAAGAGACCAATAAAATGGTCCATTAAACTTTCCTTCAGCTACCACGGGACTCCCTTTGAGACGTTAAAATTCAGCGAGGGCTTGGAAGGAATGCCTTCTCGGTGGGTGTCTGTGTGTCTGCAGTGACTGCCAAGATGCACTGCAGGAAGAAAAGGGATCAGAGAGAATCAAGAAAGTTCCCAACCTTAGGAGAGTCAGCTTGCTTAGTACCAGGTCGTCAGACCACAGCATGCCCCTGACCACACATTCCTCTCAACTCAAGGAGAGCGTGCAGTCAGCTCTGCCCGGAGGAGGTGTCCGCACCATCTGAATACAGCACAGAACTCTCCTTTGCTGCACGCGGGCGCCAATCTTTAAACATGATTGATTGGAGATGCCGCAACACGTGGGCACGAGCCTGCCTGAAATTTGCTCAGTCTCTGCTGAGTTCCATGTGGAATTTAATTTAAAGGCACTGGCCCTTGCACGGATAAGGCAGACATCAGTGCCTCTCCCATCCTCCCCAGCCAGTAGGTTTTCAAATGATAACCTATCTGCTCCTCCGACGAATCTAACCCCATTTTTGTGCAGAATAGTAGTAACCTTTCCTTTCTTGCACTGATGCGGTAAGAAATAACAGCTGTTTTTAGAATTCAGCATCCGTGCACAGTAACAGGAGACAGCCGCCTATCAGAACTTGGCTTTGCTAAAAAGTGTCTGGTTGGAGGGCAAACTCTTAATTCCATTTAGATGGAAGAGACAGCCAGTAAACTTTGCCAAGAAGTGTAAGAACTTAGGACAGAAAAGAAGAGACAAACAAGGAATTGGATTAATTTCTTTTGTGCAGCTCAATGTTCTAGCAGCTCACAGCTGTAAAATTCTAACAAGCATTAGGTAGAGGGGGGAACCACACACACCCCCAACGCAGAACCCAAGGCCCAAAGCTGCCCTAGATGTGGAAACTGGAGAAAACGCAAAATCACACGTGCAGTAGAAGCAGAGAGGCTCAAAGGAGGTGCTGGCACCTCCCTGACTGTAATGAATAAACAGCCTCGGGTGCCTGTCTGCCAGGAACCGAGAAAGGAGCGAAGGCTTTCCGAACAGAGCAGAAGAGTGAGGGGTGGGCGGCGGGGACCAAGAGGCATCTGATTTTATCTGGCTTCTTTCCAACAATAAAATCTAATCCATCATTTTCTCCGGGTGAAAGCTCTTAATGAAAATTTAGAGTGTGTGACTGAAATTTAGAATTCTCCGGGGATTCTGCTGGGAAGATGTCTAGCAGCCTCACAAAACTCACTCCAGCCACACCTGCCCGGAGGAGGGCTGCGTGCGAAGCTGTGGGGTTGCAGGTGGCTCCCGACCTCTGTGCCCCCTGCCATCACAGGACACCTCCCCCAAAACCACGCCAAGACACACTCATGCTTATGTCCCCCAGTCTCTTGCTGGCCTGGGCAGGATGGGGTGTCTCCTCTGAGACCCCAGTTTACAACTCTCAGCCTGTGAAACCAGTTGGGAAGGGGGAACCGGAGAGTGGCAGGTCGTCGGCTCAGCCCCTCCAAGCCACACAGTCACCCACGATGCCAGCCCCACCCTCACCCTCTCTCAGACAAAGACGGGGAAGGTTTGCTCTCCTCTGATATGTAATCACCACCTCTACTGAGTTCCAGACATTTCTGCCACCCCAAAATGAAACCCTGTACCCATCAGCAGTCCCTCCCCACTCCCCTTCCCCAGCCCCTGGGAATCACTAACATGCTTTTATCTCTACGGATCTGCCTGTTCTGGACGTTCTGTATAAGTGAGGTCATACAATATGTGGCCCTCTGTGTCTGAATTATTTCACTTAGAATAATGTTTCCAAGGTTCATCGCGTTTTAGCATGCATCAGTGCTTCGTTCCTTTTCATGGCTAAATAATATTCCATCGCGAGGACAGACCACATTTTGCTTATACATTCTTTCATTTATAGATACTTGGGTTGTTTCTACCTTTTGTCAATTGTCAATAATGCTGAAATGAACATAGTGAACAAGTATCTGTTCAAGTCTCTGTTTTCAGTTCTCCTGAGTATATACCTAAAAGTGGAATTGCTGGATCATACAGTAATTCTATGTTTAACTTTTTGAGGAACTGCCCAAGTGTTTTCCATAGTGACTGCTCTATTTTACATCCCTATCAGCAATGCACGAAGATTCCAATTTCTCCACATCCTCCCCAGCACTTGTTACTTTGCATTTTGTGTTATAATCACCATAGTGGGTGTAGTGGTATCTTGTGGTGCTTTTGATTTGCATTTACTGAGAGTCTTTTCAGGAGCTTGTTGGCCACCTGTCTGTCTTCTTTGGGGAAATGTCTGTTCAAATCCATGGCGTATTTTTTAATAGGGGTGTCTTTTTGTTGTTTCCACTTGTCTTTCTTGAGTCCCTATAATATAGTGGTTCTGGGAGTCCTCTCCCAGGGTCCTGATGTGGGTGGGACCCCCAGTGTTTGGTGAGAGTCTCACAGGGCCCCCTCAGCACAGCCCACTCCCTGGAAGACGGCAAGCTGAGGGGCAGTGACCTTTGGTCAACATTTAGGAACAGGTACAATCTCAGCCTTCTCATGTTCTCCTGGGCATCCCCCTGCTAAGGATCAAAGAACATTATTGTCCAGTATACTTTATTTTTCTCCTGGGAAGAAATGGATCCCAATTATCACAGAAAATAAGGAATGACCCAGAGGCTAGTGCTTCCAAATCATCAAAACACAAGCCCAGTGCAACCTTACATCCTAGGGAACATTTTAAGAACCAAAATTCACCCTCACGCAAAGGGAGAAAAGTTACTGTTTAAGCCGGATAACACAGAACGGTACCAGACGTCACCAGTACACTTAAAATAGTGGCAAATATCAAATGCAAAAGATGCCTTCTACCGTTTCAAAGTTGAGCCACCAAGTCTGTTCCCTGCACAGCAGGCTCAGTATTTCTTTAATTTTGTGCCCACGATAAACAGGCAATTTGGATTCATTTCCACAAAAGCGGGGCCCATGTAATTCTCAACAGATGCACTCTAAGCACACGAGATGCTAAAGAGCCACGTGAAAGCACTGCATTTTAAATCTCTTACATTCTAAAGCGTCTCTCCCTGGAAAGCCAGCCTGACTTAAAAGGAGTTACTGGAAATTCAGAAACCATGTGTTTTTTCTGTACCTACATGAAAATACGGGCGTGACCCCTCACACCGCCTAAAAAAAGGTTTCTGATGAGGAACATCCTAAGTCATGTCAGCATGCCTCTGTCCGGTGAGAGGGCCGCGTTGCTTCCAGGAAGAGGTGCAAACGGCTGCTCCTGAGTATTCGGGTTGCTCCCGAGTCCTCCTGCTGTCAGTTCACTGGAGCTGGCTGAGCCCCTGTCGTCTCCTCACGGCCCAGGCAATGAAGCCAATGGACTCATGCACCAAAGAGATGACACGTTTGGGTGTGGAGTGGCACATGTGGGACATTTTAAACCCAAAACCAAGAAAAATTTGTTTTTAAAAAAAAATTTCCATTTTCTGTAGCCACCCAAGACCCCTAATGAGTCATCCACCCAACAGAAGTGCGTGTGTCCTGACCCTTGCCCACAGCCTCCTCTTGCCTTCACGGAGGACCTCTTTTCCCACTCACCTTCACAACATGACAATATTGTTTTGTTTTGTTTTGTTTTGTTTTGTTTTCTAATGAAAGGCTGTCATTTGTCTGCTAAGGGAATCACGAGCAATCTTCATTTCTCCACTGATTCTGGCGAGTTTTACAAGCACATCACATATCAGGGGAGTAGGGGCAGATGGAGGCTGTGGAGGTCCTCAGTTGTGGTGCCTCTCCCAGCCCACACTCCCTCCACCACCCATCCTGTCACCCCACAACCATTGCAGGCCAGGTCAGGGAGCCTCTTCCCTTTTAGGTTCAGTGACTGGGGCCTGTGGATTAAACTGACAAACAACAGATTAACAGAAGAAAAAGTTTATTCATATGCACATGGTAGCTAACAAAAGTACCCAGCTCAGTAAATGACTTCAATTAGATGCTTTATATATATATTAGTAGGGGTAAGGGAGGAGGGAGAAAAGGGTTCTTATGGGAAGAGCAAATTCAGGAAAGACAAATGGGTTTTGGGAGAACAATCAAGATGTAAGAAAGTTTGTGGTAATGTTTGCCTCTTCAGGTATAATAAAATGGTCTTTCTGTCTCCTTCAGAGCCTTAAAACTCCTCTGTAGAAGGAATCTGAGATTGGTTTTTCCTGCTGTTCCCTCTGGGAGTAGATCGCCCTAGCGAAGAAATTCACAGCAGCCTTATTTCCCAGAGGTTGTTGCTTTTAGTCAAATAAGGGAAGCTCCCAAAAGGCTTCTTTCTGCATCTGTCGATTCTCAGTTGCTCTGGGGATGGCATGTTCTGATGCCCTTAACCATAACATTCCCACCCCGTCACCCAGCGCTTGTAACCAAGTCCTCTGGGCCAACAGGAGTCACTGTTGTGCGGACTCACTTGACTCTTCCCTCTAAAACCCCAGCAGAGCCAACTGAAAGTCAGTCAAGGTCACAAGAACATCCCCTGACAGAAGCTGTCCAGCTGAGGACTTCACGGAGCCCTGGCGACACTGGTAGCAGTGAGCATCCTGCTGACGTGCGCTGCCTTTCCCTCCACCCCTGGCACCCAGTCTCTCCTTGGTTCACGCTTCCAATGAAACCATGGTTGTGTTTAAGGCACTGATAAATTATTGTGACAACAACAAAAGCCAAGCTTCTGTCCTAACACCTCAGTGTTACTTGGAGTAAGGTGAATATATACCCCTCCCCTTCCAAAAACTATGGGCCCATCCCTGAAACACCAGACCATTTGTGAGCCCAACTGCCAGGCACAGGAGGCGCGTGGGTGCGTGGTCAGCAGGGGACCACCCTGCTTTCCTGTCTCTCACCCCTCCTGTGTCTGACGCAGGGAGCCCGCAGCTCTCAGGGAGTAAAATGGATGGACCGTGTCATGTGCAGCAAGAGCTCCCCGCCCCCGCTGGGCACATGGACGCTGAAATGGGAAGATCTAGCTGTTCACCCACAGCCAAAGCAATCCACACCAGCCCCACTCAACATTTGGTTTGCTTTTCTGAAGACGAACCACAAAGTTCAATTTCTGGGGCATAGGGCTGGTTCTGTTTCTGCTTTAAATGCTTGAGTAAACCTCAGCTGGAGAGGCCATGGGGTCAAGGGGGCAGAAAGGCGGAGGGTCTGGAACAAGCTGTGACTTGACAGAAAAGAAGGGTCAAGACACGGTCTCACCAAATGCAGCAAGAACCGCTGTGGTCACATCCCACCGGGCCCACGCAGGCGCCTTGGCCACAGGTCCCACAGACGGGGTTGTAAAACTGTCCATCATCCCATGTCTCAGCGACAGTGGGAAATAGAGGCTCATTAAGAACGTCTATTAAAAGCCAGGAGCCTTCATCATCACTCAGCTAAAGACAAGTCAGTGGCAAGTGGAACCGAACACACTTTTTCTGGGGGAGTAAACTGGCTTTTCCACAGACCAGCTGCACCAGAAGCAGTGAGGTGTCAGGCCCAGATGGCCGTGGGGATCCAGGCTGCTCCCACCCAAGTGCTGGGCAAGGCAGGAGGATGGCCTGGGAGTGGGTCCCAAAAGGTGCAGGTCTCCCAGCAACCAGTCCAACCCGACCCACTCGGCCCAGAGTGTCACCTCGACCCTGCTCATGCACGGTCCCCCTTCTCCCCTCCTGCCTGCTCCTGTGGAGCCCAGCCCACAGCAGGAGCCAGTCACCCATGACCAGAAGCAAGCTGTCAGCACAGCCACCCTCCACTGGTCCCCCTGGGTCCTGAGAGGTAAAGCAGGTGAAAGCAGCACTTCAAGGCCCTGAGAAACCCCCACAGCCAGAGTGAAGCCCCCCAGAAAAGGAGGATTCTAGGGAGGCAGAGGCCTGAACGCACGTTCCCATTAGCTTAGCTGAAGAGGAAACCCTGCGGGAGACAGCAAGCCAGCTGGGCGGGTGCTTGCCGGATCCTGGAGGACCAATAGCCAGGCTGAGGCCGGGAGGATGTGTGCTCCCTGGACAGAGCCTGCCACCTGGGGCCGGAGAGCCCCTTGCCAAAGCAGAGCCTCTGATCCCTCTGAGATGCGTCCCCAAGCTGGGAGGTTCCCATCCAGGTGCTCCCCACCAGGCACTCCCAGCAGGTGCTCCCACCAGATGTTCCCACGAGGTGCTCTCACCTGGTGCTTCTAGTCAGATCCTCTCACTGGGCACTCCCACCAGGGGATTCCACCAGGGGCCTGAGAGTGCCGGCCCCATGTCCCTCAGCTTTGCTGTTGCTGCTCCCATGACACCGCACGCTCTCCCAGCCCAGGGCTGCTGTCCCCGCGTGAGTTCATCCCCTTCTTCCCCCTGCACTCACGGAGGACAGAAAGGACCCCTGATCCCCGGCAGTCCCACTCCATCTCAGGGGAGGGAAGTGTGACCTACAGAAAGTTCCTGGTCCAAGAAGCAGTCACCATTCCCCCACCTTGAGAAAAACATTTGACAGACTTCAACTGAGGCGCATCCTACAGAATTCCTGATCGGCACACCTCAGAACGGTCAATGGCCAAGGCATGGCCCCAGACCAAAGGAGACGTGAGGAACAAACGTCATATGGGCCCTGGGACAGAAAGAGGACACGCTGGGGAAAACTAAGGAAATCTGGATAAAGTGCCAACTTTAGTTAATAATACTGTCAGTGCGAGATCATTAATTGTGACAAATGTACTACAGTGTGCAAGAGGTTAGCAATGGGGGACTGTGTGGGGCAGAAGGTATAAAGAAACTATTCTTTCTGTTCGATTTTCCGGTAAACCTAAAATTTTTCTTAAAAAATAAGTCTATTAATTATTTTTTTAAGTAGTAAGATTCCCCCATATTCATACCAGCTCAGTCTCGCCACAGACCCTGAAAGGTAAAAGGATCGAGACCCTCACAACTGACACTGTGTCCCTGACACAGATGCACTCGTAGTCCCCTCACCCAGAGTCCCTGTGGCACTTGGAGACCAGCTCCCACATCAGCCCCACTCCCCTGCACTTCCTTTCGAAGGTTTCTCAAGACAGTGTCTTATGAGAATCCTGAATAATCTGGGCCTCAGCAAGACTGAAGGAGGCAGCTTCTTAATGCCCAGAATAACCTTGGTTACAAATCCAATTCTGCAAGCTTAGTTCTCCCCATAAAATTGTATGAAATATTTTACAACTGACCCTCCTTGTCTTCAAAAAAAATTAATCAAAAAGCATCAAATTAACATGGACAAAACACCAAAAAAGGGCATGAGACGGCTGTACCTGGGTCTGGAGGTAGGTCCGGGGCACAAGGACTTAGGAGCCAAAACGACTTTCAAAGGACTGCTTCACATTCCCATTCTCTTGGAAGTATACAGTGCTCCCAAGGCCACGTGGCAGGCAGTGTTGGAGCAGACTGAAGGCAGAGCAGAGTGGAGAATGCAGCTCTTCCTTTAAGAGATCTGCCCAAATCCAAAATGATACCTCTAAATATGTTATGAGGGAGTTCCCTGATGGTGTAGTGGCTTAAGGCTTTGGCGCTGGTGCTGTTGGTGCTGCGGCCTGGGTTCGATTCCCGGTCAGGGAAATACCCACATACCAAAAAATAAATAAATAAATAAATAAATAAACAAATAAAAAATAAATGTGTTATGAGAAAATAGAGCTGTTGTTAACAAGTGATGTTCGCATGTAGTAGATTTATTAGTGTTGGTTTTAAGGGAAAAGTCGAAATGAAGCAGAGTTCATTGTTTTCATGTCCAACACAGTAAACACCCGAAACACTGCAGAACGAAACGTGTAGTGTGTAGAAGCGTTAAGGGGCCCTGAGGCCACAGTGGAGAGCCCGGGCCAACCGCCATTCAGAACCCAGGGAGGCGATGGCATGGGCTTGCGGCTCCACCTAGAGGTGAGGGCCAGGCAGTGGGGGACACCAGCAGACTTAGGACACCATCCACCATGCCAACTCAAAGGGCTTCTGTTTTCTGAGTTAAATGGGTGCCTGGGAAAGGTTTCAAGAAGTGTCTTTTTCAGGTGCACGGGAACCATGACATCAAGTTCTGTCCTGACAGCGCTGATGGGACCCTCCTCCAAGATCCAGCCCTGAAGACCTTGGCCTCAAGCCCTGCTTGGGTCTTCTGGATAGTGGACGGAGCATTTTTCACAATGAACTGCTGTTGGCACATCCACTCCAGTTAGACAGGAACCCCCAGAAGGTGGGGCTTGGCCACATGCACATCCCTAAACCTGCCCAGGGCCAGGCCAGGGAATCAAGGAGGAACGGAAGGCACCCATGAGTACCCACTGACAGGAGGGGACATGGAGGGACTCAGGACTGACCAGGATAGGACAGTGGTGGGATGACCACCCTGGGCATGTGGGTGTTGAGCAGCACCCTAGGCTCCACCCACTAGATGCCAGGAGCACCCCAGTTGTGAGGAGCAAAAATGCATCCAGACAGTGCCCAGGGTCCCCTGTAGACCAGATGGCTGTCTACATCGTGCTACACATGGTGGTGGGGCAAGGCGGGATGTGGGTCAGGGGGAGACCGGGCTTCACAGGGTATAAACGCCACAGCTTCCTTCCTGTGCCTGACTCAGTGATCCTCTCCAAGTTCTTCCTCCCCACTCACCCAGAAACCGGTCCTCATGTGCCAGTCATCACCAGCCCTTCAGTGACAGTTGCCTGAAGTCCTCAGACCAACCCACGTAGGAAGACAAGGTTTGACTACTGTGGCCCCACCTGTCCAGCATGTAACGTCTGCACACTAGGGGGTGCCGGATGTGTCTGAGGGGGACCTTCCAAAAATTAACTGCTCAATAATTATGTTGCTCGCTCAGTTTTCCACAACAGCCCTATAGGAAGGAAGGACATTGTCCACTTCTTTGCCACCAGAGAGGCAACGTGGTGTGAGGAGACCTGAGAGAACTGGGTTGGAGACACCTGTGGTGGGGAGCGGGGGAATGAGGCCTGAGCGGGAGGACCTCTGTCGTTTCTTTCCAACACTGCTGCGTTTGAGGCGGAATACCGCGACCTGACCGGCTCACCTGGAAGGTCACATGCCGACATTTAACACAAGCCTGGAAAATGCTGTATCCGAGCAAGGCTTGTTGGGAAGCAGGATCAAGGGAGTACTCCTAAGTCATGTATGACGGCGCGGAGTCCAACCCCACGCCACGCCTCTGCCCCTGACGACGAGGCTTGCCAGACTCCAAGATGGCTGAGGCACGTACTACGTAACGCGTAGGTCCCGCCCCCTTGCGGCCCTTTTGGCTTTTACCCGGAAATGCCCTCCCAAGGCGGAAATGACTGGGCGAGGCGTGGAGGGCACGCCTGCGGGAACGGAATCTCCTAGAGACCGGGCGGGATCCGCCGTGGGGGTAAGGAAGCTGCAGGAGAAGTAGGGTCGTGTTCCGGGAGGGCGCGGCGTGCACACGGCGTGGCTGGGGACTGGCCGGACAGGGGCGACCGGGGAGGCGGCGTGGGTGGGGTGTTTGCCGGCCTTCGTGAGCAGATGCTGAGCAACCGGACGCGATGTCGGGCTTTCTTTCATTGAGCTGCCTGGCATCTCTGCCCTTTGGTAAGCTGCCGGGGCTGCTCAGTGTTCAGTCCAGCCTCCCTGCAGCACAGACGTAGCCACACAGATTCTTCACCTCTCTCTTCTCCAGCTTCTCCTCTTCTCAAAGGCCACACTAAAACAGGCCCAGCACCTGCTCCAGCTAAATATTTCTACCTGGAGCAGGAGGTGGGCCTGTTTTAGTATAGCCTTTGAGCTAAGAATGACTTAGATTTGTTGAGGCATTAAGAGTGACAGGAGGAGGAGAAGAACTTCCCGGCCACTACAGAGCAGCTTCCCTTGGAGGGCTGAGTGGGACCGGTTTTCCTATCCTCCAGCTCAGGGGAAAGTGCACAGAGCACAGCTGTTTGTACTCGAGTTTTGTGCCGGGTGGATTTGAGGTTGAAAAGGGGTGAAGGTCTGAGGACACAGTGCCCTATCAGGTGCTCTCTGGGGTAGATGGTCTCTCAGCCCCTACCCATTTGGACTGTCCTTAGTGACTGTCGGCAGTGTTTGTACCAGGGCTGTCTGTGAACAGCCTCATCTGGCTGGACACCCATAGGTGCTGCGGCTCTGATTGCAGACACCATTGGGCCTGACAAAGACACTGTCCTTCCTGAGTCTGTGGTTTGGATCAGTGATGATAAGACAGGTGGACACAAGCTTCAGGAACTTTATTCTGTTGATGGAAGCTTCTAGTATGTGGTACGAGCCAGGGTGATTTCACCCTAGATGTGAACTTGTGGGTGATCCGGCAGCTGCCCCTGCCAAGCACCTCTGCCAGGCTGGAGAGCTGGGTGGATCCCAGGGGCAAGAAGGCCTTGTGAGGAACCTCTTGGGAACACACAGAACATGTTCATCAAGCCTTGGTACAAGTGAGAACTGCATTGCTCACCCATTCGAGTGTCTGCCATGGCCAGACCTGCCCGAGGGGCCTGAAACTGCTGGAAGGGCCTTCCCTCACCAAGCTACCTCTTGACTTGTAGATCGTCACACCAGCTCCATTTGTGACTTCCCCATGTGTTTTCCATTGGAGTTGCATGGTTTTAGACTTTTCTAAATTAAAAATGCTTTCTTTATAATAAACACCATTACATAAAATGTCATTACAAAGAATGCCAAAAACCTTCATTTGGCTGAGTTCTTCGAGATAAAGAAACATCAGCCTCTATCCTAGGAACCCTTTGTCTAATAAAGGATATTTAACATAACATTTGTTGCCTTGGGATTTCCTGTCTAAATTCGTGTCTTGAGGAAAATTTGTAAAAATTATCTAGGGTGTGGGTGTCAGGTGGACCATGGAGACACCCTTCCCATTGGCTGTAATGCAGACACATGGAGCCAGTGCTACTGCTACATCTGACAGGTCTGTCTTTGAGGTGGGTGTAGGTGGGAAGCAAACACAACGTCTCTGGGTCTGTAGCTGCAGGTTAGGGAGGTGAGGGCCTGGCCTGTGCAGTGGGCTTATTTCCAATGGGATGCGGTTCTTGGTTCAGATTAGCATTCAGAGGAACTGAGGCTCAATTTGGTGCTGCTCCCCAGGCTGTTAGGAAGCTCAGGTGACATCCAAGTGTAACAGGTTAGCTTTAAGTGAACCTGTGGAGTAAGTGGCAAACAGCACTGTGAACGTGGGGAGGGGCCAGCCTGTCTCGGGTGCGGTTGTCTGGGGCGTGATCCAAATGCGGCCACAGGCCTAAGCTTGCTCCTTGTGTGGACTCCAGTCAGCTTCGTTCTCTCCCATATCAGACCATCCCCTGGGAAACGTAATGGGGGGGGGGGGGGGGGGTATCCTTATTCCTATGAATCTAGTGTCTGCCTCTGAGTCTCCAAGTTCTCCACCTTGACCAACAGAGGAGCTGTCTTCTACACAGACTGCATCTGGAAGGTGGCAGGTGACCCAGGCAGGTGGAGGGAGCCCCACACTAGACCCAGGGGAGTAGGATGGAAGGGAGTCCAAAGTCCCTGTGGAGACCCCTGCCACCTGTCAGAGGACGGGAATCCATTCTGGGAAGAGACCTTTGTAGTAGTTGAGAGTCCCCATTGAGCCACTTTGGGCTTTGTGATCAGTGGAGCTTCCTGTCAGCTTTTTATGAAACGAGAGTAGATGACCAGGTACCTAGGTGTTTGAGGAGAGTCACTAATGTGAAAGACACGAGACTAACAGAAAAGGACTCTGCGGTGTCCTCAGAGACGAGAGAGGTGGCGTCCAAGAAGCAAGGACGTGCAGCTGTCCCAGAGGAGCAGCAGCACAAGAGGGCTATCTTGGTCCCTTGGGGCTGACCTAACGACTTACCCCAGACTTAAGACTGCAGCACATACCATTCCAGAATTAAGATCAGGGTGTCACACACACACATCTACCGGAGGCCTGACTAGGTGTCTGTCTTCCCACCTCCTCAGAAGCCTCAAGAAAAGGATATTTTGGGGAGTTCCCTGATGGTGTAGCGGCTTAAGGCTCCGGCGTTGGCGCAGTCAGTGCTGCGGCCTGGGTTCGATTCCCAGCCAGGGAGCTACCCACATACCAAAAAGCAAAAAAAAAAAAAAAAAAAAAAGGATATTTTATAAGTGTGTTATCTTTACCAGCAAGAAACATTCTTCACACACTCAGGTGGCTTCTGTGTACATTGTGGGTAAGTTCCTGCGAGTTCAGACTCGAAGCGTAGCCCCATCTGAGCTCAGTACTTGTGACAAAGCGGGGATCTGCAGGGGCTCTGTCAGTTCTCACCTCCTTGTGCCCCCAGTGCCAGTTTTGGATGATGCTGACCCTGTGCCACTGCAGTGCCCACGGGAGCAGGTACGGGAAGCAGCAGCCCAGCCTGTCACTGGCCAGCATCCTCATCACCTTCACCTTGGAGATCTCAGAGATCCACGCAGACGCGTGGTGTGAGCAGCGGGAAATGGGCCCTGAGTGTCTCTAGGATGCCAGCGGGGTTCTTGAAGCTGGCCCTGTCCCCTTCCTTTGAAGAGAGCATCCACTGCAATTTGTGCAGGAGTTTGCTATGGCATACACCTGTTATCTCTGTGGAGACACCACAGGACTCACAGACCTGCACGTGTTGGTCATGGCCACACTCAAAACAGCTCCCCTTCCACCAGCAGCCCCAAGAGGCTGTGCACCAGTGGGTGGCTTCCAAGGCCCAGTGTCAAGGCCTTTGGGTATCCATGGAAATGAACTCTGCCCCTGAGCTCCAGAGGAGAAACCACTGGTCACTCTGCTAGCCAGTGGGAGGTGGCGGGGGCTCCCCTGTGTGTACCTTTGTGGCCTCAATGGCTAAGAATCAAAAATGGGCTCTGAGCTTTCCTGACAGCCAACCCCAACTGAGAACCTAGGTCAGTTTGATGTTTAACATTCCAGAAATGGGGGTGCTGAAGTTGTACTCCTGCTTTTTTATCAATAAATCCTCTTTAAGGTGGAAACCATGTAAATCTAAATTAAGGTTTTCAGTTAAAGCTAACAGAAAGGAATTGGGCATTGTTTTAACTCCAGATACTTGGAGGTTTTTGAGCTGGTATCCTGGTCTGTAAGCCAGGCAAGGCAAGAGCACCTGAAGGCGTCACCATCACGCTGCTGGGCGTCCTTAGGGAGATTGCACTGCACAAGGACACTTTCTTGATAGCAGTGGCTGCACCATTCCCCCTGTAGGCTCTGACCACTGACTAGGTTCTGAGAATGTTCGCATCCATGAGATGATGACCATTGTGTCCTTTAGCAGGGCCTCAAAGGATGCTCTGAGCCCCAAGTCTCTCAAGTTGGCAATACCTGTGCTCATGGCCAGGTAAGTCTGAGGGCCTGAGATGGCCCTGCCAGCACTACTCTCTGTCCAAGATGGTGCCCTGAGCAGCTCCCATTGGCACCGTGGCCACAGACCAAGCCTCAAGGGCCAAATACAGACTCCCAGGTAGATGGCCCTCTGCAGTCCTGAGCAGAAGGCTACCAGATTTCCCTTCTGGCCTTGAGACACCTCCAGGTCTTCTGTACTACTGCCAGTGCTTGTGCCTTGGTTTACACACATTCACTTGCTTCAGCCTCTGGGAAGTGAGGATCACTCTGTGCTCTCATGCTTCAAGAAGCATGTGTGTATGTGTGTGAACACATGTGAAGCATGTGTGTGTGTTCAGTGTGAGTGTGCATGTGAGGTGTGTGTGAGTGCTAACATGTAAGACGTGTGTGAGGTATATGTGCACAGTGCACATTTGGGTCATGCACACACATGCAAGGCGTGTGCATGTGCTGTATGCAATGTGAGGCACATGTGTGAGGCATATATGTACATGTGTGTACATGTAAGGCATTTGTGTGTGGGGGGTGTGTGTGTGTGTGTGTGTGTGTGTGACACTACATGTGAGGTAGAACAGCCCTTGCAGACTCAGTCTCTTTCAGGCCCCAGGAGTTGAGACCTCATTGCTGATGAGGGCCTCCATCCTGAGTCCCAGCCAGGGGGCCATGAGGCAGGAGGAGCGGGTCCTGACTTCCACTAGCAGAGTGGGCGCCTCCTAGGTGCTTGGGTGGCAGGTCCCCACCGTTGGTTCACTGGGGTCCCATCCTACTCTCGCTGTCATTCTGCACAGGAGATGGGTCACTACAGCCTGCTAGAAACCAGGACGCAGCCCCACCGCCTCACGTGCACGGGATCATGCGGCACCTCCAACAGATGCTTGCTCCACAACGTCCCCCAGACCCTGCACAAGAAGCTCACCTGCTTCTCCCAGTCAGTCCTCATCCCCCACACTGCTTTAGCTTCACAAACTGCGGAGTGAGTGCGGGGGGCTTCTTGGAACTCTGGGGGCTGGGGTGGGCCGTCCCACGGGCTCTGTGCATCTGCTCTGCATGTGTGCTGATCCGTAGGTGCACCCAACTCTCCAGGTAAAAGGAGCCTTGTTGCGGCCTCTGCTCACTCTTGGAGCCCATTTCCCAGAGGAGCAGGCAGGCGGGCTTCCCCACTGCCTTCGGGCCTATGCTCTGCATTCTCTGACCCTGTGGGGCAGCCAGAGGTGGGGCTGAGGGCGGAGTCCTGGGCACTGCTCACCTGCCCACCTAGGCTGCCCACCTAGGTGCTTGCCATCCCTGAGCAGGAAGACAAAGACTCACACCCATGACCCTGTTGCTTATGTCCACCTTTCAGTTTGAACATTGTGCCTTGGGACCACAGGCTGCTGACCACCATTTTAAAAGGCCAAACCATTACTGGACATCTGAAAAAGAATGGAAAATGGGAATTTCTCTGGGAGGTTTTCATTGTCATCAGAACCAGGGTGGATCAATTAGGAAGCACTGGGCAGAAGTTCTCAAATTTCCAAGATGAGGCTTTGGGGGGTGTGCAGCTTCTGTCTGTCCTGCTGCCTGTCAGCCCCTGAACAGTGCCCAATAGCCCTGGGCAGCAGTGGTCTCTGGTTATAGTGTCCTGGAGTCCCCTGCCTGGGACCTTGGCCTGGGGGAGCTGTTCTGCACAGGTTGGATCCCTCATGTTCAGGGCAGGTGTGCATCTCCCAAGCTGGAGTTTGTGCAGCACCCTGCAGAGCTGCCTAGGTGCTCTGGATGTTGTCAGTGACAAACGCAGCCCTCCTGAAAACTCATGGCCCTGGGTAAGGCTGGAGTAGGCCAACTGTCTGCCCTCCCCACTCTGCCGCTCAGAGCCCGGAATCCGCACTGGGTTCCAGGGAAGCGCCTCTCCCGGCTTCCTGCCCGCTTCCCAACCATGTGGTCCAGCGTGTATGGCGTGGCTGAGCTCACACACACACCCCCGGGGGGCTCTCCGGCTTCCAGACACGGGTAGGTTCTGCACCCGGGAACTTTGCTGGCTCTCTCCTGGGTTTCCTTGTCGTGCTAGTTTGTGTGGGCTCTTTGTAGATGAAGGCAGTAAATCCCTCATACCTTTACTGTCAGTCATTTGTTCAGGTGTGGGCTTGTTTTTATTTCTCTATGCAGAACCCTTTGGTGTCTTCCTGCTTCTGGGTTTTGGCCCTGCTTAGAAAGGCCTTCCCTGCTGTGATATTATTAACCCTTTCACTGTGTTAATTGACTTTATTTTTCAAAATGTGTCAAAAAGCCACAAAAAAATAAAAAGTTGACATTTTGGCTGTTTTATGTATTTAATAATAAAATTTTGAGTGACTTTGTATGTAAATGACATTTTTATTTTAAATTTTTATTATATGGTAATAAATTTACCATTGAATTTTAGTAAAAACACTCAAATCATACTAAGTGGCATCAATTAAATTTAAGTATAGATAAATTAGAATCTAACGGCTTGATGACAGAAAAAATTTATTACAAAACGTTACACAAGATGGCATACAGAACATCTTTGTTGTCGATAGTGCAAGCCACAAGAAAACATTAAAAAGTCTTGTAGGGGATTCCCTGGTGGTGTAATGACTGGGCTTTGGTGCTCTCCATACTGTGGCCCGGGTTCAATTGCCAGCCAGGAAACTACCAAAAAAAAAAAAAGTCTTATAAATAGAGAAAATCCTTGAAACAGTTTCACACTGAATAACAATTTTACAGTAATTACAGTACTTACATTTTTAAGTAAATAGAATTAAGGTGGTATATTTTATTAAAATACATGATTACATTGTAGTATAAAAAATGTCCTATTATTCATTCTTGAAAAACACAAAAATATTCAAAAATACATGGTTTTTTTTGAGCGCGGGGTAAACTCAAACACTGCAGTCAGCAGATGGAAATATCCATTCAGGTGTATCCAAACGTCGCGGCAAAAGGGTTAAGAACAACTTTCTGGGTTTTCACCTGAAGGTTTCCCATGTAATTTAGAGCCTGTGTAGCCTCAGATTTTATTTGCAGTCTGGAACTTCGGCCTGTACCCGCTTGCGGCGGGAGCCAGGTATCTCCAAAGGGGTCTCCTACTCCGTCCCCAGCGATGCAGGTGGAGGCTGTCAGACCCCACGCGCCCACTTGATGGGAGGGTCCTCACTGGCGTGTCCTGGTGACAGAGTTTCCTCTCCCGGCCTCGGGTTAGATATAAAGAGCTTATCTGCTATTGAAAGCTGTGAGTTCTGAAGACACCATTGGGTGAGAAAGGAAAAAGGAACTTTTTCTAAGTTTATGTAGCCTCGGAGTCCAAGTGACACTTATCACAACAGATCCCAAGTGGCATGTGCAGGGATGCATGCACCCCTCCTGAGAGACCCCTCCTCCCTCCAACCCAGGCTGCATGAGCTCCAAGACAAGATTCCCTTTCACCTGTGCAAGTGTGGGGACTTTCCCAGCACTGGCTATAGGCTGCTCATGCCTGTGCACAGCCTGGCTGCTGTACCACCTGCTGGTTCGTGTCCAGAACTACCTGAAGGGGTTCTGGATGGGCAACATCCCCATGGGGAATGACTTCTATGGCACTGACTAGGGAGTGGTTGGTGTAGGTGAGGATTTCTCACCATGTGCACGTCTGTCCTTTGCACAGAGAAGGGGGAATCCCCAGCCCTTCCTGCCAAGCCCGACTCAGGCTCCCTGTCCCACAGGCCCCCCGTGAACCACCACGTCATCATGAAGCAGGCCATGTGAGTGCTTACAGATCCCAAGTGGCATGTGCAGCAATGCATGCACCCTGTCCCTGCACAGAGACATGAGTGCCCACCCTCCACACACTCCCAAGTCACCGGGCAGATACAGCTCGTAGGTCCTCAGAAGACAGGCAGGGGGGAGTTCCCTGATGGTGTAGTGGCTTAAGGCTTCGGCGCTGGTGCTCTCAGCGCTGTGGCCTGGGTTCGATTCCCAGTCTGGGAGTTACCCACATACCAAAAAGCAAAAAAAAAAAAAAAAAAAGAAGACAGGCGGGGAGCTCCAAATGCCACACTCACTGAGCACCCATGTTACAGGAGCAACCCATCCTGGAACAGAGTGGCCTCGGGACCTTAGTGGCCCTGCAGGCACCCCAACCCTACTTCCAGACAGTAAGGGTCTCCTCAGGCCCAAGGCACACTGGCCAGTTATAGCAGATGCCATGTCTGCACTTGGGGGCACCCAGGCCCTGCACCCTAGGGGTTGGTGGGCCGTATGGGGTCAGGCCATGGTGTGGCAGTTGGCCCCTTTCGTCACTCCTCCATCCCAGAGCCTCATCCCACAAGGACGCAAGGTGTCCGTGCTGGCCCTTCACCTCCTGGGATTCTGCACCCAACCCCACCTCCTCCAGAGCCTGTCCCAGGGACCACCCTGCTTCTGCTGCACGGTGGGGACTTGCCTGTGAGCTGCCCCCACCAACACACCCTGGATCCTGGTAGAAGTGCCCCTACCTCCCCTAGACCCCTACCTGTGCACCCTCAAATGTGACTGGCCACCTGCCCCATCCTGGGACCAACTCCTGCCCCACGGCAGCCGTTACCTGTCTGGGCTCCAGTCCTATGGTGTGGGCCCGGCTTGTCTCTGCATGACTTTAATGCATGGGGTGCCTCATGGGCGGTGCTGCACGCAGCCCACGGCGTCTGCAGGAGCTGGGAGTGCACGCGCAGCTCGACCTGCTGCTGCAGTGTGGTGGGTCTGCACAGGGTGCCTCTCCTGCCTCCCCCCACTCCGCCATCCCGTTTTCCTGTGGCATGCAGGCTGCCCTCATGCCCCTCTTTCCCTTGTTACAGACATGGCTCAGAACTTGCGGGGGAGCTCAGGCCTGGTCTCCCAACACGGCGGCTGGAGTGCAGCCCTGATTGCCCATCTGCCCACCAGCTGGGCTTCACAGCCTACCTGCTCCTCTGCATCCAGGCTGCCCTCTACTTACTGCTCCCGGAGCTGCCCTGACTGATGTCACTGCTGGACATCGTCCTGGCCTTTGGAGTAAGGCTGGCGGTTGGGCACGGGGAAGGCTTCCACAGAGCATCATCCCCTGAAGAGCCTCCCCCCCCTCGTTTGCTCTTGTAGGAAAACTTCTAGGCACTGAAGTTGTTTCTAGAAGGCCTCGTGCATAAAACCGCTGTCCCCCACAATGTGATGGGGTGATTGCAAGGGATCTGAGTTGTCAGAGCGAGCCCAGCTGAAGGTACAAGTGCACAGTCACAGCACGTGCCCCTACCCCCCACCCCCACCCCAGGCCTGGCTTCTACATTGATGGTCCTGCTGGGCCGGGGCCCTGGTGGGCTTGGCCGGCAGGTCTAGTGAGCTGCCCCCAGAACAGCAAACAGCTGGCCATGCTCACGACGGCTGCCTTGCTCTACTTCACAGAGGGCTGCATGTGTGGGGTCAGCCACAAGCAGAGCATTGCGGTGCCCCCACACATACCCTGGCCCCACCCATGTCTGTACCTGTACTGTATGGTGTCCCACCCCATGCCTGGGTGGGATTCGCAGCAGGCACTGCATGGAGCTGGGAGTGCTGCTGCATGTTGAGAGTGAACGGCAGCTGCCAGGGCAGGCCAAGAGTTCTGCCAAAGCTTTGCTTTTGCACCTGCCAGCCAGCCACCCAGGGCCACAGCCCCAGCCAGCATGAGGACACACTGGTGGTCTGATGTGTGTCTGCCCCGCTAGCCCACCTTGTGGCCTGCATGCCTTTGTGGGTACAGATGAATAGACACTGAGACTCCCAAAGGAACCCCACAGGGCCTAAGGGTGTGGCAAGACCAGTCAGCCACATGTCGGAGTGTTCTGTGCCTACGCAGGTGGCAAGGCCTGGGCCCTATGTGAGTGAGGTGCCACGCCTGTGCCTGAGCTTCCAGAGTCCCTATATGCAGACCATCGGCATCTTTCTGTCTCACATGGTGGCAGATAACCTGAGCCAGTAAGTGGCACTCAGCCTGGGGTCCTGTCCCCTGACAGGGATGAACCACTCCTGGTGGCCATCTCAACACAGCAGGACTCACCCCAAGGACTTGTTGTCCCCGCCCGGTTGGGCCTCGGCTGCACAGGACCTGGGCTGCCAGCCCTGGAGCACAGACTGGCCCAGTACCCAGATGCTCTGTCTTCACTCCTTAGGTGTCCCTGGGCAGTCACTCAACCTTAGTTTCAAAGTAAGTTTATACCCACGTGGGAGTGAAGCCTGGTCCTATGGCCAGAGGGTCCTGTTTGGGTTAGTGGGATGTGTGGGTCTGAAAAACTGCCTGCCTAGAGTGAGCCAGTGATGTAGTGGACTTTGCCTGTGCCCCATGGCATGTCATGGGCATCCCAACTCCTCCACAGACCTTCAAAAGTCCATGCCTGGAGACTACAAACCACCTGCAGCTAAGCAGATGCATGTTGATCTTAGGAAATCAGTGATTTTCTTCAGCCGGTGCTCTCAGAGAAGTTGCTTTACGCTGTCTGACACCAGAAGTGCCGAGACCTTGGCCACATTTGGAGTTCCCAGAGGAGAGCCAGCCTGAAGAGGAGCTGTGGCTGAGCCCTCCTGCTTGGGCCACAGAGCAATTAACGGCTTTAACCCAAATCTCTTCCTTGAGACTTCACAACTCAAGAGGATGTGCCAACCAGAGCTGCTCGCCCGCTGCTGATGTCCCTGGAATCATTTGTTGCGTTTTTTGCACACTTGGGCCTAAGAGCTTAAATTACTTTTGCAAGTCATTTGCAAACCTTCAAAGATATGTAAAAATTGTCTAGTTTTTTGTGAACTCTGTTTAACCAGGTGACATAAAAGGGTTCTTTCAGTGTTTCTCCAATTCCTCCATTTGCCTCTGCCAGGTTTATTTCTAGAGATGGGAAACAAGTCAGCGTGTACCCCTGAGGCCACCAGGGCTGTTGTAGTGTCCCTGAGGTGGGGGGTAGCCTGTTGTAACCCCAGAGCTGCCTGCTCTCTCTGTGTGGAGGAGAACTCCGGTCTCTGGAGAACCCCAGTGGCACTGTCTCCCCACACAGAGCGGGAGCTGCATGGCTCAGAGGTGACCCAGTGAGAGGCCGCAGGTCAGAGCCATGTCGGAAGGGGTGGGGAGAGCACCAGCCTGTGGGTCATGTCTAGTTGAGGTATTTCTTCCCCCTCCTCCCTGAGCCCTCCTCGAGGACCCTGCCCAGGTGTCAGAGCACCCCACACATCATTTTTTTATTCTTCCTGAGCACTGAAAGCAGCAGGAGGGGACCCTTGCCATGGGGTCTCACCATGCCTGCCACCCACACTCACCACATCCCCTAGGAGGCCTGGCCTGCATCACCCTGTCCCATCAGGGGCCTCGGCAGGCATGGGGCCTGGGATGGCTGTTTCTAGGCCATCGAGGAACTCTGTTGGCTCTCACCAGCAGCCCAGTTAGTGGAGCTAATTTCAGAATGGTGTCTGGTCTCCCTGGACCCACCCTGGGAGTCCGTGAGGTGGCTCTCAGCTAGAGGGCAAGCTGTTACTGCGTTCTGAGCATTCCCCTCCCACCTCAAATCCCTGGGCCTTTGAGCATTCCAGACGTGCATGGTCCCCCTCGTTTGGCTCCAATACAGGGGTGGGGGCTAGACCTGTATGTATTTGGGGTCCACAAGTCCAGTTTCCCAGAAAGGTGAGAAATAGGAGCCAGCATCCCCAAACTCTCACCAAAGATCGGGGCTTCACAGGCTCACGTAAGTAGAAGTGCATCAGCTTAGCCACCAAGTGCAATCATGGCCTCTGTCACCTAGGCCCACCTAATTCAGCACAATGACTGCTTCTGAGCCCCAAGGATCCCCACAGCAGCAAGTATGACCACCGACCAGAGGTCGTTTCAGCACAGCAGTAAGGAAAGCACAGAACCTGTGACCCACTCAGCTCCTGCCTGCAGGCCCGGCTGCGCTGTGCTGAGGACGCCCAGGTCAGCTCAAGTACCAGCCTCTGAGACCTGACAGTGGTTCTTAGTGGGTGTCAGCTGTGACTACGTGGAGCTTGCTGGGTCCACAGTGGAGAATTTAAACCACACCTGGGAAGTAGGCCCCTGGAGCTGACCACGTGTGTCCCCACCTAGCAGGTCATACCAGGGATTCTCTCAGGGGATTCTTGGGATGCTGTAGGGCCAGAGCCCAGTTCTGGATGCCCGATTCTACCTGTCTCCTCCAAGGGGAAGGCGTGGCTTGGTGGTGGGGCCTTGCCCACCTGGGTCTCAGTCCAAACCTTGATCCAGTCCTGGGGCCATTAGTGCCCCTGCACTGAGCCTCTCAGCTCATGTGAGCAGGGCCCCAATCCCAGGAGAGCCCCCAGGCAGCCCAGTCATGGCACCTGAGGGGCCAGGCAGGTAGGTGAGCACAGGCCCCAAGGGTGGCTGGGATGGGGTGGAGTGAGGCCTGCACTGCAGCCATCTGCCCTGATGAAGACACAGACATCCTTAGCTCTAAGCCCCCCACTGCCTCTAAATTCATAGTAAAAATCATTCCCAGTTTCCCTGAAGCAACCTAGTTCCAGAAGTACTTCCTGATCTGTCAGTGTATACATGCACGAGGGGCCAGGAGGCACCACTGATCCCTTTCATGGAATCACTGCAGTGGTTCGCAACCTTCCTAATGCCACGACCCTTTAATACAGCTCCTCATGTTGTGGTGACCCCCATAAAGTTATTTCCGTTGCTACTTCATAACTGTAATGTTGCTACTGTTATGAATCGTAATGTAAATATCTGATGTGTTTTCCGATGGTCTTAGGCGACCCCTGTGAAAGGGTCGTTTGACCCCCAAAGGGGTCGCGACCCACAGGTTGAGAACCGCTGCTCTACAAGGAATGCTCAGGCACCTGAGGGGGCAGGGTGCACCCCATCGTGCTTTCTAGGTGGGGGCAGAGTGATTGTTCACAGGCCCCTGGTTGAGGTCTCCCCAGGGAGCCTTGGGCTCTGGTCTCTTTGGGGACTTTGGTTGGGAAGCTGGGCCCTGCCATCCAGGGGCCCACTCAGGATGCAACCCGGTGTTTGCATCACCCAATGATCCCACTGCCACAGCTCACCTAAGAGTGGAGCAGGACCCACTGGGTACACCCAGGGCATCATCTGAGAAGGGGATGAGGTCCCAGCCCTGATGGCATCTACCCTGAGGACTGGAAGGCAGGGCAAGGGTCCACCTGAGCCCCATCACAGGACCTTTGATGAGCCAGGCTGTGAGGAACCTAGCAGAGGGGTGATGGGCCCACAGTAAGGAAGGAACCCCCCTGCAACCACAGTGCCCCAAAGCCACCCAGACTAGGCTGGAGCACCCCTGAGGTGCTCCCTATCTCCCAAGGCAGCACCCTCCCAGGGCACCCTCAGTGGGCTATCCATGTGAGAGCCCACTGCCTAGTCTGCCTGCCACTGTCCTGGGCAGGGGCCAGAGCTGGGAGCAACTCCACCAAAATACAAGTGCCCTTGCAGGAACAGGCTCTCACTGCAGTGCATCAACTTCAGGGGAGGGCTGTCCACTGGCTTGTCTGTGAACACTACTGAGGCCCCAGAGGAGCCCCGAGTCCTAACCCTGTCCCCACCACTCCCACCTGACCTGGTGATTCCAGTCCAAGAGGATACCTGGAGGACTGGGGCACAATTTAACAGCTGAAGGTTTTTGGTGACAGTACCACATGGCAGCCCAGGAGCCCATTCAGTTCCATAGGGCACCTCACTGCCCATGGCAGAACTGAGCTCACGCCCCTGGAGGCCGGCTGGGCCAGGCTGAATCCCTGGGGTCAGCCCAGCCCTTAGGAGGGCGGGTGGCGGGTGGAGAATGGGAGCGGTACCAGGGCCTGGCCCCAGGTGGCAGGAGTGGGCGGGGCGTCTGCTGAGCTGTACTGGTCTGTGTGCCTGACTCACACACCCATCACTTCGCTCTCCTGGTCACTTCGCCATCACTTGGCCCTAATCATCATCTCTTCCTCAAGGTCACCACCCAAGGTAGGTCTGATAAACTAGCCCCTTGTGCTGACCAAGTCACTGAGGCCCAGGGTTCTGAGATTTGCCCAGATCTCACTGGACTGACCTGAACAGATGCCCGTCTTCTGGCTGAGAGCAGCTACCCTGCATTTCTCAAGGGGCCAGATCCCACCTGTGGGGAGGACCCTGTGTCTGCAGGTGGGGTGGGGTGGAGCAACCACCAGGAGGGGGAGCTGTCTGTGCTGCACCGTGCACGCTGCCAGCAGTACCCACCAGTGCTGTGCCTGCAGGCGGCACAGGTTGCAGGGCACGCAGGGCGGATGGCTCATGGGGCTGGAGGTTGGTTCCCTGGCTGCTACACACAGGGAGGGCCAGGCAGCATCAGAGGTGGGTAAGGACAGGACCACTGCTGCCCCTATATTGGGATGACTCCCCCACGTGGCTATCCATGTGAGAGCCCACTGCTGACGGTGGGGGGGTGCTGGAACTTAAGGGTCTCCGGTTGGGGAGCCCCTGCACACCTCCCTTTGGCTGACCGAGACATCCTGCTTCTCTGGGCTTCCACCACCCCGACCAGTGTTAGAATCCCTCCCAGTCTGACCACTCTCCCCAACCAACCAAAGGCCAGGGCCCATTCCCCACTCCCCAGGATGGAGACCCTTTGCCAGAAGCCCCCTGCAGGTCCTGAGGGAGGGAGTGGAGAGATATACTCCTGTCAGCCCCTGCCCACCCTCCAAAGGTCAAGGAAGCCAGCCCCCTGGCTCCCAGCCTCAGTGATGGGATCAGAGGTTGGGGGCCTGAGCCCTTAGAGTGGGCTAAGGTGGAAGAGGGTGGGAGCAAGCCGCCTTCATGTGGCCCCAATTGGTTGGATCTCCTGAGAGGTCTCAACCTGTGGCTTTGCCAGGCTGATTCACAAGCAGAAACTGGGCCAAGCGATTTGTGAATCGTTCCAGGGGAGATATTTGGGCAGCAGGAGGCTACAGCTGTTCTGAGTCCTGGACCTGCTGTGCAGCCTGACCCCCAAGATCCTCAGCACCTCCACCCCCAGCCAGAGATGTAAATTGCAGCCAAATCCTCCTAGCCCTGGATTAACTTGTCCTCTGTGGGGGCTTTGCCCATGCAAAGTGGGGCTGGGGGACTGAAGATGGGGTGAAGGTGGGGCTGTACTTGGAGTAGGCAGGGTCCCACCTCTGACGAGTCTGGGCTGCACCTTTGCAACCCAGGAATGGGAAGTGAGCCTCACAATTAGTGGGGAGACTGGTGTAGGATCCTGGGAACCTGTGTGTGCTTTGTGCTGGTCCTCTCTCCTCAGCAGGAAGCACCCTGTCCCTTTCCAACCCAGAGGCCCAACCTCGTAAGATTAATGGAGTAAGATACGGAGCTAAGGGTGGAAAATTTCTTCTGCAGTTAATTGGCCCCATGGTGGGGCAGGCACATGGGTCCTCATTAGTAGGAACTCAACTCCAGGCCCTGCACCACGGTCCTGCCTGTGTGGAACTGGGGAAGCACCAGGGCTGGTGGTGTGGCCCCCGGGGGATCTCCCCAGGCAGTGGATTGGCTGTCAGTGTGCAAGGTGGGGTTCACCAGTAGGAAAGAAGTATCTAAGGGGTGACTGCAGGCTGGAAGCCCCCTGGCTGTTATTTCTTCGTGTGTCCTCCAGCCCCAGGCTGGCCACTTCCGAAGCCCCCGACGCCATGGAAGAGTGGGACGTGCCCCAGATGAAAAAGGAGGTCGAAAGCCTCAAGTACCAGCTGGCTTTCAAGAGGGAGATGTCATCCAAGACCATCCCTGAGTGAGTTCCCAGGACCCCATGGCCTCGGCTTCACCCAACCCAGGGCCAGCCGTTGATTTGCATCTCATTTCCCTTCCCTGTGCTTATTTGCATAAGCCAAGACCACACTCTTACACTTCTGGGGGGAGCAGGGGCCCACCTACTCACCCCAACCTCCCCACCCACAGGCTCCTCAAGTGGATCGAGGATGGGATCTCCAAGGACCCCTTCCTGAACCCGGACCTGATGAAGAACAACCCATGGGTGGAGAAGGGCAAGTGTGCCATCCTGTGAGGCCCCCACTCCCCCAGGCTCACGCTCTTTGTGAGAACAACTCTGTAGAGGTGTGACTTTTATAAATACTTCCCAGGGTGTCTGTGCTTTTGTACATTTTCTAACGAAGACCAAGCAATGCCAAGGTGTCCAGATCTGGGGACGTCCAGCATGGCTCATGTCTGGTGTTGACCAGGGTGTCAATCATGCACATCAGGGTCTCCAGCATGGGCCCGAGGCATCCGGCTAGGAGCTGGGGTGTCCAGTGTGACCCGGGACACCTGGTGTGGCCTGGTTACAGAAGGTCCCTGACGTACAGGCTGCGCCGCACGGCATTGGAGACGCCCTCCTTGAAGCGGAACCAGACGTCGCTCCTGCCCACCGCGGTGCCCATGCGCCGCTCGGCCGAGTCGGTCTCAGGGGCTTTGTCCTCTGTGGGGACCATGGGGTTGATTCTCCACCTGACCCCAACCCCCAACCCCACACCCATCCCGACACACACACACACACCTCACCTGCGGTTGGTGCTGCTGGTCTCCTGACAACCAAACGGCCAAAGAAATCCCTCTCCAGCTGGAGGAGGAGGAGAGTCAGGCTCATGGGTCAGACCCGTGAAGGACACTCCCTGTGAAGGACACTCCCTGCCACGAGTGGAGAGCTCTCCCCGGGGGCATGGAGCTCATGGCCCACAGCTGGGGAGCAGACACCTGTCCCAGCCCCCTCCCCTCACTCTGTGCTGACCTGCTCAGCAAATATTCCCTCTGTCCCTCACCACCCTTCATAAGGGCCAGGGCGGGAGGTGCCCGCAGAGCCCACCTTCCTGCCCAGATGGGAAACTGGGCCCAGGTGGACCTCCATCCTGTTGAGCAACAGAGACCTGGACCTACAGGCTCAGGGAGGCAAGCCCCTCAGAGCTTACAAGCCACCCACACCAAGGTCACTAGCCCTGTCCCTGCCCAGCCCCACCCCCACAGCCATGGGTCCCATCCACAGACCTGGTCCTCCCGAGCAGCTCTCTTCAGGATGCGCTCCAGCCACTGCTCATGGTTGTGTGGGGTGGGTGGCTGTGCCCTCTTTTCCCCATCACCCTTCTGCGGCCCCTCTGCTCCAGAGAGACTCCCGTCCACCTGCAGGAAGTGGGTGTGATGAGGGTTGACCGGGCAGGGCCATTTCAGGGCCAGTGTCCATTGTGGGCACTGCCCTACCAGGCCCTGCTCAGCCCCAAGGCAGGGGTGGGCTTACCTGGGGGCTGTCCCTATCCCGGGCCAAGGCCTCTGCCCGCCGCATCTTCTCTACTTCGATCTCGTGGGCTATGAGCTGCTTGGCCTGGTAGGTGAGGGGCTTTCGGACAGGCAGCTCGGGAAAGCGGCAGACGTCCTCCACATTCCTGCTCTCAGGGTGGGCAGGGCAGGACACCAGGGCACCCACTCAGTGGGGAGAGGGGCAGAGGAAACCCACCACACTGACACCAAATGCAAGAATGCAAAAGCTGCAGGATGGAGTCCAGTTCTGGCTCTGCCACACTCCAGCCCCAGGCCAGCACAGGGATTACCCCTGAGACTGCTTCCCTGCTGTATGTGGGCATGAGAAGGGACCTCACCAGACTGCAGTGGGGGAAAAGGAGACAACCTGGCAAGGCCAGGGTTCAGGCTGGGCTGCATGCTTGGTAACCAGTTACTGCCTCCCTGCCATCAGCACAGAGGGGCACCTGCATCGCAGACACACTGGGGCCCTCAGGGCAATAAGGCAATCTCAGGATAGGGAAATGGAGCCCTGAGGAGGTAAGGATCCTCTGGGGCAGCTCCTGGGGGACAATGGGACAGTGAGAGGCTCTGCAATGAAGTTCAGGTCCTGGGGCTATGCCCAACCTGGAGGCTCACCTCAGTCACAACTAGGCAAAAGCTGAGCTAGAACTGACAACCCCGCCTCCCGCGAACCCCAAGAGATGTGAAAACAGACTCCCACACCTCCCCAAGTCCATGCTTTTAAACTCCCAGCCTAGCCCCCAGCACCCCAACTCCAGTGCTACGCAGACTCACGGCTCCAGCCTGTAGACATACTGCCCATCAGGCATGCGCTCCTGGCGGTAGGTCAGGCTATAGGCAAGCATGGTGCCCACAAGGCTGGCCAGTTGCAGCTTCTCACGGGTGCTGTACAGTTGCGTGCTCACCTATGGGCAAGTGGACAGCAGGTAGGGAGACTAACTGTGGTCAGAGGCCTGGTCTGCTGGAAACCAGCACCCCACAACTCCCATTCTGGGGGAGGCACTCACAGGGCGCAGCTTGGGCACGAGGATGTCCAGGAGCAGGCAGAGGGTGTCCAGGACAAGGGCCTGGGGTGATGTTCGGCTGCGGGTGGCCGGTACAATACCTGATACCAACGTCTGGATCAGGTTCTGCACCCGGCTTATCCGGTTCTGGGCCTGGAATGGATAGTGAACCAGGACCAGATCAGCCAGGACCCCCCTTTCCAAGGACCCTGGGCCCAGCTGGACAATGGCAGGGTGCAGGACATACCTCCTGCTGGCTACTGGGAAAGACGATCCTTGGCACATGGCTGGAGGCAAATAGGAGGTGGAAGGCCGCAGGCAGGAAAGGCCGGTAGCGCAGTAGCTGGAAGCTCTGGCCGTGGTGGGCAGCCTGGCCCAGCAAATCCTCAAAGGCCAGCCAGTCAAGGGCCATGCACACGGTGCCCAGGCTGGAGTCTCGCAGCCGTAGCCGCAGAAAGTTGTCAAACAGGCCCTGGGGGCAGCAGGTCCCTGAGCCCCTCCAGCTTCATGACCCCTATTCACTGGGACCCTTTACTGCCCATCTGCCCTGCTAAGTATGGAGTCTTGGGACAGCAGCAAAAACCAGCAAGTGGCCACAGGACCCTGAAGGAGAGCCAGGAAGGCCTACCTGCTGCCCGTACTCTGGTTTGACTGGGAAGAGTAAGAGAATCCCCTATCCCTAACCCCTCCCTAAAGAAAGTTCTGTCCACCAGAATTGAGGAGAGAGACCTCGCTCTCCTTCCATGCTGGAGTCCTGTCCCCTCCCACTATTGCTCTGAACTCTGCACTGTAGATTTCCGATTTGCACGGATTCCCGGTCTCTAACCCAAAGCGGCTTAGGGAGGCAGCTTAGGCTGGGCTTTTGGGGGGGCGGGGGGAGGGATCTCTGCAACCAGCTCAGGCCAAAATCTCACCCCACCTGCTCTCTAACCCCCATGTCCTCATTCCTGTAGCTCATGTCCAAAATCAAGCTCCTCCCAACCACTGGGTCAGGCTGCCCAGCCACTGCCGCTGCCCCTCAGATTAGTTCCCAACTGGCAGCCAGTGATCCCATCAATCAAATGACACTCCACACCCACACCCAGCTCACCACCTCTCCCATGTGGCCTATACTGGCCATTCCCCTCCTGGCACTGGCCAGACCCCATCTAGCTCTGTTCTGCTCATACTCCCCTCAGAGGTCCCCTGATCCTGTCTCCCCACCTCACTCCCTTCCCATTGCTTCTCCAGCTTGGTAACATCTAAATCATCTCCCCTCCACTGTCTAGGGATGAGGGAACATGACCAGGTACTGGCCTCCTGCTTCTCCCCAACCCAGAAAGAAGGTACAGGGTAAAGTGTGCTTACCTGGACCACTTTCTCATGCTCGCCTGCAGAGCTGGCCGTGTGCAGGATATGGTAAAACCGCTGTGCAGCCAGGGTCAGGGGCGCCTCAGCAGCATGGGGCCCTGAGTCTATGAGCCCGTTGCTCAGCAGGAGCATGTGTGTAGGCAGAGTCAGGTCCTGACCCACACGTCGCCTGCAGAGTGAGTATGGAGGCTGGAGTGGAGCCCCCACCCACTTTATTCCTTTTGGCAGCACCAACCCAACCTGAGGTGTTCCCCAGGGACGGGTAGTGGGGGAGGCCAAAGCACAGCCTTGAAGGCAGGGCATTGGCAGCATTAGGTCTCTGATGGCAAAGAAGGGCGAGCCTGCATTCCAGGTCTGGTATCCAACGCTGGGGCACCACAGACATCCAGGTCAAGGCTGGCCCGCCCACTTGTTCTGCCCACCTCACCTACCTCTGGGCCCGAGGCAGCTGAAAGACCTCCTGCCACACAGAGAAGAGCCCCTTGCGCTGGTCCTTGAGGCCAACTTGTGTGGTCTGCACAGCCTGAACACTCAGCTCCCGTTGGCCCCGCCCATGTAGGAACTGGACACAGGATGTGGGGGGTAAGAGGTAGCTGTTCCCTGCCCCAACCCACCACGGCCAGCTGCCCCCTCCCCACCTGTAGGGTGTTGATACAGGCACGGATGTCATTGTCTGTTTTCTCACAGAGGGCTGCCAATGCACCTGGGTCGGCCCGCAGACCCTGCCGTAAGGAGATCTGCAGGAAGCAAGTGTGTGAGTACCCATCTCCCCAGAACCCCACCCTGCAGCCATCACTTCCATAGAAAGAGGTAAGTAACAGCTCTCATCCTGGTGGGGGGAGGGAAGAGGAAGGCTGCAGATCCTGTTGACTGGCATCATTCCCCACTAGAGATCACCCACCACCAGAGACCAAAGTTATCCAGTCACTCTCACCCAGATCTGGGCCAGCTGGAGTGATGAGGGGATGGCAGGGGCAGCAGAGGGAATGGGGCCATGGATGAGAGGGAACTAATGGAAAGGGGGAGATGGGGCCAAGACAGGGGCCATGTTCCCCCACCCCGTTGTCAGCCACACGTAGCCCTGCCCTGTGCACGTTCATAGCCCCCATCCTCACTGACCTCCTGCAGTCGCTGTACCAGCCTAGAGGGCAGCGTGGGTGGGAAATGGAGCAGGAAGGCCTGCTGCTTCAGCTGCCGCAGGGATGGTGCGAACCTGCAGAATGGGCATGTGGGGTGGGCCTCCAGTGCCAAATCCCAACCTCAAATCCACTGGATGGCCAGGAGGGGCAAGGTTGTACCTTCCCAGGGGCCCTCTGCCCAGTGGAGCTCCTCAGCCCCGCACCCCAAGACTCCACTGCACTCCACTCACTGGTCGTTACAGATGCAGATGACTGGCCTCATGAGGAGCCCCCTCTCTGCCCGCTGCCGCCGGCCCCCGCCTGCTGGCATGACCAGGCCCCCAGGCTCTGCCTCTTTTGGGCCTTTGCGGTCAATGATGCTGAGGAGTACGTTGATGGCAGCCTAGGGGAATGAGTAGCAGGCACAATAAACCACAGCCCCCCTTACCCATCTACCTACCCACCCACCCACGAGCCAGCACCCAGGAGGCCCACCATGGGGGCCCCATCAATCTCGTCGATGACCAGACAGTTGGGCCTCCCACCAGCACCCAGCACTGACTCCATCTGCGTGGCCGCCTCAATGTGCGTGCGGAAGGCCTCAGGGCTACGGTCGTCACTGGAACCATGAGACAGGGGAGGGGCCATCAGAACAGCTGTAGCCTCAGCCAACACAGCAGTGGCCTTGGTCCCCCAGGGCCAAGCTGCCACACTTACACCTCAAGGCTATGGCACAAGGAGACCCTGCAATGCAGCCGTCCCAAATCCCAGTGACCTAAGGAAGGATATGGTCTACCACCAGTGTCCCAAAGACCCCAGCCCCACCTTCAACCCACCGGTGTCCTAAATTCCACCAGACACATCAGGACGAACGAGAGGCCCGGTGTCCCAGACTCCACCAACACATCAGTAGAGACAAGTGGCCCAGAGGCCACACCTTCTCCTCTACTCACCTCGCATTCATTTCCACCACAGAGTACCCAGCATGCCTCGCAATAACGTGGGCCAGGGTGGTCTTGCCCAGCCCCGGGGGTCCACACAGAAGTGCTACCTGCAGCCAAGACATGAAGACATGCTACAACCTGAACCACCTCAGGAAGTTACCAGCCCAACCACCGAGGCTGAAAATCCTGTCCCATGAGGCTTGGTACTAGGGGATGCCGCTCCCTACCATGACCCATCACCAAGTGAAAACTCCAGCAAGCTCATGGCTCAGAGCCAGTGCTTTAGAATGAGAAAGCCCTGCATAAAGCAAGTGATGAGGGAACCTAACAGGGGCACACCCATTACAGACATGACTGACCTCCCAAAACCACCATCGCCATGATCATCCTTTAGGAGAAGCAGGACCCTTTAAGAGATACTGACTTTACCCGAATCATTATAAGAATGACTCAAGTTGTACTCACATCGTTGACACCCCACACAAATACCCTGATGTCATCATGCCCACAACTGTGGGGGCAATAAATTTTTGTGCCTCGTAGCGCCCAGAAGCTGCAAAAACACCAGCCACTGAGTACAGCCCCTGGGCTCAGAGGTGTATGCAATGCAGCTAGGTGGGGCTCACCTTCTGCCGGGGCCTCTGGCTCAGGTCCAGCTCAGCTTCCAGCATCTCCTCCAACACCTGTTCATGGCTTTTCCACTTGCTAGAAGCTATGGCCTCTTTGCCAACCCTGGCTGGCTCCACATTGGGCCTGGGCTTCCGGGCCGGCCTCTCTCGGCCAAACACCACCAGGTCCCATAGCTTCAGCCACTTGAGGAGGCAGCGGTTGGTGAACTGTAGGAAGGGAGGCATTGCCTGGGGGGACCATGTGCACCAAGGACTTCCCTATGCCTGCCCCCAATGCTGTCACAAGCCTGGGAACACACAGCTAAGGCTGAATGACAAGTGACAAGTGCCAGTCACCCTGTTGGTGAGTGGCAGAGTGAGGTTCATAAAGGAATCTTTGTCGCCATACACCTGGTTTTGATTCCTCTAGGAACCCCCACCAACTCCAGGGGCATCCACTGCTGAGAGAAGGAAAGAAAACACAGGCTCCAGGCAAAGGATGCCCTGGTTGCTCAGCCCATATCATCAGTGACCAGTAGCATGCTAGTCCGTTTTCCCATCTGCAACTCAGCAAAGCAGATCAGAGCTCTGCCCTCCATCTTAACAGCCCCGTATAGTTTGGCTGGATCCTGAATTTCCCCTTCTTGGCAATAAGAGAACTAGTCGCACTTGAGCAAGACCAAGGCCTCACGTCATCACTGAGCAGCTCCGTGTAGTGCTGGGGCGCAAACTTGTCCACCCATAGGAAGTGTTGGGAATCATCTTGACAGTTGGCTGGCTCCTCTTCAGGGATGCCCGAGAGCTGAGCCTCCTCCACCACCTCCTCTGACCTGAGACTGGAGAGTATTCTACCCTGAGCCCCTAGGCCTTAGCCACATGTAGGAATCACCCCTGCCCAGAATTCAGGCTGGGGGTCAGCAGTCCAAGAACCAACGAGGGCCCTAAGGGCAGAAACACCCATTGCATCACCTGTGCAGTGTATCTGAGAGCCGCTGGGCCTCTTCGAGCAATTGCTGTCGACGCTATGTAAAGAGGAGAAGTTGGGATCAGGATGACTCAGACAACCATGATCACCCCAGAGAAACCCCTTGCCTCCCAGCAAACCCCAGTGGACCCTACCTCACTGTCAACCTGCTCCTTCAGAGAGGTGAATGACACACCCAAAAGGTCTAGCTGGCCACGGCCACGCCACCGGATGTCCAAAAGCGGACTCTACAGGGTAAGGATAGTATCAGTCAGCCATGGACCCCCTCCTAGGACATAGGATTACTCATGGGCCCCCCTCCCAACAGTAGTCAGGTACCCAGATGGCATTGCCTAACATCAGCAGGCTAAGAGGTGGAAGAGCCCTCCTCTCTAACCAGGGTCTGCAAGGGAAAAAGCCACTAGGAGGGGAGCAGCTCTGGGAGAGAGGAGGAAGATGGAGAAGGAAAGGGAGGAAGTAAACCAAGTGGATGACTGGAGACTCGGTGGACTTCCTGAGAAGTCTCCATTGCCCCAGTGTGGATATCATACCCGAGTCCCATTCCTGGGCAGCATCAAGCCCGCCAGGCCCATAGGAGGGCCATGGTCAGCTTACCACTCCCAGACCCCTACTTATAGCCACACAGTACCCACCTGCACCCCAGTGCCCACTGGGTCAGCCCGAAGCACCAGAAAGGCCCGGTCACCGCCCGTGGAGGTCACATTGATGTAGTCCTCCAGGACAGGGGGTCGCCTCAGGACGGGATTGCGGGTGGCTGGTGAGCCCCGTATGAGCTTCATGTCAGCACCATCATCCACGGGCCTGGAAATAGGCCAGGGCTGTCTTGGGACTCTTGCCTCCTGTTAACCTCAGGTGAGGGGCCCAGATCCACCCTCCGCTACCAAGCCCTACCACAGGCTCCCAACCCCAGGCCTCAGGAATGAGACCCTTGTCCGAGGAATGAGGCCCCCTGGGACACCCGTGCCCCAAGCCACACACCCCTCACCCCACAGCTCAGTGGGGACCTCAGGACTCTGTGGAGGGGTAATGTCCTGAGGGAGGGACTCAGGAAGCAACAGCTCTTCCATCTCATCCGGCCTGAAGTTCAGCCTCTTAACGGCCTCCAGCCTGGGACGCTTGAGCCTGGGGGCTAGGGAGACACACAGGTACTGGGAAGGAACAGGGGCGTTTCCCACGCCCCCGACCCCACCCCTGTGCCGGGGCCCCTGCGGACGTACTTTGGAGCAGTGACCTGTCCCTCTGAGTGTTGGTCGCCAGCTGCCTCTTCCTGGCACCGCCCTTGAAGTTCCCTGAAGATCCACCTGGAGAGCAGGGAGTGGCAGCGTCCACTCCAGCAATGGCCTCCTCGAACGTCAGCTGGACCCGTCCCACCGTGGGCCGAGGGTGCCGGGAGGGTGACAGGGCCGCTGCATCTGCTGGGAGAGCAGACTCACAGCCACCGCCTCAGAGCAGCCGGCCTCTGCACGCAGTCAGCGGCGCTGCAAGGCCTCTCCACCTCCGACGCGCCCCGCTCCCCACCTCACCCCTTGCTGTCTCTGGCCTTCGTTTGCCTCCCCGCCCCAGAGCAACCCTCGCAGACTCTCTGGAGCGGGCCAAAACCCTGTCCAGCTTCAATTGGCGAGGCATCGGCGGGGCCCGCGCCCACCTTCCAGCTCGGCCAGCACCTCAAGCTCGGCCGAGAACAGGTTGTGGAAGTCGTCCTCGACACCGAGCAGCTCCCGCTCGTAGTCCTCCATAGCAGCGCGAAACTACGATACCACCGCCAGCTCCAAACCTCCCGCGCCACCGCCGTGCGCCTCTCCCGCTCCAACTGTTTCGGCGCCGCCAATCAACGGCCGGCGTGCTCGACGGCGCTTGCCATTGGTCAGCAGGCGGGGCGGGGCGGGGGTGGAACTGCGTGCGCAGGCCGGGCGGGGCCGAGCCAACACTCTGGAATTGGGGCAGCGGGTTCCGGGCACTCGCCATTGGCCCCACGTCCAGCGGCGTGGGCGAGGCGTGGGCAGAGCTGGGAGAGTGACGGCTCCGGCGTCGTGGGTCCCGAGGCGTGGGGACGCGGGGGCTGGACCTAGGACCAGTCAGTGGTATTGGAGGTTTGGACGGCGCGGCCCCGTTTCAGGTCGGTTCCGGAGTGGGCGGGAGAGCGGGAGGGACTCGCAGCCGAGATCCGCCCAGAACCTCTCGTCTTGTGCCCATCACACGCTGGAGGTGGGGGCTTCCGCCGAGGGAGAAGCAGAGAAAGGGGTGTCTGCGTGGGGGGGATGTCGGGGAGTGTGGGTGGGCGAGAGTAGACTCCATCTCTGCACCCAGCGTTCCCCACCCTGCACCCGGCTAACCTAAGTCGCCCCTAGGCCGTAGGGTCGTAGCAACCCCTCACCTTGTACCCCTCCCATTCAGGAAAAATCCCCTATCGCATGTTTCTGATATGTAGGGCCCGGGGAGCAGGCTAGAGAGCGAGACTGCTCCCAAGGCCTGAGTTTGGCCGCGACTGCCCCAAAGTCATAGCAGTACTGGCATTGACCTTGGCCACACCCACATCACAACTGACGCTTTCCAGCCTGGTTTTGGACTGAGGGTTGCAAGAAGCCCAGCAGGTGCAGGCACACAGTAGGTGCATGTACTTGCCAGACATACATCGTGGGTGGCTTCAGATCCAGGGCTCCAGGGAGCAGGGAATGTCCACACAGTTGGGCAGGACCCTGATGTTGGCTGGTTACCCCATAATCCCCCCACTCCATGTATTTACCTGTGTTGCAGGACACACCCCCTCCCCAACTATGGAGCCAGGCAGCATGGAGAACCTGTCCATCCTGTATCGAAGCCGTGACTTCCTAGTGGTGAACAAACACTGGGATGTGCGCATTGACAGCAAGACATGGAGGGAGACACTGACCCTCCAAAAGCAGCTTCGGCACTGCTTCCCTGAGCTGGCTGACCCAGATACCTACTATGGGTTCAGGTACATGGGACCACAGCACAGGTAGCCCACAGCAGCCTCAATTGGAGGGAAGTGGCTGCCCCCAACCTAACCACTACTGACTCTCTGCTCCATGCCAGGTTCTGCCACCAGCTGGACTTCTCCACCAGTGGGGCACTCTGTGTGGCCCTGAACAAGGCAGCTGCGGGCAGTGCTTACAAGTGCTTCAAAGAGCGGCGTGTCACCAAGGCTTATCTGGCTCTGGTAAGGCCTGGCTGGTCCTGGGGCATGGGGACTCCATTGCTCAGCCCACTTTGACAGGCCTTGAGTGTCAGGTGGGCTCCCCTGCCCGGCAGGTTCGGGGGCACGTCCAGGAGAGCCGAATGACCATCAGCTACGCCATCGGCAGGAACAGCACCGAGGGCCGGGCCCACACCATGTGCATTGAGGGCACCCAGGGTATGGTGGGCAAGGGGAAGGGGGCCACAGGGCATGCTTTATACTGGGGGGGACTTTGGGTGGGTGGGGCCATCCTGGGCAGCTAACTTAGGCTGGGGTGGACTTGCTGGCTTGGCCAACCCTCACAGCCTGCCTTCCTCCCTCCAGGCTGTGAGAATCCAAAACCAAGCATCACAGAGCTGGTAGTTCTGGAACATGGGCTGTATGCAGGTGATCCTGTCTCCAAAGTGCTTCTGCAGCCCCTCACAGGTGTGTTTAGGAGTGGGGGGCCAGGAAGCTGCCCAGGCGCCTCACTTCCTGCTGACAGTGTCCTGCCCCAGGCAAGGTAGATGCCTAGAGTCAGCATTTTCTCACTGTAGCATCCCTGTTACATAGGAAAGGGAGCCCAGGGACAGAGGCAGAGTAGCCTGCCTGGAGCCACCTCAAACATCCCTGGCAAAGCTGATCCTCTCCCAAACACACAACCGCATGTTCTGTGGCTCTTGCCCTACTTGGGGTCCCATTGGCCTGCAATTGAGGGCATCAGGAAGGCTGGCCTGGGTTCTCCAGTGAACTGAGCACCACGCTGGCCCTGCCCTCACTAGAGGTGACCCCAGAAATGAGCTCTGACGTGTATAGCAAGAAACGGGGGCTGCTGTCCACAGACATTGCATGAGGCTCCAAGGTCGCAGCAGGGGACAGTGCCAGGTATGACATGAACAGGGGAGGTGATCACAGAGTAGCGTCCCCACCTGACTGGCCCCTTGTCCCTACACAGGCCGGACGCACCAACTTCGTGTGCACTGCAGTGCCCTTGGTCACCCTGTTGTGGGGGACCTGACTTACGGGCAGGCCTCAGGCCAGGAAGACCAACCATTCCGCATGATGTTGCACGCCTTCTACCTGAGGATCCCCACACAAGCTGAGTGTGTGGAGGCCTGCACACCGGACCCCTTTGTGCCCACCCTTGACGCCTGCTGGATCCCCCACACCCTGGTACAACCACTGGACCAGCTTGTCCAGGACCTGCGGACCGCCCCTGACCCTGAGCCCACAGAAGGGGACCCCGGGCCCTGCAGCCCCTCCATGCCCCTGCCTGGACCAGGCCAGTCCCCACCACCCCCTGCCAAGCCCCCTGAGACAGGGGCGCAACGGGCTTCGTGCCTTCAGTGGCTGTCAGAGTGGACACTGGAGCCAGACAACTGAGAGTGTACAGAGGTGGGGGTGCAGGCTGGGACCCCCAGGTCGATGGAGGCTACAGGTTAGCCCCCATCCCAAGGCAGGGGTGTCCCAGTGGGTAAGATCTGTGGCTCCACCCTGGCCTCAGCGACCAAGCCTAAGGAGGGTCCAGTAGGGCCAGCAGGGGGAGCCAGGCAGCTGTGATTCCGGAGGATGAAGGGCTCAGGGCTGTGGGACCAGCCCCCCAGGGGAAATCAACGCTTGCTTGTGCTCCAGAAATGCCTTTCTGACTCCAAAGCTTCACCCCCAGGGTCCATTTTGTGGACTTGCCCAGGGTTGCCCTGAAAGAGGATCTGGACCGGCCTTTTGTGGACTCCTCCTGGGCCCCCAGTCCCCCCACCAGAGCACACTGCTCCTCTCCACCTGCAGACCCTGACTCATCCCTGCCTGGCTGGTCCTGCCTTGTGCCTTGGCTTATGCTGTACTCTGCCCAAGGGCCTCTCCCTCTGCACGCATCCTGATCACACCTGGGGATGGGTCTAGGCCATCCCCTCAGACCTGACATACTGCTGCTCTGCGGTGTTCTCCCACACAGCCAGGAGTTAGACCTCAGCCTGTGAGCAAGGGCAGCCCAGCCCCCACCACCTCCATCCCCCACAGTATACTCACGTCCCTCCAGCTGTAGCTGGGCTCCAGGATTTAGAATAAAGACTCAGTGACCAACCCTGTGACCAGCCGTGAATCTGATGTGGGAATTGTGGGGAGAGCCCAGTAGGACCCAAAATGGACCTGTCTCCCCATTCAGTGAACGCCCTGCTGCTCTGGTTGAGGAGAAACTGAAGGACCCCCAGCCAAAAACATTGGATCATCCAGCTGGTCTCACTAGGGTCTCTCGTAGAGCCACTACTCTACCACCACACCATGACAGGGCTGTCACCTGAGCCATCAGCCAGTCTGAGGTCAGATACTATGTCCCTGCACCCAGCTAGGCTGGACCCCTCGTGTTGGCTGATACAGGCAGGTGCTGTCATGGGCCGGCTGGGATGGAGCCAGAAGCAGCCACCATGGGGCCTCTGCAGAGACCCAGGTCCCAGCCCCTGCTGCCTGCATCTCTGTTTCCTCACCTATAACAGGAGGGGCTGGAGCAGAGCAGAGCAGCCCATGGGGTGTCCATAGTGGTAGGTCAGATGGTTACTGGGGTGTGCCCAGCACAACTGATTGGGGGTGCAATAGGGTATCATTGCCAGTCCTCGTGGCAACACACCACACTTTTTCCAGTTCTAATACTGAGCCTTCCACTTAAGGGCATGTCACTTCCTTGCTGAGAACTGTCCCCCTTTGCTTTTGCCCCATACTCCCACCCCCCACATTCCATACACAGCCCAGCCATAGGGTCTAATCCCACACCCTACTCACTGCTGTGTGGCCCCAGGAAAGTTGCTCAGCTTCTCTGGGCCTGAGTTTCCTCATCTGTGAAATGGGCATCTCAGCTCAGTGAGGTAGTGTGTGGAAGAGCCAGGGCAGGGTGTGGCTCTACAACCCAGCAATTGCTCTGTCACTGTGGTCATTTGTCCAGCTTGGGCCTGCCCTGGAAGCCATCCTGCAGTGGGTAGGCCAGCATGTGGCCTCCTGCACTCAATGGCTGCTTCCTGCTCCCACCCCTTCTGCCTGTGGGAGTCTCTAGCCCTGGAATGAGTGTAGGTCCCACTACCATATGACATCCCCCTCCTCAAAAACCCCTCAGTGTCTAGAGCCCCAGCAATCCTTTGGCTAAAACCTGGACTCCCATGGGCTTTGTGCAGGGGCCAGGAGCAATCCTCAGTGGGTCTTTCCGGTTCTCAGCCCCCAGGTCCGGGACAGGGCCTCTGCTTGGCCATGAGTCAGGCATGTGCAGATGGCAGCTGAACTGGGCCATGAGGCTTAAGGCTCCTCCCAGGAGGTGGTGAAAGCAGGAGCTAGGTGGGGGATGAGCCTGGGGCATCTGGCTGCCTGTCCAGCTCAGCTGGCAGAAGCTTCTGTGGGTAAGGCAGGAAGTCCTTGCCATCACCTCTCCTGCTTGGCCTCGGAGGCTTGCCTCATGGCGTGTGTGTGCCACACTTCACTACCAAGGCCGCCTGCCTGGCGCCCATGCCCCCTCCCTGTCCCTAGCACACAGGTGTGTGGATATGCATGCCCAGCTCTGCTCCAGCATCCACAGAGCAGAAACACAGCCACACACATCTCTAAACCCAGGTGCCACATTGAGTCCACGTGTGCCTAATGTCTGTGCAAGGGACACAGATGTGCATAGATATGTATGCTCCCAAGCGCTCACGTACATGCACTGTGTGCACATACACGCGGTGAAGGCAGGAGTGCACTTGTATGAATGCACACATGACCCTGGAGGCACAGCGTCCCCAGTGGAAAGGGGTCATGCTTGGCAGACACACCAACTGTGCGCTCAGTCTCCCACTCTCCCAGGGGCTGGGGAGCAGGTGACAGCTGTGCTGGGGCCCCAGGGGCCAACACGGCAGTGTCACCTGGCACAGTCCCAGCCCCTCCCCTGCATGTCTGCCTGGCGGGTGTCACTGCAGAAGTGAGTGGCTGCACAAGCAGAGTGCTGGGAGAGGCATGAGCAGGAACCTTGGCGCCTCCACCCTGCCCCACCCCTGTGCTCTGGGGCTCAGCTACAGGGGCTAGCACACTTGATGGGCTTGGACCGCTAGTGTCTGGAATGCCTGGCACCTGATCTACAACCTCCTGCATCAGACGACTGCCACCTGGCCCCGGAGCACCACCCTCTCCTGCAGAAGGTCTTTGTGCTCAGGTGAGGGGTTGGGACCACGTTGGGGGCCACCACCAGCTGGATCTACAGGGCCCAGGCTTTGAGTCTGGCCTTTGTAGCCCTGTACAAGTAGCGGAGCCTGTCTTGCCCCCTGCACGGGGCAGTAACCTCTCTGTCTTACTCCTGGGCCATGTGGAATCCAGAGGCCTATAGGTGCCCAGAGCTGTTAGACTGTGCAAGGCTGTGCCCAGGAGTGGGCAGATGTCCCCACCTCCCAGGACCTGGATCATGTCACCAGGTCTCACACTTTTGATCTCCACATGGCCAGGGCTGCCCAGGGGCAGAAAGCTGTGGTTTGTGCCTGTGGCCAGGTCTCAGGCCCAGAGAGGGGCAGAGAGCTGCCTTGGGCCACCCAGATGTAGGGTGAAGCCACAGCTACACCCAGGGCAGGTTGGAAAGCTACCAGGCCTCTCCCTCAGCTGCCTGTGGGGACTCACTGGGATAGCTGCCCCCTCCCCCATAACTGTCAAGAGATCTGTTTATTGAAGACACCACAGCCTGAGCCACAGTGGCAGGTCCCCTGAGCCCCACCTGACCTGTGATAAGAAAGACCCAGCTCCCCTTCCAAAGATACATTGTTTATTGGGTTGTGCCCCCGCCCCAACGACAGACGAAGCCGCAGCCGTGCTCAGGTCACCCACCCTGCACGGTGCCCGTCCTACGTGACTCTGGACAGCACCCTTGTCTGTGCCCCTTGGCTGAGGCTGGTCAGGGGAGGCGGTGGGACTGGCCTTGTCACCTCCTGTCTCCTCTCCAGCTTGCCCGGTACTCACTGCCCATTTCCCCAGCGCCTTCCTGCCAGGACAACCTGTGCACACCACACAGCCATGGGCCCCAGAGCAGGTGAGATGACTCCCCTCGTGGAAGGGGCTCTCCAGGTCAGCATGACCCTCGGAATCGCGGCAGGTGTGGAGGGGCTTGTGCTCCAGCCTCTGAGTCCTCCTGAGTCTGCACTCAGGGTTCCTACCCCAGCGTGCCCCCGTGCCTGGCTGGCTGGGGGTCAGGGAAGGGGAGGAGGGCAGGCAGGGCCCCGGCAGTCCTGGCAGGGAGAAGGAGGGGACGAGGGGAGGCCATGGCAAGAAGGGGCTCAGGAGGAAGTGGTGGTTGACCCCTCTGCTTGGGGGTCTCGGGGCTCAGGCTGTAAGGACAGAGCCATGAGGATAGAGGAAGGAGGAGTTTACATACATGCACACCTGCCAGGTGCATATATATGGTTACACACTGTCAACACGTGTACGTGTCATCACACGTGTGTGCATATACTTGCAGACACACAGCACCAGCTACACCACCAGACACACAGGCATACTGTGTTGGGCATGCATGCTATCACAGGCATGTGCATGCCACATACATGTGTGTATATCACGTGGACATGCCATTCAGAATGTGCACATATGATGTTAGACATGTTTACAGATTAGACACACTGTCACACACACATTCACCTGGCCACACACACACGTATGCACACACCACACTCTGGCTCAGGCTGCCACACACAGGTGACTGGTGCCACATGGCTTCCAAGGCCTCCATTTTGGGGTGGCCACAGACCCACCCAGGACACAGGGATCCCTAGGTAGACCCACGCTGGACACTCCCACACATGCGCTTCCTCCCAGGCAGGGCTCAGCTTGAGGTATGGGAAGACTGGCAGTTGATTATGGCCTGTTCTGTTCCAGGTGCCCTGGTGAGCCGAGGCCTCATCCTCGTCATGTGGCTCAGTGCCCACTGCCCTCATCCCCAGGCTGAGTGCTTCTCTGAGGGAGGGCTGGACGCCAGCAGGGCCGACACGTGGGCCAGGTGAGTGCCAGCCCTTCCTTTGGGGTCTGAGTCCACACGCCACATTTCCTGCTGCTGATTTCCTGGCAGACCTGAGGAGGGAGGTGGATGAGAAGGAGGGACCACCTCCAGGGTCTGCACATGATGGCTCAGGAGTGGCTATGGGAGGGCCACTGACTCCCGGCTCTGACATAGGGGACCTGGCCCTGCCTGCCCAGGTCACTCACCCACCTTGCCCTGAGATGGCCCAGAGTATCCGGTGTCCTGCATCAGTCATATCCACATGGCAGAGAGTGGTACACAGGCCATCACCACTGGCTAGGTCTGGGGTCCCCCCTGACCCCACCCCCCATGCTTGCACTGTTACCCTCAGCCTGGTGGGCAGTCAGTGCTGATCACTGCTCATCCTGGGTCCTCATGCTTCTTTCCTCTGCCCCAAGGCGTTGCCATCCTCTCAGACCCCAAATGAACTCTGTTGTTTCTGCACTCTTTCTGGGGGTCTTGTGCTTAGGGTCAACTGGACTCCCTTTCCCTGGGGATTGGAGGTCACTGATCAGCTATCAATCAATTGATCAATCAGTTGACTGACCAGGCAGGGCTGGAGGCCCATGTTGGACAATGTGGGCCCAGGCTAAAGCCCCTCAAGGCCTCCTTCCCAGGCATGGGTTTTATTAGACTCACACAGTGAGGAAGGCTCAGTGATGAGATGGAACTAGCTGTGTTTGCCCAGCAGTGCCCAGGGCACATCTCCTTCAAACCCTCAGCCATCGCTGGGATCACCTTCCAGAGAAAGCAGAAACCCAGCATCTGGGCAGTCTACCCCTGCTCGTAGCTCCAAGTCTGAACTGGGTGCTCACAGGGAGAGTGGGGTGGGGCAGGAGTGCCCATGTCACAGCCCTGCCTGACACATTTTCTGTCTCGTTTCTTTGGTGTTGGGAGTCTGACCTCCATCCTGCATGCTGCAGTCTGGGCTGCCCCTTCTGCCCCCAGCTCCATCCCTCACCACCTGCCTCCTTCTGCCCAGTGCCAACAGCACCCTCCTGCAAGGCTTCTGGTGCCAGCCAGCCAAACAGCTGTCCCGGGACCAGCTTTCAGCTCTAATCAGAAGGATGGGGTCACAGCAGGTGCTCCTCAAAGCCTGGCAGGTAGGCAGTCTCAGTTGGTGCTATTGAGCTGGGGTGTCGGGGGCAAGGGCAGGCTTGAGGGAGAAGGCCCCGGAGATGGGTAGGAAGGGAGGGCGTCCCCATCAGAGGACACAGGCCAGCAAGGGCCAGGACCACATGGCTGTGATGCAGAGTGAGCTCACCTGGAGCACAGGGGCCATGCTGGAGACACTACACACAGTTGTCTCTACGCCAACCTGCCAACTTCCCAGCCACCTGAGAGAAATCTCTTAGGCTGACTCTGAGGTGACAGAAGCCTGCCCTCTGAGGTCGTGGGTCCCTCCTTGAGTGGTTGTACAGTGCAGTCTGCTTTGGACTGTTTCCAGGACTTCTTAGCCAGTAGCTCCCAGACCCCTGCCTCCTGTTCTTGTTTGGGTGTGGGCTTGTCCATCTGGCCTGTGCTGGCCCCCTCCTGCCTCCAGCTGGCATGAAGTGACCCCATGAGGTGACTCCTTGGGCCCCTGGGGTGGATCTTCCAGCCCACAGGCCTCTCCCCGACCTGGGCCCACCTTGACTCACGGCTGACCAAGCATGGACTTCCCTGAATTGGGAGGGCGGGAGGGAGGGAAAGGAGGAAGGGAAGCTATCGTTGTGCTTCCTTATAAAGTTAATATAAAACTAGTAATAAATTTGAAACAACCCCGGAGTAGGCCAAGCCACAAGAAGTCTGGGCAGGAGTGGCACTGGGATGAGCCAGCTGGGGTGCAACAGGACTAGGGGTGGGCAGGGGGCCTGAATGGTGGGGGCAGGGACCGGTAAGGGTCAGGCGGGGTTTAACCCATTCTGCGGCATTCTGACATTGAGGTTGAAGCAGGAAATGAAGACATGAAATCTAGGTGACATAGAGTGGGCAGGTGGGAGAAGGGAACTGGTGGACTGGGGGGCGAGCGGAGGGGCACTCCAGCTGAGGGCCCCACCCTGAGGGGGAGGTGGCAGAGAAGAAGGGGCTGGAGGAGGGAGTAACACGCTACACGCCATGCCCAGCTCAGCTGCCTGGCCAACTTGGCTGCCCAGCATGGCCTCCAGGGTGACTTCGCACTCCACCCGCCCGATCTGTTGCTCTTCTACAAGTGAGTGCCACCACACACACACACTCCCCAATCCCCTGCCCAACCTCTGGGTCCTGGGGACTCCAGCTCCCCGTGAGCACCTGGGCCACTCCAAAGGACCCTGGGCTGGCCCCGCCCTCCCGACAGTCCCCCACCTGCCTACAGCCTGGCACAGGTGAGCGAAGCCAACTGCCGGGCCTTCACGCGCCGTGCAGCTCAGGGGAACACAGAGCTGCTGGCCAACCTGCCTGACCAGAGAGCCGCCCTGCAGCACTTGGCCTTGGTCTGCCTGGTAGGTCCCTTGGGCAGGTCAGGATGGGCAGATGGGCCATGGGGCCAGGCTGTTGCTGACCTGCTGACCTGCTGCCCTGCAGGGAGGACCCCGCCCTCAGCTCAGCATTTCCGACCTACTGCTCCTCGGGGTCCTGGTGTGTGACATGGATGCATCCAGCATCGTTCTGTCAGACCCCCGTGTGCTGCAGAACCTGAAGCGATGCCCCCGGCTGACCCCTGCCCAGCAGGCTACCCTCAACACACTGCTGGCCAGCGGGAGGACCATGCTTGGGTGGGTGGGGGCCTCATCCCCTCTGCCCATGCCTCCCCCTTGGAGATGAGACAGGAGGCAGCCTGGAGTTCGAGCCCAGGAGGTCGCTGAATTACACAGCCCTGCTGACCTCCAACTTTGACCAGCTCACAGCCCCACTCTGACCTTGCAGCCTTTGGGCCACAGGTTTAGGGGTGCTGTCAATACCTGCTAGGCTCCTCAACCCCCAATCCCTCAAAGCCTGGAATAGATGTCTCTTCTGGACAAGCAAGGTGTCTCTAGCAGGGCAGCCCCTGGGAACTATGCACTTGGGGAAGGGCAGATGGCCTCCCGGGGCTGGGGTGCTGCTCCAGACCCAGATACAACAGCCTCTTCCCATACACCAGGCCCCCTAGCTCTTGGGACCTCGAGGGGCTGCAGGCTCTGGGACTCCTGGCCACCTACATCAGCCCAAGCCTGTGGATGCAGGTGCAGGAGGTAGGATGGTGCCCGGAGATGGGGTGGGGCACTTGAGCTGGCCCTCAACACAGGGAGGGGCATCCAGCTACCCTCTACCAGCAGGTCCAGGCCTGAGGGTTGGCCATATGACCATTCCAACTCCCAAGTGGTATCCCTAGTCACTCCTGTCACAGGGTTTCTGTCTATGGGGTTGAAGGAGGGACCAGGTGGCCCCACAGCATGGGGTCTCCAACCCGTCTGCCAGGCCGTAGGCCTGGACTTCTTCGGCAGCATGGTGGCTGTGTGTCGGGCAGGGACGCTCAACCAAAGTGATGCCAGGCGCTTTGTCACCAGCTTCCTTGAGGCCAAGGCCAAGTCAGTGTCTTCACGGCCCAAGCGGGGCACAGGTGAGTGTGGCTACTGTGGCCTGGGGACATTGTATCTGCCCTGCTCTGGATTCCTGACCCCGGGCTGGGGACACCCAAGACATAGCCCCACCTGCCACTGCATCTCCCGAGTTTGGCCCTGGGCTCTGTGTCCAACCTGGGCAAGTCAGAGGCAGTGGGGCTGGGCTTCGGGGCCAGGACTGGGCTGGGCATCAAGGTCAAGGTCAGGCTTGACTCAGTCAGCTCTGGACCACGTTCTTGGCTAGGCATCAAGCTTGGGGAGAGAATCAAGGGTAGGTAAGGGTTACAAGTGAGGTAGGTCCTGAAGTCAGAAGTAGTGGTCAGCTTGGGCCATGGCTGAGCAGCAGGGTCATCGACTCCACCCAACCCCTGGCCACAGGGAGATCATGCATCCGTGGCGACGTCACAGCAGCCACACTGCAGGACAACCTCTTCCTGGTGCACTACGACTGCTCACAGCTCAAGTCCTGCCTAGGCAGCCGTGTGCTCAGGGCCAACTTGGACTCCCTGCTGCAGCATCCACTGCCCGCTGAGTGCCAGCGTGTCGTCAAGGTCAAGCTGGCTCAGGTGCACAAGGACCAAGTGGAAGTGGGTGGGTGCTGGGCACTGGGCGCCAGGACCTGACCCTTCACCCATCTCAGATCTACCCGAGCGGTGTCCCAGAGGAGCAGCTGCAACACATCACCTCACTGGTCTACCTCTACTCCCACACGGAGATCAGCCAGTGGAACATCACATCCAGGGACACGGTCATGGCCTTGCTGGCCTCCGATGTGGCCCTGGCAAACCAGACAGAGGTGAGGGCAGGGTGGGTGGGGCAAGGTGGTGAGGAGGGGGATCATGGTGGAGGGGCACCTACTGACCCTGGCCTCACCAACCCCAGCCCCACCGACCTGGCTCTGCCCCCAGGCCATCCTGCAGAAGTTCCTGGACCACAAAGGCAATGTCACCAGTACCCTGCTTGTGGCCATTGGGGGCTCCCGCCTCTGCTGGATGAGCCCCCGGCAGATCCAGGCCATCCAGCCCTCAGAGTTCCGGTGAGCCCACCCAGCGACATGCCTACCTCGGAGGCAGCCGCTCTCCTCACCAAGGCTTAGAGGGAGACTGAGGCTCCGGAGGGTCTGGGCCAGGCCCCCCCAGGTGTTAGTTTCCTATAGCTGCCAAAACAAAGTGCCTCAAACGGAGTGTTTTACAAGAACAGAAATGTATTCTCTCACAACCTGGAGGCCAGAAGCCTGGAATCAAGGTGTGGCAGGGCCAGACTCCCCACGGAATCCCACGGCAGAGGCTTCTTCCTGCCGCCCTGGCCTTGGGCGTGTAGCCTCATCACCTTATCTCTGCCTCCGTCCTCACCGTGTCCGGGTGTCTACACTTTGTATGACACCAGTCGTGAGATGTAGGGCCTACTCTAATTCAGTAGGGCCTCATCTTACCTTGATTACATCTACAAATAGGAAAGACTCCATTTCCAAATAAGGTCACATTCTGAGGTTTGGGGTGAGTATAAATTTTGGGGAGACACTATCAGCCCAGTACAGAGGACAAGAGGACAGCTGTGGCTTGTGGAAAGAGGGCCACGCTCAGCTTACCAAAAGATGAGGGGCTCCCAGCCTGTCCATCAGCCCCACCCCTCCCCAGGCTGGCCGGGGCCCTGGATATCTCCTCCTGCCCTCAGAGCCGAAAGGATGTACTCTACGCCAAGGCCCGAGAGGCCTTCGGGAGCACCAGGACCACGGCTGCCTACTACCACTTCATGCGCCCCTACCTTGGTGAGACCCCACCTTGTGTGCACATACCCCTCCTCCAGAAGCCCCCACCCCTTCCCCTCTCACTACTTCCCAGCCCTTAGGCGGTGCCCCGGTGGAGGAGCTGCAGCACCTGGCCCAGGCCAACGTCTCCATGGACATCCACACCTTCACCAACCTGAACCCTCAAGTGCTGCAGGTGGGCTGCCCCGGAGGGTAGTGGAACAGGCTGACCAAACTGGGAGACCCCTAGGGCATAGGTCCACAGGCACCCCAAAGTCAGAGGTATAGTGTGGTCTGGTTCTGCCAGGTCTCACCTCTGTGCTCGCTCTTCGGGTAAGTACTGCCCATGTGGATCTTCCCTCCACCCCAAAGCCAGGCCCCTATGGGACCTTCTGTGTCTCCCCCCATAGCCCCCTCTCTTCCCTTGCAGAACCTAAGTGTTGACAAGGTGACGACGCTGCTTGGCCAGAATGTGGGGGACTTGCAGAAGGCACGCAGCCACCCAACCATCAGCTCCTGGCTCCGCAGCCTGAACAGGTCGGCCCTGGGTGAGCTGGGCCTGGATATAGACCCCACTGGCCCCGCCGGTCCCACTGGCCCAACCCACTCCACCGCTGTGGTTCCCCACACCAGCTCCTGGGCACCCCATCGAGCCACCACCTCAGGCAGGCCTGGGAATGATGCTCTCACCTCAGGTATACATCTAGCCCCACATGTAGCCCTCCCCCTTGGTGGGCCTTACTCTGCTTCTGCTTGGCCCTCTCTGCCCAGGGTCCCTGAGGATCCCCAAACTGCTACTTGTGTCCAATCTCATACTCTGTTAGCCAACTCTTTTTCCACTTGTCTCCTCGGGTGACATTTGGGTGACACTAACTTCACCCTGTATCGTCCACTGAGTTATCCAAGGACACAACTGCCTTCTCCAAAACCCACTGATCTGCATAAAGTAGTGGGTGGGGGAAACTTTAAGGTTCCTGTTCGGGTCCAGAAGAGTGGCACACATGGGGGTCCTCACTGGCCTTCCCCACCCGAAGAGATGGTATGAGCCCTGAGCCCACAGGGAGGGGCTGCCCAGACCAGGGAGGCTGCTGGGACAACCCTGGGTATGGTTCTCAGCCAGGACTGATGGGTGTTCCCTCCATGTTCTACCTACAGGCAGCCCATCAGCCCCCCTGGGGTTCCTGCCACTAGCTGTGGCCCTGCCTTCCAGCCTCCTGTGGCTGCTGTGTCAGGGCACCCCAGAGCCTGGTTGGGACTGCTCATGGGACACCTACAGGATAGCCTCCAAACACAGCACTGCCCTGGCTCCACATGCACGAAAATTGGGGCCAGTAGGTAGAGCTAGACCTCTGCTTAGGCTTCAGTGCAAGTCCCAGGCCCACAGGACCTGGCCATGTCCCACATGATAGGGGCCTGCAGGGCTGGTCCCCACCCACACCCACTCCCAGGACCTGGAGCTGGACTGAGGGACTGGGCAGAGCTTCCATCAGCTGAGGGAGCCACTGCCCCAGCCCTCTGACCTCCTTCAGGACAAAGCACTGGGGCTGGAGCATGGCACTTACTTCGCTGATTAATTTAAATAAAGGATAAGGTGATCTTCCTGCCTGTGTCCCTTTCTCTGGGCCTAGGAGGGGCACAGAGGCCCTCTTAGCCAGGAATAAGACTACCACTCACCATCTCCTGGGGAGTCAGTGTCACCAGAAACCATCCTGGGTTGTTGGCCTGGCCTCAAGAGACACCTAGGCAATGGAATAGCGTCAGGAAGGCTCCGAGCCTCCTCTGCCTGCAGCCCTTTGCCCTAGGTTCCCACCTTTCCAAGTACAAATAGGAGGGGCTGCAACTCATGGAGCCATGTCCACAGGGTCACAGCCCTCAGCTTCCCTCCCCCAGAACACCACAGCCAATCAGCCCCTCCTGCTCAGAACACCACAGCTGTCAGGGCCTCCCACCCTATCCCCAGAACAACACAAGTCACCTCTATGGGGGGAGAATATGTTCTCTTTTATTGAGCTCCAGTCCTCTGGGGTGAGGCAAGGACCACTTAGGCCTGCTCCCCACAGGCAGGGTCTCCACAGCAGGGCTCAGTCCCTAGCAGGCAAGCTCAGTTGAGGATCAAAGTCAGGAGCAGACTTGGGATCACAGTGAGTGCAGATCCAGGTCCAAAGAGGTGAGGGACCCCAGAGAGGGCCTCTGCACGGACAGGGGGTGACTCAGCCGCTGCACCTCTCTCAGCCCCTGCCCCACCCAGCCGGCTACCCTAACCTACCTTGAAAGTTGAGGTCTAGAACCAGGTATCCATTGGGAATGCCACCATGGAGCCCCAGCCCCAGGCTGTCCAGATCATCCTGCCGCTGCTTGAAGATCCAGTCCCGCACAGGGCTGTTTCCCTCCTCCACCTTCAGGCCCGCCAGGTTTGGACCCAGAAGTTTTTGTACCTCGGCAATGGTCATTGGCTGCCAGAGCCCCCAGATAGCCGTCAAGGTCTCCCTGCCTCTCTACAGAAGGCTGCTGGGTTCTGCTCTGTCAAAACCACCCCACAGTTCCCCAGCCCACTGACCCTACCTCAGCAACTCCAGACTGGGGAGCTGGCCCTGGTTTCAGGGCAGGCTGCGCCCACCCCCGAGACCCCACCCTACCAGTGGCCCCGCCCCCACGTACTCCTACCCACCCACAGACACGCCCTTCTCCTTGGCAGCTCCCCACACCCCTCGCTCCCCAACGGCCCCGCCCCTCTCGAGGCCATACCAGCCAGGCCTCTTTCTGCAGCTTTTTGAACGTGGCCATGTCTATACTTATGTTCTGCCGAATGAGAGCCCGCAAGTCCTCCATGGAGGCCCCACCTGTGCCAGGAGAGAGGGCCTAAGCATGACACTTCACAACACCCGCTAGTCTCACCCTCAGACGACAGGCTACAAGGATCCCACTTCCTTTCCCCAGATTCCTGTTTCCTATGGAATTCCTGGGCCAGGGTTGGGTGGTGACCACCTGACAGGGAGAGGCTGGAGGTTGTCAAGTGCCCGAGCAGGGGTGAGAATGTCCAGGTCCTCAGCCTATACATGCCCGGAGGGGTGGAGGGCACCCTGACCCCCAGTCACACCTCCAGCAGGCAGCCCAGGGACGTGAGAACCTGGCAACACTGATGGGGACCTCAGGCATCCCACCCGCCTTGTCCTCCTGGCTCACCCAGAAAGGGCTTGATCCTCGCAAAGTATTCGGAGCCACTCATGTTCTGGAAGGCGATACGGGCCTTCGGATAGAGGACATCCATCTGCAGTGGGTGGCACATGTCCAGGTCCTGGGGTCCAACCGCCCTGGGCAGGCAGTGTAGAGCCAGGCAGTGAGCTCAGAGCAGAGCATGCTCGTCATACCCACAGAGCCCTGGGACTTACCAAACAACATCTGGTTGCACGGAGCCCAGCTGCTCAGGACTGAGGAAGCAGAGGTAGGTAGGACGGAAGCTGGCCAGCATGTCCAGGGTGGCCCTGTCCAGCTGGCCCTCTCCTATCAGATAGCGAGCGATCAGGGCAGCCACCTGTGGGAGGAGGCCCGTGAGGTGCCTTGGGGCAGAGAGAGATGTATTCCCCCAGGCCTGCACAACCTCACACCATGTACTGCCCTCCCAATAGGTGGTCACCTGAGCGTCCATTTTGCGCCCTTTGCTGACTTTAAGCAGAGATTTCACAGTCTCCAGGGATGTCACATTCCACTTGTGGATGTCCTCAGGGGTGACCTCAAGGAAGAAGTAACTCAGTTGCCGGATCAGGGACTCGGGGTATCCCTGTGGGTAGAGCTGCCGGGGGAAGGGACCATGAGGGGCATAGCCATTCCCCAGGCACCTGGGGAAGGCTGCAGCACAACAGGCAGGCAGGAGCCCAAGACATAAACTACCTTGTCCAATTTGTGCTTAAAAATGTCAAGCTGCTGGTAGGTGAAGGGCACTGCATTCACCCGGTCCATCTGCTTGGCCAGCAGGGCCCCGTCCACACAAGCCTCCAGCTCCCACTCCTCATAGAAGATGAGGTTTTCATCCACCACCTGGGCCTCCTTTCCTGGGGGGCAGGCCTTCTCTATAGGGGCAGGCAGGGGTCAGGGGGCTGAGCTTTTTCCATCTAGCTCCTCTTCCTCCCACACCCATGCTGAGACCCTGGGCGATGCATGATCCTCTCCAGGCCTCAGTCTACTCATTGGGAAAATGGGACAATTCTGTCCACTCTCCAAGGTTGTCATGACTGAACGAGCTGAGCAACCAGGAAGGACCAAAGTGCCCACTGGTGAGACCCCACAATGCCAGCCTCCAACCAACCCCCAGGTCCCCCTGACACCAGACAAGGCTGGGTCCTGTGCTCACTCTCTGTGCCCTGCAGGGCCCTTGGGAGGATGACAGTTGGCTCAGGCTGCTGCCAGGACAGTTCCTTGGAGGAGCGTTGCCGCCATGGGGTCATGATACCCTGAGGACAGAGCAGGGCTATGGCTGAGCTATGTATGGCTCAGCGTCCAAGGATTCCCTCCCAGGGCCAGAAAACCCTCCCCAGTCTCCCCAGAGAGTTCTTACCTGTCCTGTGTCTGCAGTCTGAGCACTGGAAAGTAGCACCCACCCTGCAGACAGGGGTACAAGGCTTGAGGGGACGGCCAGGGGCTGCAGGCCTTACCTGGGGAGGAAGGCGGCAAAGCCGGCCCCTCCCTCGCCTCCAGCCCCATACACACCCCACAGATGCGGAAACAGAGAGTTAGGCCCCTGTACCTCATGATTCTACAGCCCACCATGCCCCACCCCAGGGCAGGGCCTGCACCCCACAGGGAGCCCAGGCCTCCCACATCCTCCTCCTGGAGCCCCACTGCTCAGGGCCGTCAGACACCTGTCCCACGGACACCCTCACTTTGGCCTGAGCCCCTATCATATTCACTGCCCTGGTTCAGCCTCCACCCCTGTGGGGCATGGCAGGAAGAGACGAGGCTGACAGCCTGCACGGAACTTGGCGCCTGCCGAGATTCAGGACACCTGCCTGAACTTGGAACACCTGCTGAGATTTGGGACACCTGCTGGGACTTGAGACACCTGCTGAGGACAAGGCCAGAGGCACTGCCCACAGATGGGGGAGGCAGTGAGGGGCAGATAGAAAGGCTCTCAGCAGGCCCCGATCCCCTAAGATCCCTTGACTGCTCTCTGACACTCGCACTCTGACTCTTTGCAGCAGCCCACCCCCATTACTCACTGAGAAGCAGGAGCAGGAGGCTGCCATGGGTGGAGGTCCCACAGAACCCCACAGGGGATTGATCACCCTGCAAGGCCATGGTCTGTGGAAGGGAGCCACTCCGATGTCCCCACTGATCCTTCACGCACGCCCCTGCCCCCAGCCAGTGCAGGAGTCTCCGAGCCCGAGAGGTGCTCCAGGTAGAACCTTCTCAGGGCCCTGTAGCAGTATCTGTGTGGCCTCCAGCCCTGCTCTTAGGACCAACCAGCTGGTCTGGCCCACCCACTCCGGGAAACTGGCCCCTCCTGCCAGAGGGTGTGGGGTCTGAGTCAGCCCAGCCCCCAGCTGTGAGAGCCCTGGCAGGCAGCTGGCGCCTGGCACCATCCTCTCTCCCCACAAGGGTAGGGTGGGAGAGTTTAGTTTGAGGAGGCAGGGCCATCTCTGGCTCAGGCTGGCCTCAGTTTCACCATTCATACCAGGGAGACAGCGGTTCAGAACTGAGGGTTGTGCTGAGTGGTACCCACAACCTGGGACATGGCCATCCTCCCTCTCCACACCCTGCCACAGGTGCCGGGCTTTGTGCAAACCCAGGGCCCCACCAGGTGAACAAGGCTGGGGCCCGCCTCTTGGCTTCTCTTCTGAGGTCCCTCTGGAAACAGAGGCCTGGGTGGGTGCCAGAGGGCAACACCCCTTCCCACCTGCCAGCCCCTTGGGTGGGGCAGTAGGTGGGTGGGCATTCTCATGGGGATGGGAGATCCCCATGTGCTTTCTGGAGTGAGATTCGGAGGTCAATGTGGGGTGGGGTGGTGGGTGGGGAGGGTTGTCCTGGGATAGGGTGGGGCCTACCGGAGACCAAGCCACCAAGCTGACTGTGGCCCTGTGGAGAGGAGCCATCCGCTCCCCCAAACCTTTATCCAGGCCTGTGTCAGCCCCACCCTGGGCTCAGAAATGGGGGGGGGCGGGGGGGCAGGGCACATTCATGCTTCAGCAAGCCCTTTCAGCTGGACAAAGAGCTGGCCTTCAGGGAGTGTCCTGGAGAATGGCAGAGCCCCAGGGAGCCCTCTCCCCTCCAGCTCCAGGCCTCCAAGGTGGGAGAAAACCAGACCCCAGACGAGAAAATGGGCAGAGTGTGGGGCCAAGCTAGAGCTACACCTCCCACTGCCTCTCCCCTCAGCCCCAACCCAGCCCATGTAACCAGAGGCTCCCAGCACCCCAGGTGAGGGCTCCCCGGGAGCCTCTCTGCAGGCCACCGGAGGCCCTGGAATCACCATTTTCCCCCCAAGACCAGGTTGAGGCCACAGAGACACTTTGGCTGTCTTAGGGCTGCAGCTTCCAAACTGGCTGGGGTGCCGCCTGCAGGAGCCACAGTGTTCCGGCCAGTACAAGGCATGTGTATGTATGTGTGATGTGGAAATAATCACCAGACAGTTTGGTAGGTCCTAGCAGGGCTAGGACAGGGTAGTCACCTGTCACTCATCAGTCATCTGCACCCTTGCTGAGTACCAACTGCATGCTGGGCTTTGCTCAGATGCTGGCACACTCTGGAGCAGGGAAGATTCAGGTCCTGTCCAGGCCCCTGAGGGTGGGGCCTGGCCACAGAAAGAGGGCTGCCCTGCTGCCTGAGCAACAGCCATTCACCTTAATTCCCAGGTGGGGTCTGGTGGCCTCAGTGGAGTGAGAGGTAGAGGTGGCTGTTTCTATAATGGAGGACTAATCAGCTCCTCCCCACAGTCTGAGAGTCAGGAGCTCACAGCCCCTGGTAGGTGTTTGGCTGCTGTACAACAGCTGAGGCTCCCTCCGCCCCACCTGTCCCACCCACCTGCAGAACCTCCCACCCCCTCCCACATTGGGGGCCTGCCTCAGTCCCCAAGGTCTGGCCCTCAAGTGATGGAAAATGAAGTCGGACCACATTCCCCACCATCCTCAGGCCTCTCCAGAAGGGCAGGCAGGGGAGCGGATTATGGTTTAAGACCTGTCTCAGGTACACGGATGTTGTGTGGCTAGCCCTGGGGCACACAGCATGTCAGGAGCAGCTGGTGCTAAGGCAGAGGTGACCCTGTAAGCTCCGCCCTCTGAGTAGAGCCCCGGGGAGGTGGAGTGGGGTCCTTGCTGTTCCCCAAGTGCAATGAAGACTACAGAGGGGGCATCTACAGGGGCAGGGGCATGAGCTGCCCCATGTCCCCACAGACTGCTTATTTGGGGCTGGCCAGGGCCCCCTCCCAGGTGGGCCCCAGTACCAGCCTCAGCCTAATTCCTGCTCCCACCCATGATATGCTTGGCTAGAGGTGCCAGGAAGTGCTGGCAAAAGTGTCCCCACCCTCTCCTTCCCAGGCATGCCCATGCACATGACCAAGATCCTGACCAGGCCACTGTCTACCCCCATCCCCCATACATGAGGGTATGGTCAGCCCCTTGTGAGCCTGAACTCTGGGCTGGGTACTGGGTGACTCTTGGGAAAACACCCTGGGGCCCCAGGCCCTCTGCCAGGGTCCGGGTAGGCCCTGCCCATGGTGACCGACATTCCAGGGTGATTGGACCAAACCTGAGCTTCCTCTGCTTCAGTTTCAACTGAAAAGGGGGTAGTCAAGAGGCCAGCAGCCTTTCAGGTCTATCAGGGAAATGAATGAGGCCTCACTGGTGTAGCTGGGAGCAGCACTGCTCACACCTCAGGAATGTGTGGGTGGGGACCCTGTGGAGGGGCCGCCTGGAGAGGAGGGGTGCAGGGTGGAGAGCTGCTGCTGCCCTTCCTTTGGTGGGTGTGAGTGGGAGCTCCAGGCGAGCTGACTATCATGTATCAGGCATATGTTGGGAGCCAAGGCCTCGCTTCATGGGCTCTTACTTTCTCAGGTATAGAAACTGAGGCTCAGTGAATAGTCAAAACTACACAGCATGGCCAGGGTATGGTCTTCCAGTGGTGCCGTGGCAGGGTCTCCACAGGCCACCCCACAAGCTGAGGTCAGCAGATTCTGGGTAGTGGCCGCTCAGCCAGGATGTGACTCCTGGAGTGTCAGCCACAATGTGGCTTCTTTCAAGTGAGTTCTGGGCTCACTGAAGCATGGTGTGGATATCACCATGGGGTGAAATGGTCAGGTTGGGGGCCGTGGGAGCCCAGGGGTTGGGGGAAGCAAAACCAACCAGGCCAGCTCCAGCAAGTGCACAGCACTGCCCTCTGTGACGGCAGGGCCAGTAGGAACCCACCTGCCCCAAGCACTGGCTGTCTCCCTGACAGGACAGGCCACCTTCCTGCTGCTGAGGCCGCTGGCCATCAGGATGGACAATGTCTGCCTCTGTGCTGGCTGGATGCCAGGGCCTACGTGCTGATTCCAGCCTTCGTAGTACAACCTTGAAGCCAGAGTCCCTAGTGGCTCCCTCACTTCCCCTCCAACCCCTCAGATGATTTTGTGAACAGAAATTCCCTGTGTGGAACCTGTTTCTGCGTTACATACCTGCAGAGGTTTCTGTACAGCTGCCCAGTTTCTGACCTTTCCCACAGGCTGGGTTCTCTATTATATGCAGTCAGACCAAAAGCTAATTAAATTAACATAGTCATGCCTTGTTTTATTGCACTTCACAAATGCTGTGTTTTTTTTTACAAACTGAAGGGAAGATCCTCCATAAACAAAAAGATTATGACTCGCTTTATTTTTGCAGTGGTCTGGAATCAAACCTACAAGGCGACTAGATACAAGAATCAACTTAAGAAGTCAATAGAGGAGTAAGTGCCTTTAAAGTAAAATTCCCATCCACAGACAACAACTGAAAAGTTCTGGACAAAGTGTGAAAAACTAATTCCCCAAAAGGCCCTGGGGAGTGAACAAAAGTCATCTTGGAGAGGAACTGATACTTGGGAAAAGATGCCACCGTGGAATGGATCTCTCTTTGTGTGTGGGTTTGCCCTGAAGACAGCCAGAGGTGTGTGTGCTCAGACTCCAGCAGTAATCCCACCATCTTTCTGGCAGAGAAAAGAGCCCAGAATAACCAGAGGATGAGTGGAGAACTCTGGAAAAGAGAGAGCCAGGGGAGGACACCCCAAATTCTGTATGAACTCTACTTGAGCCTCTTGCTGACCCCTGAGTCATGCATGTGGAGGGCAGACTAGAAACAACTTGGTCAATGATACAAACGAGCCGAGGCTGACCTCTGCCCACCTCAGGAGTGGCAGAGTTCACAGTTAAAGCCTAACCAAGTTCATGGACTGCCAAAACAAAAGGAGCAACAGTCTTCATAGTAATATAACAGAATGCAGTGTCTATACAATCTAATAGTCACAGCATTCATGAGAAAATCCAAAGTACTTGGCACAGGGAAAGCTGGGACATTGTGACCTATCCTCAAGGGAAAAGAATCAACTGAGGTCAATGCCAAGATGAGTCAGTTATTAGAATTATCAGACAAGGATTTTAAAGCAGCTATTGCAACTCTATTCACCAAGGTCATGAAAAATAGGCTCTCATGCATGGAGAGGTAGGAAAATATTAAAAGAGACCCAAATAGGAAATTTTAGAAATGAAAAATACAAAATCTGGAATTTTAAAAATTTGCTAGATGGGCTTAGTAATAGGATTAATCACTTTCAATTGAGGGTTAGGTGGGAACTTCTCAATTGCGCAGTTAAATGGATTTTTAAACGTGGAAATTTCCTTTGTGCGGGCATCAGGAACTATCATTTGAGCTCAGAAAATACAGTCACTGCAGACATAGGTGGGAATGAAGAGTTCACTTCTTGTTTTAACTCTGACAGCACAGGAAGTATATAAAGCAGGTTATTATACTTGTGACTCATACAACATTAATTGCATGAAAGTAGTATATTACATGTTTTGCATATAAACAAACACTGTTTTCCTTTAAAATTTTAGGTTGACTTCATGAAGGAATAGTATGAGGTCTAAAGCAAATGTTAAATTCCAAAGATATTCATTGTTCAATAATTCAGGTTAAAGGAGGGTCTTCTCTGAATATACTGACATTGAATTGTACAGTTTAAATGGGTAAGTTGTGTGGTATGTGAATTATATCTCAGTAAATCTGTTTTTAAAAAAACAGGCCAAAGATTTGAACAGACATTTCACAAAAGAAGATGTGTGGATGGCCAGTCAGCACATGAGAAGATGTCCAACGTCACCCTCCTTAGGAAAACGCAAATTAAATGCACGGTGAGATACTACTGTACACCCACCAGAATGCCTAATCTAAAAGGACTGACAATGACTAGTGTTGACACGGATGTGGGTCTGGAACTCTCAAACAGAGCTGATGGGAGTGCAAATGAATGCCATCAGGTTTGTTTGGCATTTTCTTAAGCTAAGTTTGTACATTTTAGCCATTCCACTCCTAAATAATCACCCCAGGAAATGAAAACATATGTTTACACAAAGACTTACCTATGAATATTCATAGCAACTCTATTCACAATAACCAAAAGTGAGGAAAAACAAATTTCCATGACAGGTGAATGGACAAACAAGATGTGGCATATTCATATGATGACATACACGAATGAAAGGATGACTCAAAGTCATTCTGCTGAGTGAAAGAGTCAAACACCAAGGAGTAGGCAATATATGATTCCATTTATGTAAAGAATTTTAACTGCATGCTATTCTATTATGACAAAAAGCAAATCAATGGCTGCCTGGGGCCAGGCAGCTTCACCAAAACCAAGGGTTTCTGTACAGTAGGAATAGCAGGGAGGCATGGGCCAACTGCAAAAGAACAGAAGGAATATTTGGGGGGTGATGGAAGTGTTCTCCATCTTACTGTGCTGGTGGTTTCCCCCGGTATATGTAACTGGCAAAGCTCTTTGGATTGTATGCTTTAAATGGATGCCTTTATTGTACATAAATTATATCACAAGAAATTGATTTAAGAATCAATAGCATAACCAGTGTCGGAGATGATAGGGAGAAACTGAAACCCTTGTGTATTGCTGGTGAATGACGCAGTGTGGCAGTTCTTCAGAAATTTAAATACAGAATTACCACATGACCCAGCAGTTTAAGCTATCTGAAAGATTTGAAGACAGGGACTCAATCAGGCACTTATATGCACATGCTTACGGCAGCATTAGTCACAGTAGCCAAAAATGGAAGCGACCCAAGTATCCATTCACAGGTGAATAGATAAATAAAATAAACATATTAATATGTACAATGGAATATTATTCAGCTATAAAAAGAAATAGAGTTCTTATAGTGCTACAATGTGAATGAACCTTGACAACATTATGCTCAGTGGAAAAAGCCAGACACCAAAGGACAAATATTGTGTGATTCCATTTACATGAAATGTCCAGATGAGGGAAATCCATACAGACAGAAAGTGTAATAGAGGGTCCCAGGGTCTGGGGAGGGGAGGGGACGTGGGAAGTTATCGTTCAATGCAGGCATGTCCAACTTGAGGCCCAGGACAGCTTTGAATGCGGCCCAACACAAACTCTTAAAACATTATGAGGGGATTTTTTTTGCTACCTTTTTTTTTTTTTTTTAGCTCATTAGCTATCTTTAGCGTTAGTGTATTTTATGTGTGGTCCAAGACAGTTCTTTTAATGTGGCCCAGGCAAGCCAAAAGGTTGGACACCATTGGTTTAATGGGTGCAGAGTCGCTATTTGGGAAGTTGTAAAAGTTCTGAAAATGGATGGTAGTGATGGTTGTACAGTATTCTGAATGTGCTTAAAGGCAACTAATGTATACACTTAAAATGATTACAATGGTACATTTATGTATATTTTACCACAATAAAACATCAATAGCATTTCTTTAAGTCAGCAGTAGTAACAAATATAATAGAAAATATTTTATTTCTAATGACAATTAAATTCACAAAGCCTATAGAAATCAACCTAATTAATAATAAGGACAGACTACCTTTATAATTCAATTCAATCCCAATAAAAATTCTTGGAGGATTTTTTTTCAGAAACCCAACAAACTCATTCAAAAACTAAAGAGAAGAGAACTCACACTGGGTGGTGAACTTATTATACATCAAGTTGACAATGCACTGTAGAATTGTATGCCTGAAACCTATGTAATCCTTGCTAACAGATGTCACCCCAATTAAGTCTAACAATAAAAATTAAAATAAATAAATAAATAAATAAAATAAAAAACAAAAAATAAAGAGAATAAATATGATCTAAAAAGAAGCAGCAAGCTCCTAGATATTAAGACAAAGCTACAATAATTAAGATAGAAATGAACAAAGGAGCAGACCAGAGAGATCAAGCAAAAAAATACCAATGTGTATGCAGGGTCTTAGTACATGAGAAGTATGGTTCCACAAAGCCATGGTGGGGGTAAGGGACAGATCTGTGGAACAGATGGTGTTGGAAAATATGACTTATTGTGTCAAGACAAATAAAGCAGACCCCTAGCTGACATCATGTACAGGTTGAGTACTAAATGCATGAAAGACCTACGTCTGATAGAGGAAACTTACACAGACAGAAAAAGACTTGGAAGAATGGAGAAAGATGTCAACACAGAAACTACACTGCAAAGTGTGGGTAAATTTGACATCATTAGAATTAAAGATTCCTATTCAATAGACAAACTGGCAGCTACAGGGAGAAGAGATTTCCAACACCTAACAGTGCCCATGGCTTCGTGAGAACACAAACTGCAAATCAACCAGAAAAACAGGAAACCAATAGAAAAGGGGCCAAAGAGAAGAGTGGGAATTCTCATAAGAAGAGTGACTGGCTGGCTGTGAAGACAGGCTCAACCTTTGTGGTAAGCACAGAAATTCAGATTCAAACAAGATTTACAAAATTAGAATGGGGGGGCTAGTCACAGGAGCTGATGATGCGGTGGAAAAATAGATCCAACAATAGATTTTTTTAATCAGCGAAAGTAAGTGACAATCATTAAAGAAATGTTGAAAATTCGGACTTGTGGAAAGAAGACAGTTGCCCTGGTTTTCACCTTCCCTGCACTGCACCGCCCCCCACCCCCCATCCCTGGCAACTTTGTAACCTGGAGGTGAGCTTCCTTCTGATCTCAGTTTGGCATTTTGCAGGATGCACTCAAGTGCACAGCTAGCTGCCTGCTTGCTCACCCTCATCCCTCACACACCCTCACACACCCTCACACATGACCCCTATTTGTCCTTGCTCCCTGACAGGCTCCCTGGGGGATTTGAGTACCTGCCCCCAAGCTATTGTTGGCCTTTTTACTCTGAGTGAACAAAACAACTTGGGGACTATTTATTCTGTACCATTTTTAAAAACGTTTTTCTTTTATTCTCTCATGGCCAAATCTGTTCCTCATCAGAATGCCTTCAGTCATGTCTAAGAAGATGAATAAATAGTCACTTCTGGTTTTGCTGGTTCGATTGCTGGTGTGGAATGCATTTAGCTCTAATGCCATAGTCTCCATGAAGCCTAGGGCAGCCAGCCAGGTCCCCCTAGCAGGACTATTTTCTCAGAGGGCAGAAGCTGTGCCCCGAGCTCAGTTGATAGGCTCCTGCTCTGATTCCTCAAAAACTCTGTCCCCCATTGTGGGCAAAATAGAAAAGGAGAGCAGAGTCCACTGGCCTGGAGCCTGGTATACACCTGTCATTGAGTCTCATGACAGCTCTCTGCTCCAGGTTGCCTCTTCCAGGAAGCCCTCCTTGGTTGGCCTAGTTTTCCCAACTCTGGGACGTGAGCTCCTCTCACCTCTTTCCAGGGGTCCACCAAGCCCATGTGACTGGTCCTTCTGAAGCCCCCTTGATGCCTATAATGACCTTATCACTCCCAGGGCAGATTCCATGGGTGCATGACCAGGCCTTAGCTGGGACTGGCCCCTGTGGCCATTAGAAGGCGACTTCATTCCCCAGTGTCTCCTGGCTCCCAGCATGCTCCCACTTCTGAGAGAACATGTCATACACACAAACACACCTGTCTCACTGCCTTGACCACCCCCTGCAGTCAGGGAGGCCTCTGGTAGCAGCAGCCCAGGTTAGGATGCCGAGGACCCCAGGGAGGGCAGGGGCTGACCCTGGAGGTGTGTCAGAACTGCCCAGAAGGGGAGCGGGGAGGAGGAGTCAATTATGTGGTGATGGAAAGAGAACTGACTCGGGGTCGTGAATGCATAATGCAACACAGAGACATTGTATTGTAGGCTTGTACAGCTGGAACTTATGTAATTTTTACTAACCAACGTTACCCTAATAAATTTAGCAATAATTAAAAAAAAGAACTGCCCAGGGTGGGAGATGGCCCCAGGTCACCTGCTCCACGCCCACCACAGAAGAGAAAGCAATGCCAGAGATGGAGAGAGCCATGATCTCAGCGAATCTGGTGCTGAAGCAGTGGGAGGACACCACCCCAGGCACACAGAGTGGCTTCCTGTCCCCTCTACCCACACCAAGGCAGTAGGCTCCCTTCTCTAGAGTTCCCAGAATCCCTAGCATAAGAGACCTCCTGGGAGTTCCCTGATGGTGTAGCGGCTTAAGGCTTCGGTGCTGGTGCTGTCAGCGCTGCGGCCTGGGTTTGATTCCCACCCAGGGAACTGCCCACATACCAAAAAAAAAGAAAAGGAAAGAAAAGAAAGACCTCCTCGGAGTTCCCTGGTGGTGTAGTGGCTTAAGGCTTCGTCACTGGTGCTGTCAGCGCTGGGGCCTGGGTTCGATTCCTGGCCAGGGAACTACCCACATATCAAAAAAAAAAAAAAAAAAAAAGACCTCCTCTTGTGCAGGGTGCAGGGAACCCCCAGCCTATTCCCAGCTGCTGTGGCTGAACTGGGTGAGTTGGGGGTACACTTTCCGGGATAACCCTCCCACACGCAGCAGGCCAGGCCTGATCTTCACAAACCAGTAAAAATATACAGAGAAAACCAGCTGGGCTACCAGTGGCTGTGTGGCTCCCAGGATCCTGGGTAGAACCCCGGTCCCACCCAGCCACCCTATATACCACTTTGCCAGAAGGCACATGCTTCCTCAGATGCCCGATGGCCCCCTTGATCACTTGAAGGGCTGAGTACAAAGTGTGAGTGCAGAGACACCTCAGGAGCTGCTAGCAAGCCAGGCCTTGATGCTCTGACACTGTGGCCCCACTGACCATGACGTTCTAGCATGGCAGGCTGGGGAAAATGCCGAAAATCAGTTGCAAACCTGCTGCCACACACCCCACACAGGCAGGTTTAGCAAGTCCCCTGGAGAAAGTTGCCCTGCACAAGCCTTGTGACTGGCTGGCGCACGGCCCCGAGGACCCACTGTCCCAAGAAAGTAGACCAGGCAGCATCGCCATTCCAGGCCTGCAGCCCAGAGGCCCAGTGACAGGGTATGGAACTGCTGTGTCCCCATGCCTTCCTGACTCTCTCCCACCAGCACATGGTCAGACAAAGTAGGGGCTTCACCTCTCAGCCTGCCCACTGGTGCTGTTTGGTCCACTGTCCCCACAGAGCTGTGGCCTCTGGGTCCCCTGCTTGAGCCTCCAGGGGCTGGGGCAGGACCAATCTTGCATGCCTGCAGACAGGTGTGATCACAAGGATCTCGAGTGTTCCTACTGCATGCCGAGGCCCTCTCCATGACCAGCCCCACCTAGACTGGAGCAGAGCGTGGAGCCCTGAAGGGTCACCAGAGCTCTTTCCAACCCTCCTCCTCTCCCAGCCCAGTGCCTGCCTGAGGAGCGGTCACAGCAGGCCTCCTCATTAGCCGCTAATTGTGCCCTGTGCTGGGCCTCCCAGGACTGTTGCCAGATCACACCTGTTGACAAGATGTGGCGGCCCCAGTGGGAAGATGCTGCATGTTGATTATGATGCTAATGATGTGCTCATTGCCCTCAGTAATTCCCTCCAACAAATAAAACTCCACGCCTGCTTAATTCAGGGATGCAAATCTTGCTTCGTAAACCCCAGGATGCCCTGCGGGGCTCAGGGCCAAATCGCCAGGAGTGACTGTTTTCCCACAAAAGGCTGTTTTCTCTCTCAAGTTCTGAGAGTGACAAACACCAGGGCTCACACAGGCGTGGTCCCTTTCTCACCTCTCCCCTATACCCCAGCACTCAAGGCCTGAAGAACCATCGGAGAGGTGTGGAAGGTTCTGCAGGGACAGGCCTGAGGGGTCCACCGAGGCAGTGAGGGGCACCCATGACTGGCAGGGATCAGGACTGATTTACCCAGAACCTCCTGAACATGAAGACCCCCACATCATAAGAGACCCCTAGTTGGCCACTCACCCTAACAAACAAAATAGTCCCTAGTCTACAGAGTGTTGCAGCGGGTTTGGAAGGCGAGAGCCGCTTGTTTGGGTAGGAGGCTGGCCTTGTACTCGGGTGGTTGCCTGAGCCAGACCCCTGGGAAACCTATCCTCCATTCCATTTGACCAGGGAGGTGTTCATGGATCCAGCCCCCTCCCCATTCCTCCCACCTGGCAGTTCCTGGGCCCTCGAGATTAATATGGGAAGCTCTCAGTCGGTGATGCACAGTGCTGGGAGCAGCAGCAGAGAGCCCCCTCCCCTGTGGTCCCTGACTGCCTGAGGGGGTTGTCCCGGTGGGTCCTGGGGACTGCACTGTGGATGCGGTCCTTCCTCCTCCCGCTCAGCCATGCAGAGCAGGGGAGGAGCAAACCCCACTTCTGTCTAATATCTTCAGGGGCCTTGACCCATAACATAGTAACATTGGAGAATGCAACCATGATTTTGAAATCACATGATTAGGAAAAATTCAAATTTATTTTGGAACAGATAAAATACCTTTTACTTGTCCCCACCCTGGGTTTTAGTCCCACTGCACACAGGCTGGCTGCCCCGAAAAGATAACCCGTTGGCACAGGCCTGGCTCTGCAGCACAGCCCATGAGGCTCTCAGCCTGGGCTGTGTCCCAGGCCGTGTCCCCTCCATCCCACCCATCCCCCAAGGGCTGGCCCATCCCATGTTGGAGGTGGGCTGTGACCTCGTGAGATAAATCCCCTTATGCAGCTGGCCTCCAACCTCTATGGGTCCCACAAAAATGTGGACATGTGGCTATAGTGGGCTGAATGGTGGCCTCCCCAAATGGTATGTCCAACTGGAACCTATGAATGGTTGGAAAAAACTCTTATTTGGAAAAAGAGTTTTTGCAGATGTAATTAATTTAAAGATCTCTAGACGAGATCATCCTGGATTACAGTGGGCACTAGATCCAATGACAAGTGTCCTTATAAGAGATGGGAGAAGGCACACAGGAGTCACGAGACCATGCAAGCAGGGGCTAGAGTGATGCTGCCCCAAGCCCAGGACCACCTGGAGCCCCCAGAAGCTGGACACAGAAGAAGGATCCTCCTCTGGAGCTTTTGGAGGGGTGCAATCTTGCCTACACCTTGATTTCAGACTTCTGATCTCCAGAACTGAGAGAATAAATTTCTGTTGTTTTAAACACCCCAATTTGTGATCCTTTGTTATAGCAGCCCCAAGACACTAACACAGGGTCAATCCCTTATAGGATGAAACTGACACCAACCCATGGGATGGGACAGGCGACTCTACACACTCAGTGGAAACTACATCTGCTCCCACCCAAAGGTCAGGTAGTTGGCTTTGGGCAAAGAGGATCCTGCAGGCACGTCAAGAGCAGGGGCTGAGCTCTGCACCTGGTCCAGCTCAGGGAAAAGGGTGCACACACACAGTCACAGTGTCACAACAGCTGCACAGGCCAACCAGCTGGCCATAGGAACCATGGCCCTTCTACACATCCTCAGAGACTCTGGAGTTGCCCCCACCATGTGTGCAAACTCTGGTATTGCACATGGGAAATGCACGGTAAATATTCGCTAATGATGATGATGAAACAATTTGCAAAATGTGAGAGCAGGCGCACTGGAGGTGAGGCGTAATGTTGGCACTAGAGCCCAAGGGTCTTTAGGGACACAGTCACCCAGGCAGTCCTACAGCGACTATAGGACCAATGGTTCGAATCTGGGAAGATCAAATGTACTTACTGCCTGCCCTCTCGGAGCCACTTTGGGGCAGCCAGGTTGAGTGGCAGCCTCTATCCCTCTTGTTTTAGAAATAGTTTTACTGAGATATCAGTTCACATATCACACAACTTCCCCATTTAAAGATTAAAAATCGTCCTGCAAATCTACATGCCAAACTCCATCTCCTCCAAGAGGGACCATCCTTTGCCCCCCAGCCTCAGCCAAAGCCCCTCCACTGTAAATCCTCTCCATCACTCCAGCCTAACTGAGCCTTATCCTGCCCCTAGTCCCAACAGCACTTGTTACTCTAACAAATTTTTTGCAAATCTACTGAGACATTTCAGTGAAACTAAGTTTATCTTGTGTTTCACTAGCTATAATAATTAATGGGATTATTCAGATTTCAGGCATCACATTTCAGACTGTGGTCTGGTATGGCCAGGACCAAGGTGGGGCTGGGAAGCCTACCTGGGGCAGCTGCTGGGAAAGAAGGCCCTGTCCTGGGAGCCAAGAGGAGCAAAAGTAGCTGCAGGGGATCAAAGAGGCCACACTAGCAGGTGGTCTCAGGTCTCTGGACCATGCGTTAAACCTACACACAGGTGTAGGAGTGCATGTCCAGGGCCAGACCCCCAAGAAGAGCGGGCTGTGCCCTCAGACACGTGAGATACCTACAGCCTGGGGCTGCACCTGTCAGGTCACCTACAGAGCTGGGCCCAGGGACAGTCCAGACTCCACCTCTGGAGTTTTCCGAAAAGCCCTAACAAAAAGTGGTAATTAAATGTATAACTGGACTTGACACATTTTATAAATAGCTCAAGAATTGAGTCGGACAGGAGCAGTCCTCTTTCAGGTTTTAAAATCGTATATGGAAATGGGCTTTTCTCGGGCTGGTCTGGGAAATAACAGAAGCTGTGGGAAGCCGTGAGACGAGCTCCGTGGACGCGCTCCCAGAACCTAAGGCTCTGCTGGACCGCAGGGTTGTGAGGAACCACTCCTCATCTCTTGTCACTTTCATTTTCTGGACTCTCCAACAGAAACTGGCGCCTCTGTGTGCCAAGCGCCGTTCTGGGTTCTTGGGCTGCGTGCAGAACCGAGTAAAGCAAGGTCGCTGCCTCTGCGAGCTCCCGGGAAGGGGACCCCAGGGCCTCACACCTGGCCGGCAGGTGAACACTGGGTTAGTGAGGGAGCTGTCACTCGTGCCCACGCAACCCCGGAGCCCGGGCCTGGGAAACCATGAATGTGCAGAGTAGGAAGGAGGTCGGCTCCTCCGCGGGACGGAGCCCGCCAGCAGGGGGCGCACCCCACATGTAGGCACCCGCCCACAGAGCCAGACACGCATGCGCCCTGTTAGGCGCTTTCCGGCAGCGTGGCGGAACAACCCCCGTCATTTCCCGCCGTTTGGCGATCCCTGAGCACAGCAGTGTGGCCGCCATGGCGTCACCCTTCAGCGGGGCGCTGCAGCTGACGGACCTGGATGACTTCATCGGGCCGTCTCAGGTGGGCTAGCTCGTGTGGGCGGCGACCGTGCGTAGCCGGGGGATTCCCTTCCGTCTCAGTTTCTCCCCCTGAGAAATGGGATCGGAATCCAGGGACCCCAGCCCGCGCCCCCGGGGTCTCCGACGCTCTGGAGAACTCTCTATCGACGAAGAAACCGAAGCCAGGGAGGGCGATGCCCCCACCAGGTTACTATGCCCATGGCCAAGTCCACGAGTTTGGGGTCCGGGGTTCGCCAGCCCACACAACCCAATGAGGAAAGTGGGAGCTGGTTATCACGTTGCCCTCAGGGCGACTGGGGTAGGGGAGTGCCCTGTATCCGTTTGCCATGGATACTTGGAAGCCAAAGGCTGCTGGCAGTTGCCGCGACAGTCACCCAGCTGGGGGGTGGCGAGCCCCGGAAGACCCTGCCAAGCTTCTCTGAGTCACAGTCTTCAGTGTAAAGAGATGGGACATCCCACCCCAGTTGCCAGAGCAAGGAATCTGGCCCGCTGCAATCTTGCTGGTGACTCCCCAGTAACTGTCAGGATGTGTGGTCCTCATTGGAGGCCACTCAGGAAGAGCACAGAGTGTGCCCTTAAAGAGGACAAGACAGCTACACTTGAAAGACTGTCACCCTTATCAGGTGTACCTGCCTATCAATTGCCACCAGCTCTGCAGGCCCAGGGCTGAGTTCTGGGAGAGGGGAACACCTCCAGGCAGGGGTGAGCTGCCACAAGCCTCCAGCCCAACTTTTCTGGAGCTGGTCATGTTTGGGAAGGCCGTGGCCAGTAAAGTTCTAGTGATGAGGCAGACAGCAAGATCTCAAGGAGTTAGGGAGAAAAATGAACGTTTTTTCTGAGGCATTGGGCAGGAAGTTGACCTCCAAGCACAGACTTCCTGCCCACTCCTTAGCTTCCTCTCAGTAGCCACTGTAACACTGGCTGTCCCAGGTGGCCATGCCTCCTGTTTACTCTAAGAGAAAAGGTCAGAACTGGCTGTGTCTGCTGGCAGGGTAGCACGTGAGCTCAATTAGCACAGCCTTTCTCTGGCTGTGACCTGCAGAGTGACCCTTAGTGCCAGAGGGGTGTTAGAACGTGTGTCCAGTGCTTGAGCAGGGGCCTATGTCCACTCAGGCCAGGTTTGGGGTCTCTTCCTGATACAGGATTGCATTAAGCCCATGAAGGTGGATAAGAGGCTGGGAAGCGGTGTGGCCAAGATCCACATAGAAGATGATGGGAGTTACTTCCAAGTCAGTCAGGTAGGTTCTAGCTTGGGTGACCTCAAACACATTTCACCATTCCATCCAGTCATGAGTGCGGTGACCATGAGACCTTCTATCTCTCACCAGTCCTTTTTCACAGGTCAAATTCTCTGATTGTCAGGGAGCCTGCGAGAGCAGGGATGGGAGTGGGGGTGAGGGGAGACACAGGATGAACATGGAGCTTGATTTGTTCTGCAGAGGAGGCTCTTTTTGCAGTGATGGTGGTTCCCCATGTTTCTGTCCTTCCTCCCACACCCCCCTCTCCCTGAGTTCTAATTGTGTACGATTTTACAGGTTAGACCCCTGTTCTTCTTAGTGAACAGCTACTTCCTGTATAATTAAGCAATGATACAATTCTGATCTAATGGGGTTAAAATTCATTCTGCCTGTCTGCGATTTGGACATTCAAGAACATCTGTGCCATCTCATGGACCATAGGCACTGGGCGCACACGGCCCAGGAACCCCTTCTGAGCAGGGGAGGAGCCCCAGAGTGACTCCTGGTGGGGATGGACAGTGGATCAGGAGTTTACAGGGAGAAAGCCATCTAGTTGGTTGGTGCAGGACGGGGAGCCATCAGCACATCAGGGCTCCCGCCTGAACCTGGCATAGTGTGGGGGACTGGATCCTTTTTAAAGAAAGGACACCTCAGAAGGGGTCCCACTTAGGAAGGGACCCAGTTGAGGTGGGGGTGCCAGTGTGCCCCACTGTCCAGAGCAGCACTGCTTACTCTTGAGGGAAGTTGTGAAGCTCATTGGACTCCTTGGTACAGCATTGTATCCCAAATCTTTAGGCCAATCTGACTAGAAAAGTACACATTGAGCTCAAATTGTGGCTTTGGTGCAAAGCACAAGCCTAGTGAGCTTAGCTGGAAGGGAGTTCTGCTCCCCTCAGCCCTCTGGTCACATTCTCAGCCCCTGCAGCTCGCCTCGCCTTGGCTCAGACCATTCATACATTTGCAGAGGGAGTAAAGGGGCTCAGCTGGGATTATCTGCATCTAAGAAAGGTTGCTAAGTGTCAGCTTGGAGGCTCAACTTGAACACCAAGTTCTGTGTCTGTTTGGCCAAGTCTGACTTGTTGCTGCCCACTGCATCCCTACCCAGTTCCTCCGGATGCTAGAACTGGGTGGGCAGAGCCCACGGAAGCACAGGCTCTACCATCTCTTCCCTCTGCCCTCCCCTTGTCCCTCTGTCCTTCTTCCTTTATCCTCGCCCTTGCCTTTCTCTTCCTTCTCCTTTTAGAGCGTAGCCTTTGGCATTTTCCTGTCCTCACAGCCCTATGAGTGCAGCCTGGGGACCAGCGACCCCTCTGGGGCCTCTGTGGAGTCACAAGCCTCCAACCGAGTTTGTACCAAAGTTAGAATTTGATGGTGCTATTTAAATTTAGATTGTGTACAAGTATTTTTGTAATAAATAACTCTTAAAAATTTAGTGTCACATAAAGCCATCCAATTACCATGTTGGCGTTGGTGTTGTGAGCAGGACAATCGAAGTTTCCTGCAGGTTCTGTTATCCTGAGAACTCAGTGTCCTCCTGCAGAGAGGCCCTTTGTTGACCAGGTTCTCATGCTTCTAGGACGGAGGGACACAGAAGCTAGAGAAGGCCAAGATCTCACTGGATGACTGCCTGGCATGCAGTGGCTGTGTCACCTCAGCAGAGACTGTACTCATCACTCAGCAGAGCCATGAGGAGTTGCGGAAGGTTCTAGATGCCAATAAGGTGAGTGATAGGTGATCTTCGAGACTGCTGTAACCTGACATCAGCCCCAACATCCTTCATTCATGCTGTCAAGTGCAGTCCTCTCCTGGTGCCACCTGTCCTGCGTCTCCAGTGACCCTTACATTTTTAAGTCTCGTCATTGAGATCACAGGGAATGGCTTGCTGGCATTTTGACAAAGTACCAAACTTTAGGTTCTCCATACAAAAAAATTATATGACCTGACAGAACTAGGGTTGCTCTCGCCAGCTCTGGCCCACTGGGAATCTGTGTAAAATGCATAAGGTGAGCAGTGTGTCCCTTGTTTTGCAGACACTGGCACCTGGTCAACAGAGGCTGGTTGTCATTTCGGTCTCACCCCAGTCCAGAGCATCACTGGCTGCGAAATTTCAGCTGAATCCTACAGACACTGCCAGGAAGTTAACTGCATTCTTTAAAAAACTAGGTAGGCGGAGAACCTTGGGTAAGCATTATAGTTCAGAACATGAGGGCGTTGGGGCTGGGGCTCTTCCCGCCTCCGAGTCACTAAACTTAAACACATCAGGAACTCTATTCTGAGTTTGACTTCAGCTTGAAGGTTTTGCTTAAGATTGAGAGAAGTGCCTTTTAGGAGAAAACCATCTGAATCCTGACTTTGCACTCTCCCGCATCTATATTTCACCCACATTTTCTATTGTTTTTGAATTACTGTTATCAAGGCACATTTTCCAGGTCTGTCCTGGGTCTGGGTCAGATCAAATGGCCAACATCTGTGTGCTGGGAGCAGGGTTGGGAGGATGTGGGGTGAGCCTGGTGCAGACTGATGTCCAGGGCACTATGGGCAGCTGCAGAATGCAGATGACAGAAGCTGGTTGTCATGTGCAAGCTTCCCAGGCAGCAGCACAGGCTACCCACAGCAGCAGCATGTCCTGTGGCACTAGAACTGCATGCTTCCTGTGGCCGCAGTGGAAGGGGGCATGGTCGGCATCGCCTCACGTGTCAGCTGTTCTTTGTGGAGCTCAGAGACATGTTCATCTTCCAGGGGCACACTATGTGTTCGATACTGCCTTCTCAAGGAACTTCAGTCTCCTGGAGAGCCAGCGAGAGTTTGTGCAGCGATTCCGAGGACAGGCCAACTCCAAGCAGGCCTTGCCCGTGCTGACTTCTGCCTGCCCAGGTGTGCTTACACTGCTGACATGGGATCAGCTGAATGCGGGCATGCTGAGGGTGAGGGGCCAGAGCGTTCTGCTAGAACAAACTAGAAATGGCAGCCCAGAATGGCCTCTTTAGCAGGAGCTTCCCTGAGAGTCACCGGTAGTCACTTCACTTCCCGAAGATGGTATTCACATGGATGCTAGAAACATGTGATGGTGACAGTAGAGTGGGGATGTTCTTTAATGGGGTGAAACTCCTTGTACAAGTTGGTCCACCCACAGAATGTCATGCCACTGTCAAGCTGGTTGAGGTTGCTTCTGAGCCACCTCTTTTGTTCCCTGTGTTGGCCTCAGGCTGGATCTGCTATGCTGAGAAGACTCATGGGAATGCCATCATCCCCTACATCAGCACAGCCCGGTCCCCACAGCAGGTCATGGGTTCCCTGGTCAAGGACTTCTTTGCCCAGCAGCAGGTAACAGGGATAGTCCAACCATGAATGATTCAGTGTCACTGTCTTGAAAGATGCGCCAAGGCCTGCAGTGTCCAAGGACCAATCCATAGACTCATGGTCATGCTCTGGCCACCATGACTGCGATGTCATCCCACCTCACCCTAACAGGACCCCTTACTTCTGGAGTCAGGTAGTGACTCCATGTTTCCATTGTTTCCATACAGTGTGTGACTCCTGACAAGATCTACCATGTGACAGTGATGCCTTGCTATGACAAAAAGCTGGAAGCGTCCAGACCCGACTTTTTCAGCCAAGAGCATCAGACACGCGATGTGGATTGTGTTGTCACGACAGGTATGGGTCATGAGCCCCTGTACTTCCTGGTGTCATCCTCAAGCCCAAGGCAAAGGCTGGCATTGCCCAGATCCTGCTCACAGGCTTGGGCTAGAGCTGCTGTCCCCTGTGCAGGGAGCCCTAGGAAGTTCTTCCTGCACAAACACGTACCCAGATATGACAGGCACACTTCTGGGGGACCACTGAAGGACAGGTGCATCCGAGCCCCACTGCATCACCGTGAGGGTGGGTGTGGTCCTGGCTTTTCTGAGGGTCTTCAGGAGTGGAGTCCTCTTCCTCACCCATGGCCAGGTTTGTCCTGTACCCACAAGCCAGGGGGTGGGCATCCAGGCCTCGAGTGCCAAATTGCAGGTTGCTAGGGGTACAGATGACATGGATGTTCTTTGACATTCTGTTTTTACTGAGAGCCCAGCTGATAACATCTGTGCTGTGCTTCCATCATAGGAGAAGTCTTCAAGTTGCTGGAAGAAGAAGGGGTCTTGTTATCAGAACTGGAGCCAGCCCCTCTGGATAGTCTGTAAGTTGCTACCTGCAGGGATGAATATGTCTTCAGTATTGGAGAGCTTGGACATTAGGGGTTGCAGGTGTCCTGGCAGGCAGCAGCAGAGTGGTAATGGGCAGTGCCCCCCTCTCTTCCTCTTCCAAGCATGGCTTCCTTCTGGTTGGTTCTGTGCCTGCCCTGTTGTCTGTTTTGGTGTCCACGGAGGTGGTTTGAGTTCATGAGATGGCCAATGGACAGTTAACTGGTGGTCATCAGAGCTGACCCTAACTTGATACAGGTCTGAGCTCCTCAGAACAGGTCATCTTGATGAAGGGATCAGTCCTCTCCCACCTGAGCTACCTCCTGACACACCAGCAAAGCCCCCAGGAATCCATGACTTATTCCCACTTAGAAAGCAAAGCCCCTCAAATATGATAGACAGAAGTCACCCGGAAGCCTCGGCAGAAAGCAGCCCTGCTGCCACTTGAGGCCTTGCCCCCCTCCCCAGGTGCAGCAGCATGTCTGCCCAGGAACCCACCAGCCATCGAGGTGGGGGCTCGGGGGGCTACCTGGAGCATGTGTTCCGGCACGCAGCCCGGGAGCTCTTTGGAATCCACGTGGACGAGGTCACCTACAGACCCCTGAGGTCAGTGGGGAGGGCTGCAATTGGGACAGCCTTGGCCCTGGGTCCCCTTGCTGAGGTGTGCTCAGTGGGAGATGGTGCGCTGGGTTTGGCACAGAGCCTGGGGCATTAGGCAGGAACTGGCCCTCATCTCTGACTCACCTAAATGGACCAGAGCTCTCTGGGCCTTGGCCTCCCCATTGTAGGGGTGAGTGTCCTCTGCCCACGCCCTGGCAGTGCAGAGCCTTGAGAGGCTGGTGGTGGCAGGGTGACGTGCCCAGCACAAGATGTGTCCTACGAGGGAGGGCGAGGCCTTGTGTCTGACTCCATCACACTGCATGGCTGTCTTGGGAAGTGAGTTCCCATTCTACAGATCAGGAAACCAAGCCTGGGGGTGAGGTCTTCTGCCAACTCCTGGAAGTAAGCTTTCTGTCCCCTCACTCTATCACTGTCCCCCACTGGGAGCAGGTAATGTTGGCAACGGCATCTCTGGGGGTGGGGATGAGTGCAGTTTCCTCCCCTCCAGGAACAAGGATTTCCAGGAGGTGATGCTGGAGAGAGAGGGCCGAGTCCTGCTGCACTTCGCCGCAGCTTACGGCTTCCGCAACATCCAGAACCTGGTGCAGAAGCTCAAGCGAGGGCGCTGCCCATACCATTATGTGGAGGTCATGGCCTGCCCCGCAGGTAGCCGCAGCAGGCCCACTGCACAGACTGCACGGGGGCCCCTTCTGGGACCAGTGCTATGGGCAGTGTCCCACAGGAGGGGCCCTTACTCCTGTGGTGTAAACACTTCGTAACCACCCACTTGCTCTTGCCTGTCCTGCTCTGTCACAGGTTGCTTGAATGGTGGAGGCCAGCTCAAGGCCCCCGACATGCCTGGCAAGGAGCTTCTCCAGCACGTTGAGAGACTCTACAGCATGGTCAGGACGGAAGCCCCAGAGGACGTGCCTGGGGTCCAAGAGCTGTATGGACACTGGCTACACGGTGAGGGCTCGGAGCGGGCTGACCGCCTACTGCACACGAGCTACCATGCAGTAGAGAAAGCCAGCTCCAGCCTCAGCATCAGGTGGTAGGAGGGCCCATTGCAGCCAGTGCTAGGACCCCAGGGAAGGCCATGCACGTCTCCAGGAGGGAAGACACCACAACATGCTGGGTGAGCTGCAAGGATGTACCGGAACCCACACAGAGATGGAACTCAGGACCCACAGCCAGTATAGGTAACCTCTAGCCTGCACTTACTTGGACTCCCCAGCACAGGCCACAGGTTCCATGGAGTTCTGGAACCTCTCCACAGGCCATGTCCATGGACAGTATCCTTGGTTCTCCTGGCTGTGGGGGCCAAGTGAGTGAGGGTTTCAGGCAGTCTCATGAGGAGCTCCAGGCAGAGCAAAAAGCAGGGTTCTTCTCCCCCATTTCTAGAGTTACCTCTGAAACTGGGATATGGATGGGCCAGACCCACTGGGCTGGTCAAGCTTACAGCCCACTATGTGCTTGGCAGCAAAGGACACTAGCAAGAAAGGGGCACCCCGGCTCACAACACCCCATGCTGGGGAAGTGCTGCCCACTCCAGCTGGAACTGGGTTTTCATTTTGAAGAAGTTGCAGCCTCCAGGGCCTGAGAACCTGTTCTCTGGGCCAGGTTCCAGATGAGAAGAAGGCTCTGTTGGCACCAGGCTTCAGTTCTCTCTCCAGCTGAGTCCTATTTCCACCTCTGGAAGTCCACTTACCAGGGTGGGGGAGGGAGAAAGGACAAACTGGACTTGGCCTGTCAGACCCCTCCCCACCAAGCTCCACCTCTAATAAAGGGACCTCTGAAAACAGCTTCTCTCTAAGAGCTTCTGCCACCATTGAAATAAAGGCCTTTCAAAGCTTTATTCAAAGTTCAAAAGCCCTGTGTACCCCTTTAGGCTGTTTCCCAAACACTCAGGTGTTGGGGCTCAAGCACACCCCAGAGTGGGTCCCATATATCTACTACCCAGAAGTACCACAGTGTCCACCCTCCAAGGCTGGGCAGCCAGTTGGGCAGGGCTGTGAAAGACTCCAGAGGCAGTCCTCCTACAAGCCCAATCATCCCAAAGGTTGAGAAAGGGGGACGTGCTGCCTGGCCCCACACCAGGTCCATGAGAGACTCACTTCAGTTAGGGTGTGCTCAGGAGTGCCCACTGCAGGGCCAGGAGTGCCTGGGCCTGTGGCTGCAGCAGCTCAGCCTCTCAACGAAAGCCTGCCCACTCCAGAGCGCCTCCAGGACCTCAGCCAGGACTGCCTTCCTGGTAAACTTGCACACAGGCTCCTCTCTCTGTAGGGAGATGGGGCACCATGGAGGCTCAAGGGGAACTTCTGGGTGGGTGCTGGCAGAAGACAACTGAGCAGCTTCTCCCTGCACCCCTGCACCAGTCATCCTAACAAGTGGTCCCCTGACACTTCCTTCCATGTCCAAATGACTGCCAAGGAGGCACCAGGCACAGCAGGCTGGCCCCAAGCCAGTCTGATCTGAAATGCGGTCCCTAAGAGCACATGGCCTCCCAAGATACACTGGCTTGGAGGAAGCCCCAGGACATTGGCTAGTACTCACACCACCCTCGGGAAGACTCTGCTGGGCATCAAGATGTGGATGGCCCCAAACTAGTTGCAGAGGAGCTTCTCGGCCAGTAGGTGGCACTGTGGGCATGTCTTCCTCGTCCCTCTTCTGGAATAACCACAGGCCCTGTCACACCTTGTCTGAGATCTCCAGCCTGAGGGTTAGAGCAGAGGAGAAGCTGTCCTGCCCAGTCTGGCCCCTGTCTGACTACTGAGGGCAACCACTCATGGACTCTCTGTCCAAGGCCACCAACCCCTCCCCTCACCAATGGGAGCCTCAGCCAGGCAACACATCCCAGACTAAGCCAGCTTTGGTCACCCTGGGCCAGTCATGGCTACTGCCCACGCAGTGCTGCTCCTGGGTCCTAGTTCTTCCCCCACCCTCCAGCCCTTGCCATTGAGAGGGGAAAAGTGGACACTTGGCCCTCACATTGGTCATTGCAGGGCTCTACTTTCTGTGCAAACTCAAAGCTGCCTAGTGTATGTTAATGGCCACAGAACACCTGGAGGAAGGAGGCACCTGGGGTACCCAGCACAGCCACAGAGATGGGGGAGGCACTCACTACCTGGCTGGACCCTCCTGTGTATCCCCTCGCCACACCCAAACTGCTCTGTCCTAGCTGGTGAGGATTTATTCTGCATTCCTAACATAAGGCAGGTGCACAGCCCGTGGGCTGTGTGTGAAGGCTGAACCCAGAGGGAAGGAAGGGACAGGCAGCTCACTGTCTCAGGGGGCAGGGTGCCCAGGATTTCTATCAGGCTCTGGTAGATCTGCTGAGCTGTACTGTCCAGGTGCCAACCGAAGCTGGCCACTGACAGCATCCCCTGGGAAAAAGGGCGGATCAGAAAAGGTGGGGCAGGGTCAGAGGGAGGTAGGGTGGGTGGGCACGGGGCAATCATATCAGAGAACATGACAGAGGACATTCATCTTCTCACAGGAAGTAGCTCATGTGGCTGTAAGTGTGGCTAGGCGTCAGGAGGCAGTGCACATGGATGCAGCAGAAGGGCAGATGGGCATGTGAGGCAGGTGGCCAGAGTGCCCTCTTGACTCTCCCTGGTGCGTGCTCACCCAAAACTCCTCCCAGTGCTGTGGGTCACCTCGCAGATGCATTCATTGTGTCCAGCACTGGGACAGAGACATGTCAGCTCCGCATTGCCCCATGCGTGGTCCCTGCAGATAGGCGGGAGCAGGATCACATGGGCCAAGGTGGGGTAGGGGTAATGCCCTTGAGCCTCAGCCTGCCCAGCTGCACTCACCAGTGGTGGTGAGTGGTCAGTACAGTGGTCAGTGATACTCCCTCCTGGCTTACGATCTCTAGCAGCTGGAAGGGACAGCAGTTAAGATGCGGACAGTCCAGGTGGACCCCCATATTGGGGCGCCAGGTTTGGCCTGCACAGCACCTCAGGCAGGCCAGGACAGGAGAGGGGTAGGGAAGATCCAGCAATTAGTGAGCGCGTCCACTGTGTTCGAAACAGGCACAAGAGGAAGGGAAAAAAAGAGGCAGAGGTGGTTGTAATCTCAGGGGAGACCCAAGATATAATGGAGGAACCCTAAACACCAAACCACCAGAAATTTAAAAACAGAGAAAGGGTCTGTCCCATCCAGGGTGGTCAGAGAGCCTCTCAGAAGGGGTATTGGCCAGTCGCCGCCCAAGATGCATAGGCCCACAGCCTGCCCTCACCCTCTTGGGCATAGCCACCTACAGCCACAGTCTTCCGCGTGAGCTCCTCGATGACCAGATATAGCTATCCTCAAGCACAAGGATGACCTTGACCTTCACGGTCGCAGACTCAGCCACCCCAAGCCTCCTCTAAAGCAGGGATCCAGCCTTCCAGTCCCTTCCTCAGGGTGGGGCTTCCTTCTCCAAACCCGAGGCAGAGAGCTGTGAGCGGAAGGGATCAGCTTCACACAAACACACACTGGGGGCCAGGGAAGAAGCCCCGCTTCCTGCTCCAGGAACTACCAGGTGGAATCTCTAGTTCTAGGTGAAGATGATGCGCGGCTGCGTGCGCCAAATTCTCTGGTGGCCTGCCACTCTAGGCTGTTTATTTGGGCCGGGCTCTGTCAGGCTCCGCCCCCAAGGCCAATTGCAATCCCGGTAGGCCATGCCTCCTTCAGTAGGCTCCGCCTCTACCCAGGCTTGCTTCCCACCGCTGCCACCTCCCGCTGCAGCGCAAGTCCGGACCCAACTGTTCCCTCCCCTGGCCACTTACTTACGTACCTGTACGGGTTGCGCCAGTCAGCTACATGAATGGCCTAAAGAACGCTGGACACAGGCGGACTTGGGACGCCGGTCATAGGACTGGCTGGAGCTCAGAGCTCGGAAGGGCCCCGCCAACAGTCCCACCCCGCCCATCCCGGAACCTGCGTGCAGCGGGGACCCAAGCCCAGCGATGTGAGCAGCGCGTGCACTGGAGGGAACTCACGCATGCCCGGTGGGGGCTGCACGCAGGTCTGTTCTTATCGCACCTGGCACTGCAGCGCCTCCTCCGCAGCCTTCAGGCTGCGGGTGAGGGACCTGCCCAGTTTGATCGCTTGCCCATCCCAGCATTCAGTAAAACACCGGGAGGAACACAGAAGGCACCTGAGTGTGCAAACCCTACATGGTAGGGCAGGGAGCCCTACCTGACTGAGTTTAACAGTAGCAGCAACAGCACCTCCTTTTCGTGGGCACTGTCCCACACCAGCCCAGTATGGGCACTTTCAAGCATCCCTGCCACCATCCGCGTCCCAGATAAAAATGCAAGAGTATTGGTCTGCATTTCTCAGGTGAGGAAACTGAAACCAGAAAAAAAACATGGGTTGCCATATATGGAAGGAACTGAAGAGTTTTCTCCACCTCCCCAACCACTGAACTGCTCTGTCTGTCCTCATAGGCAGGGACCTCAGGAGACTCCTGGGATCAACAGACGCCTTGGCAACGCAAGCCAGTGTCGCAGCAACAGGCCAGTAGGCGAGGCTGCACTGGGCTTGGGGCAGCCAGGGTTCCTTTCGCCTATGGAGCATGCAGCAGCCCCAGACCCCAGGCCAGGAGTCCCACCCTCGGCCACTAAGAATGTGAGTTCTCCCAGGAAGTTTGCTGCTTCAGCTATGGGGTTGGAAGTCCTCCTGTTCCCTCAGGGGCCAAGAGTGAAGCAGGTACCCATGTCCCAGGCCTGATCCTGGCCATGGGCTCGGCTCCTCCAACTCAGCTAGGCTGGGTATATGTGGGTGGATTGCTGGTGGCCACAGCCCAGGCCTGAGACCCACCTTGGGGGTGGGGGATGGCGTCTCCCCAGGTTCTGCCACTGGCTGAGGACTGGCTGCCAGGAGTTCCTGGGGGTACTCCAGCCTGGGCCACCAGCATTAAAACAGAGCTTCCCTCAGATGTTGAGCTGAGTGAGGAGCAGCGGCTGCAGGTGAGTTTGGGGCCCAGGGAAGCTGGCAGGAGGGACGATGCCCGCAGCAGGGTTCCACAGGTGCCACCTCTTACCCTGGGAACCCACAGATCTCAAAGGAGCTGGTTGAGCTACAGATCACAACCCATCACCTTCAGGAACAGCATGAGGCTGAAATCTTCCAGCTGAAGAGAGAGGTAGGCGCTGATGTGTGCCCATGTGTCAGCTGGAGTGGCTGGGGTGGGAGGTGCATATGTAGGACCAGTGCTGTAGGAGATGCCTGTGATTGTGCACACTCATGCAGTGTCTAAATCCTCAAATGTCTCACACAGGCTGTGTCCATGTATGCCAAAAATGGATCTTGTCCTGCCCTAGGTGACTCAGTGGGCAAGCACACCTGCTCACCCTGGTCGCTCCACAGGTCCTGCAGCTGGAGAGCCGGGTGCTAGAGCTGGAGCTGTATGGAGAGCATGCAACCCCAGCAAAGGCTGATCCGGGGCACCACCAGGTGCCTGCACAGGAACTCAGGCGCAAGGCTAGGAGGCAGGGACACTCTGACTACCTCAGACTCCAGGTCACCATGAGCATATGGAGGGCCTGAATGGGTGGGCTAGATGGGAGCTGAACAGGGGTGCAGCAGGAGCACAGTAAAGCTGAGACTTGCTGTTTCATACAGGCGCAGTCCAAGGATTTCCAGATCCCTGAGGACAAGCAGCAGAAGCCGGGAAATGGTGTGAGTGTGCAGCCACCTAAGGGCTATCCAGGTTTCTCCCAGCTCAGGGTTGGGGTAGAGCAGTGCAGGGGACCCAGAGCTTGGGGTCTCACCTGGCCAGCCTTATGCATCCCAAAACTGCAGGGAGAAGTAAAGCAGGCAATGGAGCAGCACAGGGCCCAGCAGCAAGCACTGGAGACACAAGTGTGAGTGGCTGCCTCACCTGGCACAGTGCAAGGAACAGTTGTTCCCAAGGGGCAAAGGGAGTCCCCCATCCTGGGTCTCGCTGAACCTCACACCCATGTCCACAGGGCAGCACTGGGTCAACAGCTGCAGGGAGCCCAAGAGGAGGCCAGGACAGCTGGGCAGCGACTGGCTGCACAAACCGTGGTGAGGCCCAATCGTACCCACCTTGAGATCGGGGGGTGGGGGTGGGGGTCCTACAAGCTCAGAGGAGATCCACCTCAAGGAGGGTAGGTTCAGAACCACCTCTACCCCCCAGGTGTTGTCCACCTGCCAGGGCCAGCTCCACCTGGCTGAGGCCGAGAACGCCCAGCTACAGCTACAACTCAAGAAGCTGAATGAGGAGTACGCCATCCGACTACAGCACAGAGTCCAAGCCCTGGCGGTAAACACTGGGCAGGGTGACCTGATGGTCAGTGGGAGGCCCCTAAGGTCCTGGGGGGCCCAAGCCTGGCCTGGGTTTGCTGGGCTGCTTCAGAGACCCTGTGGGCCCCACCTACTGTACTGCTGGACCTGCTCCACAAGACAGGGTAAGGGTGTGGGCCCGGCTAAGCCTTGGCCCCACTCCACCTCCTCCAGGACTACGCAGATGGTGCAGGCCAGGCACCTACAGCCACAGCCCTTCGAACATTCCTGGAGAGTACTCTGGAGGACATTCGGGTGGCGCACCACAGCCGTGAGCAACAGCTGGCCCGGGCTGCTCGAGCCTACCGCAAGCGCCTGGCAGATTTGAGCAGAAGGCATGAAGAGCTGCTGGCCGCCCACAGGTAGGTCTCTCCCCTGAAGCAGGCATCTGAAGAGGAATAGCTGGCTCTGTATGACTTGGCATGTGGTTTAGTACGCAGCAGGCACTGGCAGACCGCAGCAGGGCAACTGAGATCCCCAAGGCTACCTTTGATGCAGCGACCTTGTACCTGGGACCACTGTCCCAGCAACTGGTCACTGAACTTGGCTACCCACAGAAGGACAAAGCAAAGCTGGAGACACGGCTTCAGAAACTCCAGACCAAGGTGACCCCTCCCTGCTGGCCCACACTGGCCTTAGGGCATAGAACCCAGAACTCACCCTAGGGCCTATCCCAGCTTCAGTAAAGCCTCCACCCAGGGCCTCTAAGCAGCCCACTGTGATCAGCTGACCGAAAATCCCTACTACACAGAGGGTTCAGGATGCTACTCTTGTTCCCACAGAAAGGACCTGGCAAAGCTTTCCAAGGGGGCACGTCAGAGCCACAGTGAGTGCCTTGGTGTGGTTATTGGAGGAACCTGCGGGGGTCACTAATTTATTCCACAAACTCTTAACTGCTGGGCAGGGTCCTGGTTGCAGCAGTGAACAAGGTGAACTGTCTGTACCCTTGAGTCTCTATGTGGGAGATGCTAATAATTATAGAAACCAAGTGCCTGGGGTGAAAAGGGACTCTGACAGGAGAGGGACTGGGGAAAAGGGCAGGAGCAGGCTACCTGGTGCCCTTCACAGCACTTGCCTCTGGGCCTCCTGACTGTATAATGGGCAGGTGCTTATACAGGCCCACTTCCCAGGGTTTTGGGAAACGAGCCCCCAGCATGGGGCAAGGTTCCTGCTATCAGCATCCCTAGACACTGGGGTCATTGTCCAAGCTGGCCTTGTGCTTTAACCCTCCTGGAGTGGCCAGTGGGCCCTCTAGGCCTAGGCTGCCCTGCCTCCATGCACAGATGGCTCCAAGGAACAGAAAGGGCCCAAAGTGGCAGGATGGGCCCATGCTGTCCTAAACTCGACCCCCCCCAGAGGTGCCTCAAAGATCTAGGGGCCCCAACTTGAGCAGGGTCACTAGTCAGAGCCTGGGCCAAAGCCAGCCCTCATATCCACCCTTCTCCCCTCACAGGAGGCTGGGAGCTGCATCCTGGGCCCAGATCCACCAACAGCTCCAGGACTTCTCCCGTGGCACCCAGGTAGTGAGTGGGCAAGGCCTGACCAGGGGGCCCTACTCACACTCTATCCTGGCTCATGACTTATGTCCCCCACCCCCATGCCAGGCAGAGCTGGAGCAGGAACGGGCACAGCTGCTAGTCCGGGCCACAATGGCTGAGGAGCAACTTTCCGAGCTCCAGGAGTATGTGGACCAGCACCTAGGCAGGTGGGTTGTAGGGAAGGTGGGACTGGTTTTGGTCCCAAACATCAGAGGCAGGGCTCATCCATGGCCAGAGAGGTGACTAAGCCTGATCCCTCTGAGCAGGTACAAGCAGGAGATCCTGAGGCTGAGGAAGCTGGTGGATACAGGGGGACCCCAGACAGTGGGGGCTGTACCTACAGCCAAGCCTCAGCGCCCAAGGACCCGCAGCCGCTAGCTGGACATCAGATAAGCTTGGAGCATAACCCTTCCCCACCAGCTTGGAGCCTTCCCCACAGCACCACCTTGGGGAGTTATTCCACCCAGCCCTCTACCCAGTAAGAGTCAGAATAAAGCCCACTGAGTCTTTATTGTATCCACACGGTCAGCCAGCTTGCGGATCAAGGGACCTAGGGACCAAGGTAGAACTGGGTGCTGGGGCAGCCTCCGCAGCTTGCCTACCATTATGGACGTCATAGGCCCAGACACGGTCCAGGCCCTCACCCACCACAGCCACAGGCTGCCAGGTGGGGAGGGGAAAGCGCCCCGACACCACACGAGCCCCTTCAGGCAGCTCTGCCTGCAGCTTGCCCTCCAGCAATGGGAGCTGTGGAAGAGAACAGGACGGTGGGATAGGCAGGGTGGAACACAGCTGCCCCCTCCCAGCTCATCCAGGCCCAACATTATACTGGAGTAGCCTGGGCTAGGAAACCCCAGACCTACCACACTGGGGGCCAGGAACACAGACACATTGTAGCAATCTCTTAGGCTCACCTGTGGGAAGAAGACATCACCCCATAGGGAATGGGACCCCATCTGGGGAAGAAGTCTGGTGGGCGTGGGGTTACCACAGCTTTTGAGTGCCAGCACCCAGCTCGCCCAGGTGGAAGGGGCACTTGGAGCTGCCAGCAGGATGGTCAAGGCAGAACTGGAAGCATGGAGATCAGGTGCAGGCTATGAGGGGGTCCAGGACTCCCCAAGTTACCTTCCAGAGGTCCTCACGGTGGTAGCAGACACTGCTGGCACAACCTGCTCTCCAGGCATACAGGCGCGCCAGCCCCACCAGCCATGGGTTCAGTTCGTAGCCCACGGCTGGGCGAAGACCACACCTATGCGCAGCCAGCACCTGCAGGTTCCAAGAGACCATAAGGTGGGGAGGTGTGCTGGCAGGAGGTAACAGTGAGGACGCCCCCACTTCACTCCTTACAATCCTGCCGTCGCCAGAGCCCAGGTCCACCAGCTTTCCAGAACGTCCTCGAAGCAGCGACAACACGTGCTCCACCTGCCGCACACTCGCCCCAACATAGGGCACCTGGGCAAGGAGGGAGATGGGGCTGGGAGGGCTGGAGTCCTAGCTGCTCCCACTCCTCATAGATCTGGTCTCCAAACCCGCCTCACACTGAGCGGGCGCGGGGAGGGGCCAAGCCTGCCTCCAGGGCTTCCTTTCTTAGCACAGGCTGTCCTGCCGACCTGAAGTAGGGCCCAACCCACAGTCGGCTGGCCCTGGAGTGCAGCATCTCCCCTCTCCCTGCACAATCCGGTTTAGCTCCTCAGTCCGAGTCCCCAGCCTTGGCCCGGCACAGCCAGCAAATCGCTCCAGGCCGGACAGGAGTCCGGCCACCAGCCCGGGCCCCGCCCCTCACCTGCAACCGCAGCGGCACGCGGCGGAAGCCGGGTTGCAGTAGCAGCGCCCACACGGCGTAGGCGGCCAGGCCTGAGCCCGCCGCCACCTGCAGCAGCTCCAGCGCGCCCAGTCGCTGCTCACGCAGCTCTGTCAGCGCTTCGGCGGGGTCGTCCTGCTCCATGGCTGTGGGACGCACAGGTCAGGCGGCCCCTCCCCAAGTCTGGGATACTCACACCAAACAGCGGCGACGCCGGAAGTGGCGGCGTTGGAGCATGTAGCGACGCCGGAAGGGGCCGGCAGGACCCACAGTTGGTCCCTTCACGTTCCGCTCCGCGGGGTCCCAAGAGCACTCCCTGGCGCTCCCCCACAAACTTGGAAATCGCTATCGCGCCCATGGGATACGAGAGCCAGCAGCTAGACCCTGTGACACGAGGATACCACCACCCCTTGCCTCAGAACCATTCCTGCCCTGCCCTTTTAGTTAAGGCCACCAAAGAAATAGTCATGCGACCCCCCCGCCCCCCGTACCGTCTTGTGTCCAAGCGGAAGCCCTCCTGAATTCTCGTGGCACTGAGCCATTTTCTGCTAGTCTTCTCACCTACAAGATTCTCGTGTTCACTGCTCCTCGTTCTCTTCCTTGCTTTACTAATCCAGACGGACGCAGCCGTTATCCCTTCCTTCCCCGGCATAACCCCTCGCCAGGGCTTGAGGCGAGATCACTTTTTGACTCTCAGTGAGAAATCATAGGAAGTTCCCCTAACCAATGTAGAGTTTTCGTGATTTACTTACTTATGGTTTTCATTTATTGATTGATTTTTTGGGGTAGTTCCCTGGCCGGGAATCGAACCTAGGCCGTAGCAGCGCTGACAGTGCCAGTGACAAAGCCTTAAGCCACTACACCACCAGGGAATTCCCTGGTTTTTATTTAAAGGACGAAAATGGTAAACACTGGGCTGGGTATGCTATTATAACTCCTTCTGAAGTCTTCAAAGTGGCGCCCTTGCCTCTGGCTGCCTCTGCCCAGTAGGCCGATTTATACTTCGGTGGTGGTGGGGCTGGGAATACGAACCCAGGCCGCGCGTGAGTGCAGAAGCCTAGCCATTATACCAGGGAACCCCGATTTATACATTCTTAATCTGGCTTGCACTCTAGGGAAGGGCAAAATTTACACATTTATACCTATAGTCTCTATGCCTTTGGAGAAGCTCATGACCTTGGAATGCTTTGCAGTGAGGTTTCCTTACGTCTAACGGGGATACAACTAACAATGGTTCTTGCGTCCAAAATCTGTTAGGTGCCATACTCCTACCAGCAGCCTTGGCTATTAAGATCCGTGGGCATTCCAAATTTGACTCCCTGGGGGCTAAAGGAAATCACCTAACTCAACATTTCCAAGAACACTCCTCTTGAACCAGTAGCCAAACCTGTCAAAGGGATGTTCCCATTCCCCTAAATAATTTAGAGAAATTTACTAGAGATGCTCAAAAATTGGCTCCAGGCTCCTGAGCTATTTTCCTGCTCGAGCCCACTCCTACCTCTCTGGAGTGTACTTTCCCCTCAATAAACTATCTCTTTGTTTCACCACTTTAAAAAAAAAAAATTGGCTCCAGAAAAGGAAAAACAATATTTGAAATCTAGTAACTACTGCTTTGATAAACAAGAGAGAACTCTGGCTTGGGCCAAATAATCCACTCCTACCAGAAATTCTAAAATTCCCATTACTGACTATTGTACATACATTGAATTGTTGGTCTGCTGATAAAATGATAACCTTTATGAACCAATACTAAGGCCACAAAAATCTTTTATTTTTTTTGCCCCACCTGCCCAAAATACAATCCAGGAAAAACTGTCCACACCACCCCCACTTTTTGACCATTCGAGGTTTGGCAAATGGACTTTATTCAGAGTAGCTATTCTCATGGATACAAATGTCTTGGTAATGAGTTGTCCCACTGGGTCAAAGCCTTTCCATGTAGACAAGCTACCATCTCTTCAGTGCCTGATCTTATTGGAAAAAAATCATCCCTACCTGGAGAACCCCTCTCAAGCTCCACAACGACTGGGCAACCCATTTTACTGGTCAAATATTATAGCAAGACTGCTATTTGACCAGTTCTACAGCATCTTACTGCGCTGCTTATCCCAAGTACACCCACCCGCGGAGATCAATTAGCATAAAGACTCCATGGTCACTCATCATAGGATCTGCTCACAAGGGCAGAGGAATTTTCCTTTTGGTTCCACCTGCACAGCCAAACTTAGAGGTGACTGCTGTGTGACTTTTTCATTTTAATGCTAAAAATCCTGCCCATATTTAACATGCTAATGAGACATGAAGCGTGTAACCACATTGTGCAGACCCCAAGAAACCTGCCACTAGACAGTTCTCTTCCCACCTCTCTCCCTTTAAAAAATCGTGCCCATCTTTCCCCAGGGAACCACCCATTTCTTCCCTTTCACAGTGCTGGTTTCCTTGTGCACAAGCTTAATAAAACTCTCTTTGTCCACACTGGTGTCTGATGATTGCCCTTGATTTCCATCCTGGGAGACTGCAAGGACCCAGGGCACTGTCTTCAGGACTAGTTGAACAAACCAGTAGCATTATCAAAATTCAATTGACAAAATTTGTGGAAACCCTCCAACTGCCTTGCCCAAAGCATTGCCATTGGTCCTCCTAAATCTCAGATTCACCCCCTTTAGAACTCAAACTCTCACCCTCTGAGATAGTCACAGGGTGCCTGATTCATGTAGCCCTTGCCTCTTTTGATCCACAGCTGATAAAGAGATATACTTCAATAGTGCAAAAATATAATTATGTCCATTGAAAATAATGTTTTCGTTTGCAATTGCAAACACCATTGTTGCATATGAATAAATTCTTCTAGTGAAGTAGAAACCCAATTACACAAAATTAGGAAACAATCCCATTTGTTAAAACAAATTTCACCTGCCTCTCCATGGTCCTTCAGTTATCCCAGGTTTGGGCTCCTGGTTTAGGGCTGTTATATAAACTGGATTTCATTATGCTCATTTTGTTTTGTATACTGTATTTTTCCATGTATTAGACGATACTTTTTGTCTAAAATTGTTAGACCGAAAATTGGGGATCATCTTAAACACGGGAGTAAATGGGTGATTATTTATTGATTTCCTAATGTTGGGTTAGAAAAGTAGGGGTCATCTTATACATGGAAAAATACAGTAATTATTTTCTAACTGTACCTGTTGCCTATCAAGCTTCTGCAGAAATGATGCACTGAATAGAATCAGGCTGGCTCAGTGCTTCAAGATATCTGCAATGCTTATGACCCTGATAAAATAGATGGGAATGCATGAGCATTCTTCCTCCTACGCTTCCTTGTTACTCAAATGTGATTCAATGGTTTCTAATCTCTGTGCACTTTCCCTCAGACATAGAACATGACAACTAGGAAAGGTCCTTCCTGGCACGGAGGGACAAAACCACTAAATGTGGAAAACCTGAGTACTGGATGCTTTCAGAGAAAGATCATGATCAAAGGGGAAAGTGTTAAAATGAATAAAGGAAACCTCATAAAATTGGAGTCAGGAAGCCTTGAAAGGGGAGTTCTCACATGCTACCTACCACTCACTGCACCTTGCAGGCTCAAACAGAAAGCAGCTTACTTTAGTACTCAAGTAGGAAGATTCTCTTCTCACCCAGCAACAGCCTAGCCAAAGATAAATCACCACACTCAACCAGTAAACCACAACCACCTTGAACTCTTATTCTCCTCCAATGGACTTTTGCTTATAACCACCCCTCCCTCCCTACTCCGTTTTCTCTACAACATAATGTTCCATTCCTTTGTTCTCCTGACTTCACCATAGTTTTCAAGCCCCAAATTGCAACTCCTCTGCCATCCCCAGGTAAACTCATTTTTGCGGTAAAATGACTGGCTACTTTATTTTTAACGTTGACAGTGGGAGACAGTCTCACTTGGAGTGAGACGCATCCAGGCCCAGCCACCCTGGGTCACAGCCAGGACCTGTATAGCTGTCTCGAGAGACTAGCAAACGTCTGCTGATCAGGACACCCCAAAAGCCAGCCAACCCTAGGAGCAGTTGCAGAGAGGACACCCTTCTGGCTACCTTCACACCTGAAGGCCATTAGCCCAAGTAGGCAGGAAACAGGATGCTGAGGTCTGCGGGAGAGGGGGCAGTGGAACTGGAGCTCAGCTGAGGGGCAGGGAGGAGGGCGCTGATGCAAAGGAGACATGAAACAGACCTGAGAAGACAGATGTCGGTTCTCTGTGTGGTAGAAAGGGAGCTGGATGTGAGGGGCCTGGGCTTCCTGGCAGCTGGCCCAGTTATGGGGGCTGGAGAAAAAAATCCCAGGAGCTGGGGAGACCACCTTCCTTCTCCAGAAAACATTAAAAAAAAAAAAAAAAGGAGTTCTTAGAGGTGAACTGGTAAAGCCTGGTGATAGGTAAGTGGGGTGACAAAGCCATGGGTCCAGTGGCAGAACCAGGACCTCCTCTCACCCCATTTTTCTCTAAGGCCGAATTGCCATAATTGGCAGGGACTTGTTTGCATACAGGCCCTGGCACAGCTCCTGTCAGTCAAGGCCCTGGTCAGGAGCCCCAGCAGGGAGGGACAGAGGCTGCTTCAGACACTGGGCATACCCAAGACCTCTGCCCCCATCCCGCAAGTGGCCCTGCTCCCTGAGCTCTGGCTCAGACCATCCTGTCTCCTTGGCGTTGTCACTGGGCCCTCCCCAGCAAGGGTATGCCCTGGGATCCAGGTTGGGGGAGTCTTACCCAGCACTTGTCTCTCATTCTTTGCATTATCTCTAGTACCTAGAGCAGTACATGGCACCCAGGAAGCACTCAATAAGTTTGTTGACTAGATGCATGCACCTAACCAACATACACACCCTACAACTCTCTCCTGTTCACATCTAGCACACTGCTCCTTGACCTTTAGGCATTGAGCAGATGGGTGCATACCCATGCGAGAGCACACACCCAAAGGTGCCCCACAAGTGCCTTGCAGGCTAGTTCCCATAGTGCTAGCCTGCGTGCTCACCTATACTGTTCCCCTTGGCCACTCCTTCCAGGGCACGCATGAAGCCCCTGGCTCAAGACTTCCAGGGCTCTGGTGGCTAACCCGTTAGCCACACACACTCCTGCCCTTTGTGCACCCATGAGAAGGGCGCTGGTTGCAGCCAGTATGTGCAAGGAAGGCTCAGGCATGTCCTGGAGCAGGGGGGTAGAGGCCCATCCTAGAGCAGCTGTCTCACATTTTTGTGGACAGGTGGTCTGAGAGGCAGGCCAGTTACCATTGGGTATGGCCAGGGCCTTCTTCCAGAAAGGCTGTGGGGAGCTGGCCAGAAAATCAGGGCAGAGGGCTGCTTAGCCATGGGGGAAGCACTTCTTAGGGCCTGCCCAAGACAGAAAGGAGGAAGCCAGTCAGGGTACCTTTACTTTCTTCTCCTCTGGTTTTTGCTGAGATACTCCCTGGTTGGGGAAGGGGACTGACAAGATGCTGCAGTCCAGGAGAGGTCCAGGTTGGAGACCAATGTGTAGGGGTCACATCAGCACATTGATGGTATTTAAAGCCATGAGCTTGGGAGGCAGAGGGAGAGACAAGAAGCCTCAGGAGGGGAAGAAAAGCAGGGGCGGGAGGAAGCCCAGTGGAGCCTGCCATCCAGGGTGGCTGTGTCCACCCCTTCTCCATAATTCTCATCAGCCCCACAGTGAGTAAAAGGATCGCCCCCCAGGCATATGCTGCTTCCAGACAGCCACCCTTTGGAAAGTCCAGATTATCTCCCGAATCTGGAGGAAGGAGTCCTATGTGTGGGCCCTGCACAGCCTTGTCCCTCTCAGAGCCTCAGTTCCTGCCTGAAAGATGGCAGGACTCCTGGGCTCCACACCCACACTTGCCCCCTTCCCCAGCAAGGCAGGTGAGGATGGGAAGCTGTTTCTAGGGCTCAGCCCAGGCGTCCCCCATACTTAAACTGTGGCCCTCTTCCCCAGGAACTATGGAGTTGCGAAGAACAGAATGAACTCTTCAGGGTTCAGAAGCCCCCACATCCCAGGGGTTTTCAGCCTCAGGGCTGCCGGCTTTGTCCAGAACCACTGACCCTTTATGTGGCTGAAGCTGAGAGGGAAGGCAGGGACGCAACAATGGGGCCAGTGGTGGGAAATGCTCTTTTTAGGCCCTGTTGTACACCCCTGCCCACCAGAAATGAGCTACGAGCAGGACCCCCATGGGCTCTGCACCACGTTAGGATGCTCGGCACGTTGCGGGGGCCTCGGGACAGAGGGGCCCATTCTTCCCTGAGGGCGGATGGGGACAAGATGACTCTGCTGGGCTCCCAACAGACTATGAGGAAAGTCGGCGTCCTGCCAGGTTGGAACCCCTTTCCTCCCAGGCTGCGAGTAATGTTTGCCTTCCTGCCCACATCAGGGATACGATCCGCCTCAGGCCTTGGGAGATACAGCCCCTTTCCCACTCCCACTCTGAGCTGGAGAAGCACCTACTGTTGGGTGCAGGAGCAATAGAGCTAAAGCTCGTGTGTGTGTGTGTGTAGGGGGTCCCTGCATACCCCACCCCCAGAGCGTGGGGCATGGGCCACTGTCCCACACAAGCTGCGTTGCCTCAGACAAGGCACCACTGCTCCCAAGTCTCAGTCTCCCTCTGTGTGAAGTAGGAATCAGAGCAGTCCCAGGGCTGAGCTCAGGGACACTCAACCTACGCTGGCTAGTGAAATCAGTGTTCTTATTGGTTATTGCTATTCCCTCAGAAGCAGTTGGTACTGTGATGCCCTCTGGAGGCAGCCCCTGCCCACCCACCCACCCTCCTGGCAGCCACACAGCTGCATCCCAGCCCCTCCCCAGAGCCCTGCTCTCAGGCCCTCAGTCCAGCGCCACCTTGCAGGGGTGGAGGTAGTTGGCACAGGCAGCTGCATAGACATGGCTGAATTCCTGGAAGCCAGGCCTCACCAAAGCAGCTCCAGCCCATGAAGAGGATGGTGCCAGGGCGCATACTACAGTGCAGCAGGGTGCGAATGGAGGCTTGCACCTGGCCCCTGGAACCCCTCACCTGGAAAAGAGGCAGTGTCTGGCAGAGGACACGGGCAACTGTGACGGTGACAACAGACTCCTGCAGCTCCATGTTGTGAGCAACCCCGTGGATGGTCCCATGGATCACTGTGGGGAGACATGCTGGCCAGCGGGTGACATGTAGGGGAGGGTAGGCCTCAGGATCCCCACACCTGTGGCAGGGACATTCACCAAAGTCACTGGTGCACAAGACCAGGAGGAACTCAGCATCACTACAGGGCCTACAGGCACCTGGGTGCAGGGAAGATGATGAGTTTAAGTCCTGCCCAGTCCTAGATCACCTGATGCCTCCCTCCACCAGCCAGAGGCAGGAGGGAGAGGGTAAATAACCAGACCCCCACCTCAGGACCTAATGGTAGCTGGGGACCCCAGGGAACATGTGTACACACACCTTGAAGATCCCCTGTATTTGGGGTGATGCTTGCAGGCACATGCATGCACCCCACACACGTGCACAGAAATGGACCTGGGGGGTCATGCCCAGTTGGAGCTCAGTATTCAGGTGCATGCACTTGCATACCCATCTTGCATGTGTGGTAGGTAATGCCTGTGGCCTCCCAGAGCTGTGTCCTGGGCCCAGAAACACCCGTCTGGCCTAAGGTGGGAGGGTAGCGGGGGCAGGAGGGTATAGTGGACTCTGTAGTCTTTGGCTAGGAGGCAGGAGACAGAACAGAGACCTACCTGCTGTGGTGTCAGGCTCCAAGATCCAGGAGAGCAAAGAGTTGGGCCTGATGCCCTGCAGGGAGGTGGGGGCATCTCCATGGTGATAGGCTCACACTGGACTTTTATTGTATTGGGCTGGGGGAAAGGAGGGAGGTCGCTGTTGGGCCAGGGAGCCCTGGACACCTTTGGCCAGAGGCTTTGATTATCTCTCCCCCGGCCACCACATTATGCCTCCCCACTGAGGGACCAGGGACCCAGGTTGCCCTGCCTGGCCTCCTCGTCCCCCCATTCTGTCCCCTGCCAGTTCTTTCCCTAACATGAGTTATGAGGGATCGCCCGCCCTCCTGCTGACTTGTCCTGGCGCTGGTACTCACTAGCTATGTGGCCTCTGACAAGCGCCTGAGTTTTTCCCTCTGTGCAGTGGGGATTTTATTTCCCACCCCGCCCGGGTACCGTGCAACTTCATGACTCCCACCTCTCCCGACCCAGACCGTCACTCACCATCTGTGCCCAGACCAGGGGCCTGCGGAGGCAGCTCAGGACGCCCGTCCTTGCGCAGCTCGAAGTGGAAGGAGGTCACGCGACGGCTGATGTCGCGCTGTGGGGTGGCCTGCAGGAAGAGGGCCCGACCCTCGCGGGGACCCCGGCGCACGCATCGGTCCCCAGCCGGGCCTGAGCCCTCGGCCAGCAGCAGCTCCAGGGAACCGCCCGCCCGCTCCGTGGAGACCTGAGCGCCCGCAAAGGGCCGCGCCCGCCGCAGGCAGGCGATGCGGGGCCGCGCGCCGGAGTCAGAGCCACCCAGGGTCCGGCGCAGCGCGCCGACCGGGTACAGCCACTCGATCCTGCCCTCCGTACAGGCCAGGGCCAGCTGCCCCACGCTGCCGGGATCCTGAGGCAGGCCGCTGGGGGACAGACAAGCGGCGCTGAGATGGGCGGTCCGCATGCCCTCCCGGCGCAGCCCCATACCCTGCGCCCGCTCCCAGCAGCCATATAGCTTCCTCCACTTTGTGGAGGAGGAAACTGAGGCCCAGCGCCCATTGCACTCGAGAGGGAAAGCAGGGATTCAGTGCGGGGACGGAGCGCCCCCCACCCCAAATGGCGGGCTACACCGTCCCGCAGGCCCCTCCTAGGAGTCCGTCCGCGGGGGTCGTACCTGCCCCTCCAGCTGCAGCGGTCCTCCGCGTAGCCGGCGAGGACGGTCGCAGCCAAGAAGCGGCAGCAGAGCGCGCAGAGTGGCGCCAACAACCGGCCCCGGCCGCGCACCACTTGGCCTCTCCGCTCTGCCAGGCGCCGGAGCTACCAGAGGCGGGCCGGGAGGGAGGCCAATAGCGGCGCAGCCCTGGAACTTTCCGCCAATCGCTGAGGGGCTCCCGGGGGCGGGAGGACAAGCTCGCGTTCTCGGAGGCTCGGGGAGGGAGGGCTCCCAGTTCTGTGTCGCCCCCTCCAGGTACCCCCGGCCTTGAAATGCACGCTGTTCTGGTCCGGCCGGTGTCCTTCGGGCCTTTGGTCAGGGTGCCGGTGGGATTGGTCCCCTTCGGAACCCGAGGGTGGGGGGGGGGGGTTCGGGGTGGGGGGCGCATCACGGGAAGCCCTCTCCAAGAGTGGAACCTGGGCTCTCAGCTCCCGTCTCGCCCCACTCTGGCCCCAACCAAGCCCAAGAGGCTGCAGGTACCCAAAAGGAGGAGGCGCCAGGTGCTGGGGCTACCAGCACGGTGGAATAGTGCAGCGGAAGCGCAGCCCTGAGCCACAGAATCATGCCCCCAGGAGGTCCGAACACGGGACCCTGAAATGGAGTCGCTTCTCCAAAATCAAAGCAGGGGAGTGGTGGAGAGGCCAGAGATTTCCAACAGCCAGGATTTCGCCTGAAGGAAACGGGTAGAGAGTGGCTGGCCAGTGGGGACTAGAGAGATTCCAGTCTGAGGAAAAAGCAGACAGTGCTGGCAGCCCTGGGGTCCGTTAGCAGAACCTTTAACTACAAAACCAGGAGACCAAACTCATTTCAGAACCTTCGGGGTCACTGAGAGCTTTAGCCGGGTCTGTGTGAACATGGACTGTGAAGTCTGTGGGTCTGAACCCTCCACCCCACTGTCCTCCTGCTACCCCTGGGCCTGAGTGCAAGGCTGACAGGAAGGCAGATAGCCCAAGGCAAGAGGGGAAGTTGCAGCTGCTGCCAGACTGAGTGTACCAGATCGCCCCCCACCTGGCCCCAGGGCCCTCCCAGGCTGAAGAGGGGTGAGGCACCTACAGAGTTCAGCTGGTAGGTTGAGAACCAGCTATCACTGTCACAATAGCCAAAAGGTAGACGCAACCCAAATGTCCATCAATGGATGAATGGAGAAACAAAACGTTGTTCATCCATACAGTAGAATATGATTCAGTCTTAAAAAGGAATGAAATTCTGACACTACATAATGGATCAGGGTCCCCAACCCCCTCCCCACCACCCCAGGCCACACAGCAGGAACTTCTGCGAGGTTCCTATTAGGAACTGGACTGCCAGCAGGAGGTGAGCAGCGGGTGAGCAAGGGAAGGAAGCTTCATCTGTATTTACAGCCGCTCCCCATCACTCACATTACCGCCTGAGCTCCGCCTCCTGGCAGATCAGCAAAGGCATTAGATTCGTCATATAATTATTTCATTATACATTACAATGTAATAATAGAAATAAAGCGCACAATAATACACTTGAATCATCCCCAAACCATTGCTGCCCACCCCACCCCCATCTGTGGAAAAATGGTCTTCCACAAAACTGGTCCCTGGTGCCAAAAATGTTGGGGACCACTGATATGGATGAACCTTGAGGATGTTACACGCAATGAAATAAGCCAGTCACAAAGGACAAATACTGTATGATTCCGCTTCTGTGAGGTTCCTAATCCTCACAGAAGAGACAAAGTAAAATGGTGGGTGCTGGGGCTGAGAGGAGAGGGGGATGGGGAGTTCATGCTGAATAGGGATAAGAGTCTTAGTTTGGAAAGATGAAAACATTCTGGAGATGGATGGTGCTGATGGTTGCATTACAATGTAAATGTACATAACACACTGAACTCTACACCTAAAAATGGTTAAGGTGGTTTTTTTATATTATGTTTTTTTACCCAATTAAAAATAAAAATAAAAGAGGTAGAAAGAGCCTGGAGCTGAGTACTAGAAGGCAAAAGAGGTGCCATAGAAGGAAGGGAGAGGGCACCCTGGTCAGCTGCTACCACTGCGCTCGCCAACTTTGTGGGTCCAGTTAAGAATAGTCACTAGGGCCTTGGTGGCCCCTGCCCAGGCCTCTGAGGCAGAGAGTGGGTTCCAGGCACCCTCTAGTGGCAGTGTGAAGAAGCAGCCTCAGACCCACCCCCAGCTGGCCCTGGGTGGGTGGCTCCCGGGACTAGCCCACCCACACTAGAGAATCCACTGGTATCTGTGGTTGTGAGGGAGGGGTTCCTGACAGGTGACCTGATCTGAAATGGGCACAGGCCCGGCCCTGAGTTGTTTCCTCAACACCAGGCTTCCCCTGCCCCTCCCTCTTCTTTGAGGGGCCTGGCAATGATACTGTCACCCACAGAAGATTCAGATAGGGGCCACCTATCCTCACAGCTCCTGGCTCCACCCAAGAAAGCACATGGGTGTTGTTGGCCATCAGAGGTCTGCTGCCTATGGGGCAGAGAGCTAGAAGGGCATGCCTGGCCTTGATTGCTGTGGGTGCAGGACCAGACACACTGCAGGTGCCCAGTAAATACCTAGCGAATGAGTATTTGCGCCAATGACTGAGTGATTAAATGAGTGAATGACATCCCAAACATCAAGTAATTCCCCTGATGTCTATGCTCAGTTTGTGGGTTCCTTTACATCCCAAGCTCCAGACCCTTTAGTACCCTGATCCCCCAAAAGCAGGCTCTCTCCATTCTCACTCCAAACCTAGGTCCTGGCAGGGGGCTGGAGTTGATGCTAGGACAAGGAGCAGTGCCTGAGGTGAGTCCTACCTTGAACAGGGCCTGGGACAGGTGGCCCTGACCTCCAGCAGGGGAGGCAACCCCACAGGGTAAAGGGCTCCTGACCTGGGAAGCCCAAAGTGCTGGGGGCAGAGGCAAGAAGAATTCATGACTAAGGCAGGGGCTGGGTTGGTTAGGGGACTGGGAGAACAACACAAAAGCCAGAGAAGAGAGAAGAGTGTCCCAGGTCCGGTGAAGAGAGGACAAGGGCCCCAAGGACAGGACAGAGCTCAGGGTAAACCAGGAACCAGCAATGTGCTCAATAGGAGGTGGGCAGGGTCAGCCCCAGGCCCATCAGCCAGGAGGGATTTTGGATTTAGCCTCAAGAGGACAGGGGACAGAGTCCCTGTGGAAATGCTAAGAAAACCCAGAGAGAGGGGTCAAGCCTCCCACTTGCCTAAGACCTCCCACCTGGGCTCCTGCTTCTGCAGAAGTAGGGCAGAGGGAGAGATATGGGCTGAGCAGAGACCAGCCCTATGTCCCCAACTGAGCCTGTGGTCACCCTCTGCAGCCAGGACTGCCTGATGTGCTAATCTGGCTGGGCAGAGGGCTGAACCCCTGGATGGGGCTGGGGCCACACACAGCAGGTACAGTTCCCACAACTGTGGGCCTGGGGGTATGCCAGCAGCCCTCCAGGACCTGGGCCATCCATTGATGTGTTCTGACGGTGCCATGAACACTGGCCTGGATCACCCCTGCCCAGCATGACCTAAGGAGCCCCATGATGCTGGAGTGAACAGCCCTGCCAGAGACCCCATTGAAGAGATGATCTTCCAGGCAGCCTGTGCAATCTCTGACTCCCCTTCACCTGCACCCCACTTCCCCACCCCCACCCCAGAAGGAATCTGGCCTCACCCACTGACGAGCCTGTAGCTCGAGACCCAGGGCAAGGTTCCTGTAGCTGGGATACTTTCTTCCCTTTGAGAAGAAATCCACCCCCCAACCACCACCACCACCAACACACACACCCACCTTGCATCTTCTCAAGGAGCCAAAAATGCAGCTGCGGACTGATTTGCAGCTAAGCTAAAAATAACTGCCAGACTCCAGCCAGGACTGGAAAAATATCCCATTGCTAGGAGACAACTGTTACTGGGAGACCGCCATTGCTAGGCGACAGGGTTGCCTTGGTGACAACTAGGCCCTGAGTCATCCTCTGCCCTGGTTGCTTCACCCCCCTGTTCCCCGGTTGGGCCTGGGTCTCTGGAGGAGGGAAGGCGGAGAGCAGAAGCTGAAAGGCAACAGAGAGGCCTACTGCCTACCTTTGACACCCATGGCCACTGTACCCATCCCAGACTGAGAGGTTCTTACTCCTATGGGCACCCATTCTGGCTGTGGAGTAGCGAGGACAGCTGTGGCCTGCCCATCCACCATGGGCCCCTTCCCAGGCAGTGTCAAAACCTCTGCCTCTGGATGGGGGGCTGAGGCAGTGAGGGGCACAGTGTCCTTCTTGTGGATTTGTAGCAGGAGGCTTCAGAGCCAGCCTAATTACTATTGGGCACGGTGCCCTCACAGCCTGTGCTATGCTGGGACCTTCAGGGAACCCCCTGGAACCCCAGACCCATTTCCCAGGAGGGGAAGTACTTGCCTGAGGCTCCACCCGGGTAGGGAGTATTTGGGCCCAGGCAGTTGGCTCCAGGGCACACATACCACCCCAGAGTCCCCCAAGGAAAGTCCTGATAACCTGTGAGGAGCATCAGGGTGTTTTAGAGCCACTGCCCCAGGCCTTGAGCACCATGAGGGGTGACCCTATCATGGGTAGCTTCGTTCCCTGATGTGACAGGAACTCCCTCTCTCTTAGCCCCCAAGGTCTCAGAGCAAAGTGTGCCAACAGGCTTTGGTCTTCATGCCTCATGACTCCAGGACTGGAATCTCCCAGCAGCCTGGACAGGGGAGATTCCTCCTTGCCCAGGCATCAAGACAAGGGATGCTCCAGGTGAGATGCTTCAGGTGAGGTGATGCTCCAGGTGAGGGGTGCTCTAAGTGAGTGGATGCTCTAGGTAAGGCACCTGGTGCCCTCCTGGCCCTGGAGGAAGGCCAGTGTGGCAGACACTACAAGTGTAAGGGGCAAGACTGTGGACTGGAGTGCTGGAGACTCAGCTTCACAGGCTACAGAACAAAGCCCTGGGAGGATGGGGACCATATGTATGCTATGAAGTGATCCTTCTGCACCATGGGGAGAACAGGTGAGGGCATCAGAGAGAGACCAGTGAGGAAGTAGTTGCCATTACCCATGGAAGAGAGGAATGCCTGGCACAGGGAGGGCTAATGGAGGTGACGAGATGAGTGATCCACAGGTGTTCAGGAGGTGGGCCTTCCATAGCAGTATTTCGTATCTCTCTGAGTAATCTCTCTTTGCTTAGATTCTTCCAAAGCAAGTTGGTTTCTCTAGCCCCTTTGAGGGCACAATTTGCTTTCTGCCTGAGGCCCTGACACTTGCTCACCTGCTGAGGGGCAAGAATGTGTGGTAAAACCCTGCCTGCCAATCAGGACAACATCCATGCTAGAATCCACATCAGCCTGCCCCTGTGCACACGGACTGGATGGAGGCTGAGTCGGAAAGCTAGCCTGCCATACCCGCACACTGGAGGTGACTAGATGGGTTGGACAATACTCCTTTTCAGTTATCCCAAATGTTTTCACACATCCCATCCCGCCTGCCCATGCCATGCCCCTTCCTTTGATCTCTCTGCACAGGGATGAGACTGTGAATCTTCAGTCCCTGCCAAAAAGGAGAGTGGCCTTCACTCCAGCCAGTGTCCCCCACACAGCAAGAACTATATCTCCCAAACCAGCTAGGGTCCAGCCAGCCCAACTCCTCCTCCTGCCACCCCGCCTCTCACACCAGCCCCACTGGGTTCTGCTTTTGGTCAAAATGCTGCAAACATCAAACACCAGTTGGTTTCATTTCTAAGAGGACACTCTCAGGGAGCCTCCCTTCCAGCCCTGAGGCTCTTTCCCACTCTGCTGTCCCCACACATGGTCCCCCTGCTGTCTGTGCTCCCAGAAGACCTCGGGATGGGAACTATGAGCCTCCATCCTCCTCCCTGAGCTGCTGGGAGGCCTGCTGTCATCTCCAGTGGCCCAGAGAGCCCTCCACACCTACCTGACACATCCCACCTCTGCCCTCTCTCACAGCCTTCCTTGTCCCTACAAAGCAGAAGCCACCTCAGCATCCAGTCTATTCCAGAGGGAACTTGCCAGGTTACTTGAGGCCTCAGGACCTTTGCACATCTAAACCACTTCCCCACTCTCTCACCCTTGGGGTCTCTGATCAAGTGTCTTGTCCTTAGGAGCCCTGCACGTCACCATCACGTGGCCCTCTTGAACTTTCATCACTCTCAAAATAGTCACTCTGAAAGATCTGTTCGTCACTTGTTTCTCAGCTCTGAGCTTGTGTGAGTGTGCCTCCCATTGAGGGAGGGAGGGGATTCCTGGGCCTGGCACCCAGCAGGTGCGCAAGAGATGTGAGGTCCTTGAAAGAGGACTGGCCGCCCGCAGGTGGCAGCCAAAGGCTGGGATACTAGGGGCCAGGCCGGAGCCCCATAGGTCCGCGCGCACCTCTAGGCCAACCACCGGAGCCAAAGGGCTTGAGTCCTCCTTGCCCCACCGCTCTACGTAGGCAGGGCTTGCTCCAGGCCCACTCTCCGGTAGCGCGCCCTGCCTTCCCTCCGCCTCATTCCCTCTCTTGTCCTCCTCTGCCCTCCCCTCCAGTCCCCGCGCAGCCGCGCGCCCGGGTTTGTTATTGTGAGGGCGCCCGCGGCGAAGAGGGGGGCGGGGCGCAGGCAGGGGCTGGCGCGTGCACGTGGGCGCCACGGCAGGAGCGCGCGCTGCGAGCAGCAAGGCGGGGCGGGACTCGGCATCCTTGGCGCCCCCGCCCGATCTCCCCAACACGGATTGGTTCCCGGCACCGGGAGCGCGCGAGGGCGCGGCGCGTAGGGCCGGGCGAGGGGCGCGCGCGGCGCCGCCGGCGGCCGCGGAGGAGCGCAGGGAGGAGGGCGGAGGAGGAGCGCGGGGAGGAGGGCGAGGGGAGGGAGGAGGCGCCTGCCTGGCTCCCTTCAAAGCGGCCTTATTTACCTGAGCACAGCCTCAGCCTCCCCGGTGGGAGGCTCGGGGTGGGGGGGGGGGCAATCCTCTCCCACCGGGGAGCTCCTCTCGGGGTGCGGCCGAGGGGGCCGGCCAGTCCCCTGCGCTGGGCGCGGGGCGCGGCCGGGCCCTGCCGGCCAAGCCAGCACCTCCGCCGCCTACCCGCTTCGCCGGCGCCCATGCCGGGCTCCCCACGACGGGAGGACGCCCGGTGAACAGCGTGGCATGAGCCAGGAGCCCGGGCCGAGGTAAGGCGTGTGCTTTGGGCCAGGCTGCTGGGCCCGGGAGGGGCCAGGCTACGCCACCGCGGCGACCACAATGAGGAGGGGGCGGAGAGGGGTTTAGGACAGCGCCTCTGCTACCCACGGATGGCTTATGTAACCTCAGCCCCTTCCCTGGCTGTGGCCGCTGGGCCTCCGGCCCTGCCAGGCCTTCCCACAGCCCCTTAGCCCAGTGGAGGGCCTGATCGAGGCCCATTCCCATGGCAATTGGACCAGAACTCTGGGTTGGTGCCACCTGACAGTGTCAAGTGGAAGCAGAATTCGCAGGCCCGCAGCCCACCTGGCTGGGTGAGATCCTGGAACACCACTGAGCTCTGGGTTCCCCACCTCAACAACCAGGAGTCTGTGGGCCCATGAGAGAGATGTCAGATACAATTATACTACAGTAGGAGCCATGTGGACAAGTGGCCCAAAGGCTTGTCTGCCCCTGGACACCTTCTGGACAGGGGCCTTTATGGAGCTGCCACAGTGGGAGGATGAGGGAAAGGGAAAGGACTGGGCATGTGCCTGGTACTGAAGGAAGGGTCAGACCTTGGCCAAAGCTGGAGAGCCTCAGGAGGCGAAGTGGCCCCCATGAAACTTGCTGGGGAGGGGTCCAAAACTCCTGGAGTTTGAGTGGGTAGAGAGTCACCCACCCATCACCCCAGAAGAAGAGAAGGCCTGACTGTTGGAGCCTCAGGGAGCCCGCAGCCAGTGGCCACTCCTTCAGCCCCTCCCTGTCTCTGCACAGGAAGCCTTCCCTCCATGGAGAGAGCAGATGGTAAATGCCACCTAACCTGCCCCCTCTATCAGGCCCCTCCCCATGCCTGCTGCCTCCCAGAGCCCAGGGACCAGTCAGCTCGGGCCTCCCTGATGACAGCCAGGGCACAGGGCCCCTTCTTCCACCTACTCCTTTGAGGGCTGCTGGACAGCAGCCTAAGAGCAGAAGGCCTGGGCTGGCCTGGGCTCCTGAGAGGTTTGGAGTCCTCCAGGCCAGGGCAGAAGCCTATTGGAGACCCATTGACTCAATAGGAGCTGGCCACAGGGCTGAACCAGAGCTGTCTGGATAGGAAGAAAAGTCAAGCCCCCATCCTAAATATGAGCAGTGCAGGTGAGCTGTTCAAGCCCCAGGGACCCTAGGACTCAGCTGCTCCAGTGCCTGAAGCCTCCACTACCTGGCTCCCCTCACCTCAACCATCCATCACCTATGAGCAGCCCTAACGTTGGGGAGGTCGATGAGGCAGGCACCATCCTCCAGCTCACACCCACTTCCAGGGCACTTGAGTGAGTCCTGTCTCCCACTGATGAGAAGAAAACAAGTGACCCCAAGGTAGGGGGAACCTGGGGTTCTCGAGGCAGCTAGGCCCAGGCAGGGGTGCATCTCACCCCAAGGTCGGGGAAGGGGCTCCTTGGCTGGCACTGCGCTGCTAGCTGCAGCCCTGTATCCTTACACATAAGGATGTCACTGCTGTCTCAGAGGCTGGTATGGGGGAGGAGTGGAGGTGGCAGTGAAGGAAGTCATCTGTGGGGTCAGTAAGTGGCCCAGAACCTTCCCCACCGGTGGACTGGAGGAGCTTCAACCAGACCAGCTTCAGAGGCTGGGCTCAGGCCACCTTGGCAGGAAAGAGTGGGGAGGGATCAAGGCACTCGCCCAAAGCAGCAGGCACTAGACACCCCAGGCCTGGGCCTTGAGGGACTCAAGTCCTTTTGAGCAGAACCAAGATATGAGGCCTGGGACCCAACATCCACTCCCCAAGGTACCCAGTCCTGCATAACTGAGGTGCCCTGAGTTTGGCCAAAATACCGTCTGCTGGTGCATGAACTTGTATCTCTCTTGAGGCCATGTGCTCCCTTCCCAGAACCCCTGGTGCATGGGTGGAATAGCCTGCACCTCAGAAGTATCTCCTGGCTGGGAGAGAGACATGTGCAAAGTGGCAGGGGTGTGAATGTGTCTGAGTCATGGGGCTTGTCACAGAGTGTGTCAGCCTGCGCCATGTCCCCAGTCCCAAACTGCCCTAATTATCACCCAAGCCCCTGGGGCCACCACCACAGATCAATGCATGTGAGTTTTAATGGCTACCCATGCCCTGCCCAGCTCCATGGCTCTCAGCAGGGAGGGGGAACTGGTCAGTGCAGGTTTTACTGAGACCAGGCCCCCTTATCATCCAGGGAAGATTGCGTCAGATTGGGGCATCAAGGATGGAGGAAGAGACTTCCAAAGTGGGAGCCATGAGGGTTGGAGCATTTCCTGGGGATTAGCAGTCCAAAAGAAGAGTGTTCCAGTGGTGGACATGCAGCTTGCAGCCTCTAGGAGAGGAGGGGTGACAGAGTCAATGGTGGCAGAGATCACCAGCCCAGGGGTCCAGGCTGGGAAGGGACAGGGGACAAAAGAAGAACAGGGTGGAGAAAGGATGACACAGGAGATGCTCCTGGCCAGAGGCAGGAGGTCTTGGGGTCAAATCCCAGCTTTATGAAAATTCACTCTCTGAGCCTTGCTTTCCCCACCTTGGTCAGGCAGTGTGTGAAGGCTCAGACCAGCAGTGAGGGGTGCGGTGCTGGGAAGAGCTGGACCTCCTTCTTCCCTCCCTCCTAGCGGTGCCTGTCCCCTTCTCAGGTCTGACCAGATTATGGGGGAAGACAGCCAGCTTCCTCTCCTGCAGCTGAGCTCCCAAGGGGAGTCTCAGCAAAAAAAAAGGAGATATGGGAAGTCCTCTTCCCAAGGGTCTGAATAACTGCAAGGCCCACCTCAAGCCCCAGGGTCTCGAGGGCCTTTTCAGAGATTCTGGTACCAACCCAACTCCAGTGGCCTCCCTCCCCTGTGAACACTGACCTCTGCCACAACCGGGATTAAAGAATTGAACTGCAGCTCCCCCACTGACCACCCTCCTCTTAATCTGACCTGTCCTCCATCAAGCCTCATGGGCCTCAGGCAGCCACTCCCCTTTCTGCATGATGCTGCTAACTGGACTGCCATTCCTCCTTCATTCATTCATTCATTTAACAAGCCCTGAGAAGCCCCTGAGCCATGGTGCTGTCTGTTCTCAAGGAGCCCCAGTCAAGGGGAAAGGCTGAGCAGTAGACAGTGATGATAGCCCAGCTGAAGACTGAGATCCTGGAGATGCTTTCTCAGTGTTAGGGGTCCCACAGGGGGAGGCAGGAGCCGTGCTCATACCAAAAGATGGAGAAGGAGCTTGCAGGGTTAAGGAGCAGTGAGGCCTAGTGAACAAGCAGGGGGACCAGCTTGTGCCCAGGAAGACATAAGGAGGAGAGAAGGAATGCAAGATGGGTCAGGGCTGGGGAGGAGCCAGAGGTAAGGCTGTAAGGTGGACTCTAGGCTGTAAGGTGGGTTCTAGGGCCTACTGATTACCTGCAGAAGAGGCAGCTTCTTATGAAGCCCCAGCATGGCCATCTTCAGACTGTCAGCCTGGAAGTCCCCAAGTTCTGGAGTCCTCCCAGGAGCCCTTCGTACTCCCTAGGTCCACTCTGGCCCCCATGCTTCACAGTGAGTCTGCTGGGAAAACACAGAGTCTCTCCCAAGTGGTACCCTGATCCAGCTCTGGCTCAGTCTGATGGGGACAAGACAACTAAAGTAGTGGCTGCCATCTCCCTCCTTCCCCTGGTGGTCAAGCCCTGGAGCCTCAAGCCTCTGCAGCCCATCCCAGGAAGGGATGAACAACCTATCAGGGCTGAGTCTGACAATAATGCAAGCATGGCCATCTTTTTTAAAAAGCCTCTTTTCCCACCATTAACTGTTGCTGTTTATCCCTAAAGGGGGAAGTAGCCCCCAATAGACTGGAAGTTGCCCTTACCCACTCCTGGTAGGAAACTCCAAGCAGGTTCTCCAAGCTCCACTGGGTGCAGTCACAGGTACCAGGAAAGTGGGGACTCTGCAACCCATCTGGCTGGGTGGGTGAGGTCAGGGCCAGGCAGAGGGGCCCTTGTTCCAGCCACCCCCAGGGATCTCTTGCCTAACTGGCAGGAAGATCCATCTCTAACCATGAGCTCACCTGTCTCCCAAAGCCCTGACCCCTTCGTCAAGGTATGGCTGTTTTGAGCGACAGAGCCAGGGATTCTCAGGCTGGGTCAGCGAGGCTGGAGTATGAGGAGCAGCTGAAGCCCAGCAGGACCATGGACAAGGTTGGGGAGCAGCAGGGCTGCCTCTCTGGGAGGCAGCTTCCATCCAGGCATGAGGGGAGGGGTGGAAAGGGCTGACTGACAAGCAGGGCAATGCCTTATGACCAGGGATGGGGGTGTGGGATGAGAGCCAGCCAGGCCTCAGATACAACCCCCTGGGCTAATGAGGGTCATCTTCAGTCTGGCCCCTCCCTCCCAGGGGCTGGCTTGTTTTCACCAGCTCCACCCTGAGGCTTAGCGGGGTGAGGATGGGACTGTGGGCATGTGCAAATGTGAGCTCCATAGGGGGTGGGAAAGGAGCCTTGCAGTTGCCCGGGGCATCCACGTGCATTCCCCCCACCCCCTCGTCCCAACTCAGGCGCTCCACGTGCGCACCCATGGCTGGGAGCATTTTCAACCTAAATTCGCACTGCTTTTGAGTTGTTTCTCCCCTGGTGCCACCTCTGCCGCCTCCGTGGGATCTTAGACGATCGGGGCGGCTTCTCTTCTCCCCTGCACCACCCCCCACCCGCCTCCAGGGCCCCTCCCTGCTAAGCTGGGTTTGTCAAATCCATTCTCCACCCCACGCCATACCAACAGCCGCTGTCCGCGGTGGAGGCGGCTAGGCCTGGGCTCCGAGCACGCGCACAGCGGCTGGCGCGGGGCGCGGGGGGGGGGGGGGGGGGGGGGCGCTGTCCATGGTGCTGCGCGCCGAGCGCCTAGTCGCCTAGTCGGCCGCTCCAGGTCTGTGGGAAGCTGTGGAGGCCGGGTGGGCGGCGCGCCCTAAACCTTGAAATCATGGCGCCCCGTTCCGGAGGTACAGAAAATATTCAGGCTGGTGCTGCATCTGTGTACCCAGCAGCCCACGGGAAAGAGTTGCGGGGACAGATTCTACCCTGGACACAGGAGTGGGGCCCAATTGTGGGCTTCATCCTGTCCCTCCATGAGGCACCGCTGGCCACTATAGTCACTATCTCCCGTACTAGTATTAAGGGATTTGGGGCGGCCCTCTATTAGGCCACCCCACCACTGTGGGTAAACCAACTCCGTGGAGCCTCGGGTTCCTAATCTGAAAACGTAACAGTAGTGGTCACCCCCTTACCAACCCCTCTCCCAGGGCTGCTGATTATCCTAGTGAGCAATTAGCTGATGTAATGGATGTCTTGTATCAGCCTGTGTGAGGTCATGAACTACCTGATCATGAGCTGCAGTGAGGGAGCAGCCAAAGTGTGGGACTCTCCTCTGGGAAGGGAAGGCCCAGGGTGGACTGCAAGCCTAGGGCTCATGGCTGCCAGGACAGGAAGGCCTTTGGGCCAAAAGCTGGGTTGGTAGCCATGAGGGCCACATGTCCCAGGTCCTGGCCCCCTCCCCAGACATGGAATGCTGACAAGGGTTGTCCTGTCCAGGGCTTAGAAGCAGTGGAGTGTGTGTGGTGCTAGAAAGAGCAGGACAGGACTGCCCACTCACCTACCTCCCTCCGTCCCAGTGGCTCCTGTTCCCTTCTACATGGGGCTCAGAAGCAGCATCCTTCTCACTTCCCAAGTGCTCACTGCAACCCATGCACTGTGCTTTTAGCCCTTTGAGTGTGCTGTCTTGTGGTAAGGATATTGTCATCTCCCAGGTTTTGAAGTGAGGAAATTGAGGCTTGGAAAAGGGAAACCCTTGCCCAGGCCACAAAGCCAGGCTGGGGCCTGTTTTGAGTCCAGGGTGAGTGACCTGAAACCTATGTGGGTGAGCACTAAGTACACAGCCTCCTCACTGGATGTCCGGTGTGGGGTGGGCAGGAGATCTGGAATGTTGAGCAGAGGGTGGCACTGTGAGGGTGCCACTGCCCCTTCTCTCCAGGACCATCTGTGCCCAGTGCCTTCTACCACCTATTCACAGCCTTGGAGGCCTGAGAAGGGAAGCCAGAGTGGTCTCTGTCACACGCTGGGGGGAGTTCCCTTCACATAACCTTCCATAGCCAGCTCTGATCCAAGCCTCGGTTTTATCACTATGACCTCAGAGAATCAATTCACCCTGCTTTAGCTTTGGTTTCCTTATCTGATCAATGGGTATAATCATCACAGCATCATCCTCAAAGGGTTAGGTGCTGGATTAAAGAGACAGTTGTTTCCAGAGCTCACTGTTTTGGCACCATGGTAAACACTGGGAAGACACCTGCCCTTTCTTTGAGTAGATTCTGAGCCATGGAACCTACTGTAGACGCAGATTTTTAGGGGCTGATGTGTGAGTCTCAGAGTACTGGAACCATACCAGAGAGCCATGCTGGCACCCCACAGTGGAGGGACTAAAGACTGCCCTAAATCTCCTCCCTCAGTTCCACAGCCCCTGTGCAGTGGAGGCAGGCCTGGAAGGCACTGATGGCGGGCATCAGGGTAGCAAAAGTAAAGGGAGCAGTCACAGGCAAGTGTCTGTCTCTCTTCACTTTTGTTCTTGCATCTGTAAAATAGGAACCACAGGGAGTTCCCTGGTGGTGTAGTGGCTAGGCTTTGGCACTCTCAACGCTGCGGCCTGGGTTCAATTACCAGCCAGGGAACTACCAAAAAAAAAAAAAAAAAAAAAAAAGGGAACCACAGTACCTAGGTGTTGTAGGTGCAGGTTGAACTCAGTGCATACACTAGGTGCTCAGGAACTAGCCCTGTCCTGTTGCTGCTTAGTCAGAGAGCAAGGTTTGCACTCAGAGCCTTTCTATGGGGTGGTTCTGGGAGTGCCGTGGGAGGGGAAGTGGAATGATAGGAAGGGGCCCAGCTCTGCCCCACCTTCCAGGAGAGAATATGGAACTCACTCCCCACTCCGGGCCCCTGTCTGCAGAGTGATCGAGGAAGATGTCAAGCCCTGGAGTCAACGGCGACCCCAAGCCCCCATGCTTGCCTCGAAATGGCCTGGTGAAGCTGCCGGGCCAGTCCAACGGCCTGGGCACAGCCAGTATCACCAAGGGCACGCCAGCTGCCAAGAATCGCCCCTGCCAGCCGCTGCCCGCCCCTACCCTCCCACCACCCAGCCTGGCTGCCCCACTGCCCCGGGCTGCTCTGGCTGGGGGCTTGTGCCCCCCGGCAGGGCTTCCCCTTGGTGGACCAGCCTCAGCCCCGGTGCCTGGGCCCCCAGTGGAGCGGCCACCACTGGTCACAGATGAAAAGATCCTCAATGGCCTCTTCTGGTACTTCTCAGCCTGTGAGAAGTGTGTGCTGGCCCAGGTGTGCAAGGCCTGGCGGCGCGTGCTCTACCAGCCCAAGTTCTGGGTGGGCCTCACACCTGTGCTCCATGCCAAGGAGCTCTACAATGTGCTGCCTGGTGGCGAGAAGGAGTTCGTGAACCTGCAGGGCTTTGCTGCACGTGGCTTTGAGGGCTTCTGCCTGGTTGGTGTCTCTGACCTGGACATCTGTGAGTTCATCGACAACTATGCCCTCTCCAAGAAGGGTGTCAAGGCCATGAGCCTCAAGCGCTCTACTATCACTGATGCCGGCCTGGAGGTGTGTCCCACAGCTGGCTCAGAAGGGACAGGGATGGGGGGCAGGGCCAAGCTGCAGCAGTGGAGCAGGTGTGAGGGTGGGGGCAGGTGGGGAGTGGCCCCCAGAGGAAGCTTGGGCACACAAGGAGCAATGAAGCTGAGAACTGTGCCAGTGCCCTGAGGGGGACTGTGGCCCTGGGGTGGGGGAAGCAGGACTGGCTACATAATTTGAGCAACCTAGTCCAAGATGAAAATGCAGGTCCCTTGTTCAGGGACGATTAAGAATTTCAAGGCAGCAACAGCAAAGCAGTTCATTAAGTGTGGGGCCCTTCTGAGCACTTGCCCTGCATGCCAGTGAAGCAGGCCTTGGGTGGGGAAGATACTGAAACGGGTGGAAGCAGCAGGGGCAAAGGTCAGAGGAGTAGCTGTGCAGGTGGCCTCTTCCCCAGGACCAGGGCTCTTATCATCAAATTATCAACACCAACTGCTCCAGCACCTGTTCTGGCCAGGCCCTGGGCTCCCAGTTCCCCTGTGCCCTGCCTCCTCTTTTAGAGTGTAGTTGAGGTGTCACAGAAACACTGTAAAGTGCACTTGTCCAGAGTACAGTTTGATGTATGTTTACACTCACCTACACTGTGGAGAACACTGCTTCCTGCCCCTGAGCAGGCTCTTTCTGCCCTATCTCCTACCCTCCTCACCACGTCCTGCAGGGAGGGGCGCACCCAGGGAACCGAGGTAGGCTTTCACAGTGACAGTGGCAAGGTCTGGCCTCCTGACCCTGAACCTGCTGGCCAACAGGTGATGCTGGAGCAGATGCAGGGCGTGGTGCGCCTTGAGCTGTCAGGCTGCAATGACTTCACGGAGGCGGGGCTGTGGTCCAGCCTGAGCGCGCGCATCACTTCGCTGAGCGTGAGTGACTGCATCAACGTGGCGGACGACGCCATCGCGGCCATCTCTCAGCTGCTGCCCAACCTGGCAGAGCTGAGCTTGCAGGCCTATCATGTGACAGACACGGCGCTGGCCTACTTCACAGCACGCCAGGGCCATAGCACACACACACTGCGCCTGCTCTCCTGCTGGGAGATCACCAACCACGGTGTGGTCAACGTGGTGCACAGCCTGCCCAACCTCACCGCACTCAGCCTCTCTGGCTGCTCTAAAGTCACCGACGACGGTGTGGAGCTTGTGGCTGAAAATCTGCGCAAGCTGCGCAGCCTTGACCTCTCCTGGTGCCCACGCATCACTGACATGGCACTAGAGTATGTGGCCTGCGACCTGCATCGCCTGGAAGAGCTCGTGCTGGACAGGTGTGTGTTCACCCCCCACCTCCAGGCTGTGGGGGGAGGGACCAAATGGGTTGGCTGGACCTTCTAAGCAGGAAGCCTTGGCTGGCGGACAGGCCTGTAGGTAGAGTGGGGCTGCAGCAGGGGTGGTGATGGGTTGAGGGGTAGGGCCCTCAAAACGCAGGTCTAGTGTAGGTGAGGCATAGCTATGGAAAGGGAGGAGATATTATGGGTGGGGTAGGGGGTGAATTCACGCCAGAGGCCCCCCGGGTAAAGGAGGAAGCAACAGGAGCTGAGGGGCAGGGTGAGTTGTTTTGAAGGTGGGCAGCTCCCCTCTGTTACGACCACAGGTGTGTACGCATCACGGACACAGGCCTCAGCTATTTGTCCACCATGTCGTCCCTCCGCAGCCTCTACCTGCGATGGTGCTGCCAGGTATCCGCCCTCCATACCTCCGGAGACTGGGGAGTGGTCAGGGGAAGTGGGAAGCTCGGGGAAAGGCCCCGCCCAGTCTTCTGACCTGCTTCTAGCCCACTCAGATCCTGTAAGGAAATCTAAGATCCCTCCATATCCAGCGACAGAGCTAAGTGGAGCGTGTATTATCCCAGCGCCCTCACCCCAGCACTCCCCACCTACCACCTCCTGGCCGCGTGAGGAGCTGAGAAACCCCGTTTTGAACCCTGCTCCCTGCCCCTCCAGCCGCTCCAGGCCTGCGGCCTGACCCCAGGAATGGGGCTCTATAGGGTGTGAGCGGGAATAGTTAACTCGCCCCGCCCTCCCGCCCAGGTGCAGGACTTCGGGCTGAAGCACCTCCTGGCCATGAGGAGTTTGCGTCTCCTGTCTCTGGCAGGTGAGCCCCCCCCCCCCCCCCCCCCCCCCCCCCCCCCCCCCCCCCCGCTCATGCCGCCCTCCTGGATAGTGACCCCCCCCACACACACACATACACCTAGACCCACTCAGCCATCCGTGCGGGTCCCTTGTGTGGCTTCATACCTGGGGCTGACTCACTATGTCCTATGTCAATTCAGAGGAGGGAGACGCCGGGTAGGCTCTAGCCCCGGCAGGCTGCCCCCTCCCTCCCGGCCCGTCTCCTCTCCTCGAGCCGTCTGACCACGACCACTCAGCCGCCGCCACGCCCCCCGCAGGCTGCCCGCTGCTGACCACCACGGGACTGTCGGGCCTGGTGCAACTGCAGGAGCTGGAGGAGCTGGAGCTGACCAACTGCCCCGGGGCCACCCCCGAGCTCTTCAAGTACTTCTCGCAGCACCTGCCCCGCTGCCTCGTCATCGAGTAGCGCGAGGGATTCTCGCCCCCGTCGTAGAAGCCCGCCACGCTCTGGGCGGGCCCACGGGGGCGCCGCTCAGCGCACTCTCCGGCCCTGCCCTCAGGGGAGCCCCATAACCCAGCGCGGGAGGGGGGGCCAACCGAGGGAAAGCTCCGCCCCGCGCCCCATGGCTCCTCCGCTCCTCCCTGGCCCCGCCTGGGCAGGGAGGGGCGTCGGGCGGGACTAGCCCCACGCACGCACGCACGCACACTCGGGGATTTGTGCATGTCCCTCGTGCCCGCCCTGCACGCCCGTCCTCCACCACGCCGCAGCCGCCTCCATCATTCGCCCGCCCGCTAGGGGTGGGGAGCCAGGCCCGGCCCTGGGGTGCGCTTTTAGCTCGCCAGACGGCCGCCCTTACCGACTTCCCCGCCATACCCTGCTCTGTCCTCGGCTGTTCCCCCTTCCCGGGCAGGGCCCAACGGGGTTAAGGGGGCTGGGTCCCCCAGGACACAGGAACCTGGAAGAGCCCCATGGGCTGCCCGTACCTTCCACCGACTGCATCGAGCTTGGAGCCCTCCGAGGGTTGCAAAGGAAAACAGGCCGCCGCCAAAGCCATGGCCCGCTGAGGAGCCTAAGTCCCACCCGCCCTTCCCCCACCTCATGCCAGCCTGAACCAAGCAATCTTCCCTCTTCATTTCCGCTGTGTGAGGCAGTCCCCTGCTCACTCTACTACCACCTGCAGGCCTACCAGGATTGGGTTGGGAGAGGGGCAGAGTGGATGACAATGACCTTGGCATAATCAACATTATTGGCCCATTTGGCTCCAGTGCACCACAACCCAAAGGTTGTAGAGCTGTGTTGAGAGACCCCAAACTGGAGCGACCCTCGGGGCCTGCAGGCCTTAGGAGCAGACCTGGGTGGACCCTACACTGCAGCCCCTGTAGCCAACTAGACCCAGGCCTCTCAGTGCTGCACTTCACCCTGGGCAAGTTTCCATTAGATAGAAACTGGAAAACTGGGCCCTAGCCAAGGGTCAGGGTTAGTGCCAGCCAGCAACTCTGATCTTCCAGTGGCCAGCACACCTTCAGCACCTAGAGGAGGGAGGGCTCCTTTCTAACTGCCCCTACTCCTCCCCAGCTTCCCAAACCTCTGCTTGCCCAAATGGGCTCTGACCGTTTTCTGTCCAATCCCAATACATTTAGAAGTCCTAGGGGATGCTGGCACATCTTGGCAATTGCTGAGGAGGGGGCTGGGACCCCTTTCCATCCCAACCTTGAACACCAAGAGATACAGCACCCACACCTAATGTTGGGACACCCCTGCTCCCATCTGGTTGGAAGAGAGTAACTAGTTTCCAGAGAGAGAGAGAGAGAGAGAGAGAGCGAGCAAGCGCGCGTGCATGAGACAGACAGATAGAGAGATGCTATTGAAACAGGAACAGTTCAACAGCCCAAAGATCTTTCTGCCACTGGAGTGCTGGCAGGAGGCTCCTGGGTTGTGGTGGTCAGGAGCCAGTTTCTTCAGCCCTTCCTCCCCATAGTTCCTTAGTGGGGAGGCGGCAGCTGTCCATTTGTCCAAAGTATTAATGCAACTGAAGCTGTGATATTTCCAACGACTGTAGAAGGAAAATTTAAGGGGAGAGAGGAAAACAAAACCAACCAACCCCTAAAATCATTTTCTTACTGTACATACAACCTCATTCTCCTGTATATGCGGAAGATATAACCTTATATTTGGTAAGTGTTTCTTGTGCTATTTTATCACGTGACCTGTTTATAAAAATATATATTAAAAAGGTTGTAAAAAGATGTGTCAGTTGTTTTTAGGTCATCAGACCATGGTAGGGCAAGGAGTATCTGTTCTGAGGGGCCCAAGTCTCGAGATTCTTGTGATCCTCTCAACTCATCAAAACTGTTGGTTCTTTCTTTCTTTCTTTTTTAGAGGTGAAACAATGAGATAGTTTATTGAAGAGAAAGTACACTCCAAAGAGGTAGGAGCAGGCTCGAGCAGGAAAATGGCTCAAGAGCCCCTGTTGGTTCTTTCAGCAAACAAACAGGTAGGCACCAGAGCCACTGTGCCAGACTAGAAACCCACCACTGACCAACAGAGGTCCTTAAGCTCTCATTGCTTAAGTGGGGAGAGACAGACACTAAAGTCATTACACATAGTATTCCCTCCAAAATTTTAAGGATCTAGCCCATCCTTTTAGAAGGGCAAAAATGAGTCCTGTTCCATGGCAGGGTAATTGAGGTTAAGTGAGGAGCAAGGAGGTCCTAAAAGATTACACAGTGCAGCAAGGACAGACCAGAACTTATACCCAGGACAGAAAGGGAGCCTCAGAGAGAGTCGCTGAACGGGGTTGTGTGAACAGACTGTCAGGCACTGGAGTTTGTAGAGACCAGGACAGACGTGATCCCTGCCTGGATCACTCCTGTGCGACAGTAACTAGTAAGCAAAAGAGCAGGTTGTGACAAGCGCTGTGGAGGTGACTGGAGAGGCTACATTAGATGTGCTGGCCAGGGAAGGCCTCTGAGAACAGGACACTTAATCTGCACCCTGGGTGGTCACAAGGAGGCATGTTCTGGAGAGGAGAGAGCCTAGTACGGGCAAGGGAGAAAACAGCTTGGCGGGCTGGAAGCCACTGTGACTGGAGGTGTGCCGGGAGAGGCGGCGGGCAAGAGTTTAGGGTTCATTCACAGATGGTGGGAAGCTATGCGGCGCCTTAGTCCGAAGAGTGGTTGCTGGCTGCTGTACTGAGTTCAGGTCACAGGAAACGAGGGCCAGGGGAAAGCCGTTAGGGAAACCTGCTCCTGAGGTCTAGGGGAGAGTGAGGAAGGAGGTGGAGATGACTGGAGGAATTCGAGACTCCTTTAGGGATGCACAGACTTGCTGACGAACTTTGGGGGTAAAGATGAGAACTGGTATTAAAATATTGAGACAGCTCTTGAGCCATTTTCCTGCTCGAGCCCACTCATACTGCTTTGGAGTGTACTTTCAATAAGCTATCTCTTTGTTTCACCTATATACAAAATAAATAAAAAAAATAAAATACATAATAAAATATAATATAATAAAATAAATAAAATAAAAAATAAAATAAAATATTGAGACAAAAAAAGGCCAACCCACCAGGGCGGAGCCAGGGTAGAGCCCCGACGTCAGTCCTGAACCACCTCCAGCCGCGCAGCTCCCAGATCCGGAACTTCCGGCGAGGCGCTGACAAAAACGCGACCATTTCCGGCAAGGGGCGGGAAAGAGTCGGGCGGCTTCCGGCGCGGCGGTTCCGGTCCGCCGAGGCTCGTCAATTTTACTACGTGGTTCGGGTGCTTACGAAGGGAAAGGTTTCTTCGGTTCCTCTGGCTCTGTTCCCGCAACTCCCGCGCCGCCGGCGCCTCCTGCCTCTCGTCCCTCCAGACCCATCCGGCTCTTTAAACAGGCCAATCCTTGAAGTCCCTCTGTGTCTTCCGCGCCTCTGTCCTTCGGACCCCTCTAGTCCTTCTGGTCCATCCCCGGAGGCCCCGGGGCCGACATTGTGGATGGTGGTAACCACCTCTCTTCCTTGCCGGGATTGACTGATGGAAGGTCCATTGACTGCCCAGATCTGAATATTGGGGGGATGGAAAGGTGGCCTCGCGGGGACTGACCAGGTAGAGTCTTCCCCAGAAGTGAGATACTAATGAAAATTACTAGCCTCAGGGAAGCTAGAGTGCCTTATGACCGCCCAGCCAGGGTGATGAACTATCAGACGGATTAATGCCCTGGATTGGCTCACGGAGACTGATTAGTCTATGCATAACTAGTGTTGGGGGATCCAAACAAGGGTCTAAACTGACAGTCCCCACCCTGGCTGACCTGGCCAGCCAACTTCACTGACTTCCTGTCCCCACCACCTGTGCAGCATGGAAAAGATGTCGCGTGTGACCACAGCCCTGGGTGGCAGTGCGCTGACAGGCCACACCATGCACTGCCACCTAGATGCACCGGCCAATGCCATCAGTGTATGCCGAGATGCAGCCCAGGTGGTCGTGGCAGGCCGCAGCATTTTCAAGATCTATGCCATCGAGGAGGAACAGTTCGTGGAGAAGCTGAACCTGCGTGTGGGCCGCAAGCCCTCACTCAACCTGAGCTGTGCCGATGTTGTCTGGCACCAGATGGACGAGAACCTGCTAGCCACAGCAGCCACCAATGGTGTGGTGGTCACGTGGAACCTGGGCCGGCCATCCCGCAACAAGCAGGATCAGCTGTTCACAGAGCATAAGCGCACTGTGAACAAAGTTTGTTTCCACCCCTCAGAAGCCCATGTGCTGCTAAGTGGCTCCCAGGATGGCTTCATGAAGTGCTTCGACCTCCGCAAGAAAGACTCTGTCAGTACCTTCTCAGGTGAGGCCCTCAGAGGCAGGTTGAGCAGGTGTGTGTCTTTGCAAGCAGCTAGCCTGTCCAGGCAAGTTGAGAAATACTATGTGCATCAGAGAGCCCTCAGATATGCTTCCAGAGGGCTTCCTAAAGGAGGGGCCAGCTGAGAGGGCACTGGAAAAGTGGGTGGGAGTCAGCAGGGGAGGGACAGGAGCAGGCCTAGTTGAGGTGTGAGAGGTACTTGGAGTATGGCTACAGATCTAATGAACCTGCAGGGTCAGCAGGAGTTAAGGCTGGGAATGAGATGAGGGAGAGGGCAGAGCCTGAGAAGGCCCACAGCCAACCTGGGTGGGTGAGTAGAGGGTTGTTTTGCTGCCTCCTCTCCCCTTGTCTCAGAACTCCAGGTTGCCTTATTGGAGGAAGTCCACTGGGACGTCCAGGGTCTTCAGTCCAGGGAGGCATAGGAGGTGGAATGCACTTCCTAGGACCCCCCACAGTTCTTTCCCCAGCAGGTCCAGCTCCCTTACAGTGGCCTTGAGCCAGCTCTTCCTGTCTACTTCAGTGGGACCAACTGAAGCACAGGGCAGAGCCCTCAGAGGCCTTAGAGCACTGAGGGACTTCTTAAGACAGACTCAGAGCTACCTGTGCTGGGAGAAAACTGGACCTTCCCTCAGAGGCTCTTGGTGTGGCAGTTTACAGGGGCGGACATAGACCATCAAGGCTTCCAGTCCTCTGGGGCTGACTCAGAGCTCCAGCTGAAGGTGAAGGCACTAGGTGGAGGCTGGGCCTCCCTCAGGGGCCTCACGACCCCCCAGGGGAGTGTGAACAGGTGGCTCAGTGAGGCTCCTGTTTGCCGATGCTGATATCCAGTCCTGAAGCTGGGCCACAGCTTTGCACAAGGATGGACATCAGACAAAGAATCCAGGGAAAATCTAGGTCCAGGAGTGTGTGTCCTGGAACCGCCCAATGCCTGGTGTCCTGCTCCCTGGCCCAGGCTGTTGTGTCCTCCCCTTATCCTGTCCACCCTAGGCAGGCCTTAGATGGGGCAGTCCACAACCACTCTAAAGGCTCCACTCTTGGAGTTTCCTGGTGGTGTAGTGGCTTAAGGCTTCGGCGCTGGCGCTGTCAACGCTGTGGCCTGGGTTTGATTCCCAGCCAGGGAGCTACCCACATGTAAGAAAAAAAGAAAAAAGATTAAAGGCTCCACTCTTGACCACTCTCCCTTCAGGAGCCCCCTCTGGGCTTCCCCCCTCATCATCTTCCTCCATTAACATCCTGCCCACAGGCCAGTCTGAGAGTGTGCGAGACGTCCAGTTCAGCATCCGGGACTACTTCACCTTCGCCTCCACCTTTGAGAATGGCAATGTGCAGCTCTGGGACATTCGGCGGCCTGACCGCTGTGAGAGGATGTTCACAGCCCACAATGGGCCTGTCTTCTGCTGTGACTGGCACCCCGAGGACAGGTGTGGGATGGGGTGGGGTAGGTACAGGGACAGTGGGGTGGGGTAGATGGGTCTCACAGAAAGGCTCTTACTGCCTCAAGTCCTGTGAGACAGAGAATGGGGAGCCCTCCCACCCCTGGAGAGGAAACTAAGAACTTCATGGGCCTTCTTTAGGGGCTGGCTGGCCACAGGTGGGCGTGACAAGATGGTGAAGGTCTGGGACATGACCACACATCGCGCCAAGGAGGTACACTGTGTGCAGACCATTGCTTCAGTGGCCAGAGTCAAGTGGCGGCCTGAGTGCCGCCACCACCTGGCCACATGCTCCATGATGGTGGACCACAACATCTACGTGTGGGATGTGCGTAGGCCCTTTGTGCCTGCAGCCATGTTTGAGGAGCATCGTGATGTCACAACAGGCATCGCCTGGCGCCATCCACATGACCCCTCCTTCCTGCTCTCTGGCTCCAAGGATAGCACGCTGTGCCAGCACCTGTTCCGTGATGCCAGCCAGCCAGTTGAGCGTGCCAACCCTGAGGGCCTCTGCTATGGCCTCTTTGGGGACCTGGCCTTTGCTGCTAAGGAGAGCCTAGTGGCCACTGAGTCAGGGCGCAAGCCCTATGCTGGTGATCGGCGCCACCCCATCTTCTTCAAGCGCAAGCTAGACCCTGCTGAGCCCTTTGCGGGGCTTGCCTCCAGTGCCCTCAGTGTCTTTGAGATGGAGCCTGGCAGTGGCAGCATGAGCTGGTTTGTGGACACGGCTGAGCGTTATGCCCTGGCTGGCCGGCCACTGGCTGAGCTCTGTGATCACAATGCAAAAGTGGCGCGGGAGCTTGGTCGAAACCAGGTAGGTGGGGCTAACCTGAGCAGGTGTCAGGGGCCATGATCTTCGGGCACGGTCAGGAGGCTCCTCCAACTGCTGCACCCAGACCCTGCCCTGAGTTCAGTGCTCAGTTTGGTTACTATTACCATCAACTTTCACCCTCGCCAATAACAGGGTGCCCAGGGCCCCAAATCAGGGCAAACACCAGTGCCATCTGGGGATACAGGACTGGGGTATCAAGGGGCTTAAGCCCCCTCTTCTGGCTCATTCTTGCTTTCGGACTCCCTCAGGTGTCAGGCCCTGCAGAGGTTCACATTGCCTCTCATCACTTCACTGGAACCCCTGGCTCATTTCCACACTGGGCACCTCCCATATCTGCCTCTTTCTGTGCCCTGCAGATTTTTATCTTTCCCATGGGCCTTGGTTTCCCTACCTGGTGCAGGCCAGAACATTGGGTCCCTGGGGCATCTGAATGCTGATGGTCTGTGGTTCCATCGAGGCAAAGGGGGGGCCTGCATCTGACAACAGGGACCCAGAACCCTGGTGAGTGACTGGTGCCCACCTCTAGGTGGCACAGACCTGGACCATGCTACGGATCATCTACTGCAGCCCTGGATTAGTGCCCACTACCAACCTCAACCATAGCATGGGCAAGGGCAGCTCCTGTGGACTGCCACTCATGAACAGGTAAATCCCTAGAAGCAGCTCTCCCCAGAGGGTAGGACTACTGGAGCCTACCCACCCATAAGCCCTCCCTGCCCCCAGTTTCAACCTGAAGGATATGTCTCAAGGACTGGGCAGTGAGACCCGCCTGGACCGCAGCAAAGGTGACACACGGAGCGACACAGTGCTGCTTGACTCCTCAGCCACGCTCATCACCAATGAGGGTAGGTTGTAGAGTAGCATAACGTGTTGTTGGGAGTGGGGCTGAGGCATCCCAGATCAAGATACCAGTGGAAATCTCTCCCTCCTTCCCTCATGGGTAGATAATGAGGAGACTGAGGGCAGTGATGTGCCTGCCGACTACCTGCTAGGAGATGTGGAGGGCGAGGAAGATGAGTTATACCTGCTGGATCCAGAACACACACACAGTGAGTAGGGACTAGGAGGAGTAGAGCTGAGAGGTGGGTCCAAGGGCTCAGACCCTGCCTTCCCTGCCCCTGCTTTGCAGCTGAGGAGCCTGAGTATGTGCTGCCCCAGGAGGCCTTCCCACTGCGCCATGAGATTGTGGATACGCCGCCTGGCCCTGAGCACCTGCAGGACAAGGCTGACTCGCCCCATGTGAGCGGCAGTGAGGCAGATGTGGCCTCCCTGGCCCCTGTGGACTCTTCATTCTCCCTCATCTCTGTTTCACACGCACTCTATGACAGCCGCCTGCCGCCCGACTTCTTCAGCACCCTGGTGTGCGACATGCTGCGCTTCTACGCAGAGCAAGGTGATGTGCAGATGGCCGTGTCTGTGCTCATCGTGCTGGGTGAACGTGTCCGAAAGGACATTGATGAACAGACCCAGGTGGGTGACCGGGCCTGGGGCATGGCATCCCTGCACACCCCACATGCACCTGTACCCAGCCTGCTGGGGTGAAATGCCTTAATGTGCCATAACCCTGGCCTCCCGCCTGCCTCATTCCTTTTGTGCACCACCAGGAGCACTGGTACACGTCCTACATCGACCTGCTGCAGCGCTTCTGCCTCTGGAATGTGTCCAACCAAGTGGTCAAGCTCAGCACTAGCCGTGCCATCAGCTGCCTCAACCAGGCCTCCACCACCTTGCACGTCAATTGCAGCCATTGCAAGCGGCCCATGAGCAGCCGTGGCTGGGTCTGCGACAGGTGCCACCGCTGCGCCAGCATGTGTGCAGTCTGCCATCACGTGGTCAAAGGTCTGTTCGTGTGGTGCCAGGGCTGCAGTCACGGGGGCCACCTGCAGCACATCATGAAGTGGCTAGAGGGCAGCTCCCACTGTCCCGCTGGCTGTGGCCATTTGTGTGAGTACTCCTGACCTGGTATGACCTGCTTGAGGCAGGAGGGTGCCAGGTCTTATAATCCAAATAAAGTAAGTGGGACCTGCACTCTGAGGCTGCCTGTCACCCGGTCGGTCGCGCCGCTGGGCAACTCTGATGGGCGCAATGGGACTGGGGAATTGGCAAAAGTCACCAGCTGCTCTTTGCAGCCTTCACTCTGCTTTCCGGAAATACCGTCCTTTCCGGGGCGGGCCAAAGGAAGCCACTTCCGGGAGTCATCCTGGTGCCTGGGTTGTTGCCACGACGACGGAGTTTCCGGTTTGCCTCGCGGTGGTGGATTCATGGCGACGGGGATGCAGTCGCTCCTGCTGCTCGTGTTCTGGAGTCTGGCGGCTGTGGCTTGGCCGGGCTCGGAGAGCGATGGAGGGTGGTGAGCAGCGCAGCGCGCCGGCTGTTCGGGGCGGGGCGGGGCGAGCGGGGCCGCGCTGCCGGGCACCCGGAGCGCTGACTGGCTGTGCCTGCAGGCAGCGGCATGGGGCCGGAACGCCAGCCGCAGTGGCGGAGGAGGAGCGCTGCACCGTGGAGCGCCGGGCCGACCTCAGCTACGCCGAGTTTGTCCAGCAGTACGTGCGTCGTCCTATACTAGCTACACCTCTTACACCCGAAAACCCGTCCAGGAGTTCCAGGAGTTCCGTCAACCTAAATCGCTGCTGTCATGCTCTTGTTTGCCCTGCCGGTCATATGTGCCCAGAACTCCCAAGGCCGCCTCCCTGTCACCAGGAGTGAACGCGTGTGGGCGGGAGCAGAGGGGGGCGAAAGTCAGACCAACCCGTGACTCTGCCTTTTCTTCCAGCTATGCCTTCTCCAGACCCGTCATCCTGCAGGGGCTCACAGACAACTCGGTGAGTGTTCACGCACCTTCCTCCTGGCCATGTTTTACTTGTGCTGGGCCAGGCCCTTAAGTCCTCTCCCCACCCACGCAGAGGTTCCGAGCTCTGTGCTCCCGTGAAAGGCTGCTGGCCTCATTTGGTGACAGTGTGGTCCGGCTGAGTACTGCCAATACCTACTCCTACCAGAAAGGTGAGCTGCCCCACCTCAGAGCCCAGCCTGCTTACCAGCATCCTCAAGGCACCACCAGCTAGTCCTGACCGGCGGCCTCTTTCCTGCAGTGGACCTACCCTTCCAGAAGTATGTGGAGCAGCTGCTGCACCCCCAGGACCCCACCTCCCTGGGCAATGGTGAGCCAGACTTGAGCGGCAGTAGGGTGGGAATGGAGCACTTGGGAGTACCTGCATGCCAAGATCCCCGTACCCTGTGTTCTCTGCTGGCAGACACCCTGTATTTCTTTGGGGACAATAACTTCACCGAATGGGCTTCACTATTTCGGCACTACTCCCCGCCTGCGTTTGGTCTGCTAGGTACCACTCCTGCTTACAGCTTTGGGATTGCAGGTGGGTACAGTGCAGTACCAAGTAAGTGATCTGAAGGGGTTAGGTGGGAAGAACAAATTGAGTCTGGTAACCAGCTACTCATAACTGATCCCACAGGAGCTGGCTCTGGGGTGCCCTTCCACTGGCATGGGCCTGGGTTCTCGGAGGTGATCTACGGCCGCAAGGTCAGCACAAGGTTGTGGCTAAGACTTGGGGCTTATTGATCACAGCACAAAGAGTAATCTTGCTCTTCCTCTACCCAGCGTTGGTTCCTGTATCCCCCTGAGAAGACACCTGAGTTCCATCCCAACAAGACCACACTGTCCTGGCTCCAGGACGTGTATCCAGCCCTGACACCATCTGCAAGACCCCTGGAATGCACTGTCCAGGCTGGTGAGGTCAGTGGCTGGTAGGAAAGGGCCGGGCCGGGCTGGGCTGAGGACCCCCAGCTAATCCTGTGTCCTACTCCATCCAGGTTCTATATTTCCCTGACCGATGGTGGCATGCCACACTCAACCTCGACACCAGTGTTTTTATCTCTACCTTCCTCAGCTAGCTACAGTGGGCAGCTGACCAGCCCCGTCGCACACCAGCACACACCCCTATAACTGCTCACAGATTTTATTACAGGGACTGTGGTGGCAGCAGCAGCTTCAGCCCAACCCACCCTAGCCTGCAGTTTGTGTCCCAGAAGGGGGACAGGAGAGGCTCATGGCTTAACTGCAGAACTGATGGAGGATAGGGTGGGGACACCAGGGCAGGGATCCAAGGACACAAACTATGTACAGGGGTTGGGGACTACTGTCCCAAGGCCCTCCTTGGCCAGGCTGCCAGGCAAGGTGGAGGGAGTGGCCTTCCCACTCGTCCTGCCTCAGTAGTCCTCCACCCAGCCATTCTCAGAGATGAATGCATCGATGACCTCTTTCATGGCCAGGTTGGGAATGAGCTGTTCCTGGGTCAGAGGGCTCCGGGTCACAGGGTCAAAGTGGCCCACACGCTGCAGTGACAACAGGGTCAGAAGGTGTTTTGTGGGCCCACGCCCTGCCCCCAGCGCCTGTGGGCCCTCACCTGCAGGTGTTCCTCGATGTCCTTTCGGTCATAGGTGATGCCACTAGGTGTGATACACGGCTCCCGCATCAGCTCAAAGCTAATCTTGCCACACAGATAGTCAGGGATATCTCGCTTCTACATCACACAGGAACAAGTCAGGGACCAGGAAGTGGACAGCACTCCAATTTCTGCTATCCACAGGCCGCAGAGAACAGACAACTCACCTTTCTCTTCTCATCCACTTGGGAAAACAGCTCATCCATGTCTGCTAAGTACTTGTCCTACAAAAAATCAGGCAGCCACACGTGGGCCAGACACCCCATTTCCCCTCCCCAGACACAGGCACTCATAAGCCCAGCAGGAGCCAGGGACACCCTCACATCACATGCACACAAACACAGACCCACATGTGGGCCGGGGCACCCTCACGTGCTTGGCTTCGATGCAGGCCTGCTGGGCCCGGATGTGGCCATCATCCTCATCACCCTCATGGTTCCGCTGACACTCTTCGAGCTCCCTGGGGGATGACCAGGAGCTGATCAGAGGTCTGGCCAGGGAAGGTCACACTCCACCCCAACCTCGGGCCTATTCAGATCTCATCCCCCTGTCTTCTGTTTGCCAGTGCTGGCCCTTCAATAAATACTTGTGTTCATGACTCAAGAGTGGTAACTTGTGGACGGAAAGGGGTTCTGGAGCCTGCAACCAAAGCCCACCTCTCACGCTCAGCTACAATGAGTCGTGTGAGGTAGGAGTGCAGCTCATTCTCCTGGTGAATGCGCCGCTCCTCAATGCTATTCCAGCGCTTCTTCTTGGCGATGCGCAGAGCACTGGGGATGTCATCGCCGAAGTTGAGACGCTGCTCCTTTGCAAGATTGTAGGCTAAGGGAACAAAGAGTTCAGGTCACCCTTTGGCAAGTCCACCTGCCTGGCCCAAAGCACCTCCATAATCAGCCAGCCTGTAGGCCCACCTCGCTGCAGGTTGGCAATGGCCTCATCATAGCTCTCCATCTCCAGCTGGCATTGCCCCAGGAAGAAGTGTGCCTTCACAGACTGTCCGTCCAGCTCCAGGGCTCGTCTGCAGTCTGCCAGGGCCTGCTCATGCTGCTGCATCTTCAGGTAGCACAGTGCCCGGTTTGTGTAATAAACTGCCACCAGGGGATTCCGGGTCTGGGGATCAGCATGAGAGTGAACTTAGCCGGCCCACTCTCCCAGGCCCTGTCCTGGCTTGGGGGTCATAGGGCTGGAATCAAGACACAAAAGATTTCTCAGCTTCAAAATTGCCCCCTGGGTCCTGAGGATGGGTGAAGAGTGGTGTCCTCGCCCTGAGGCCTGCCTGAGTCCACCCTCTTAATTCCAGAAGGTTTTGTAAAGGAAAGTTTCCTATACCTGTGGAGATCCCTGGCCCTTGGCCCCCCGCCCTGCCGCACTCAATCGCCCTGCAGTTCCCACCCGCCATAGTTCTCCCAAGAAGGGCTCGAGAGCTGCGGCTTTGGCCTTTTGGAATGAGATGGTCATTAGGTCCTCAGAGGGCAAACGCCCCTCTCCCTTTGGAGCGAAGACCCTCCGAAGGTCCGGCGGAAACAGCTGGGCAGGCCCCGCCCCCTCTCCTGGTCTGTACACAGATCCCCTCCCCCAGCACAGGCACACTCACGATGGCGCGGCCGTAGCAGGCCGCCGCCTCCGGGTACTTGCGGCCCACGAAGAGCCGGTTGCCCTGCTCCTTCAGCTCCTGCGCGCTCGGGCTCTTCTCGGGGCTTCCACTGGCGGCACTCAGGCGCGTGCCGCTTTCCTTCTCCTCTTTACCCTTCATGGCGCCGCACGGCACGGCCTGGGCTCTGTTCCCAGGCCCAATGCCCGGCCCGCCCTACGCCCGCAGCCTGAGCCCCCAGCCCGAGCCTGCGATCCTCCCGGGCCCGGTCTAGCGATCCGCCACCGGAACTTCCGGCCGCGCGGGGCTGGGCAGGGCGAGTGGGGCAGACAGACACGCGCGGGTGGGCGGGGCCGCGCGTGCGCCCGACGTTCTGTCAGGGGCACGGGGCCAGCAGAAGCTTGCGTGCGCTCAAGGCAACACGACCAGCCCAGCGACGTCTGGAAAGACTAGGGCGGCCACAGGGGGCTCCGCCCCTCGCACTCGGGGACCGGTCCTTTTGCTTAGGTCCTGCGGTCTACCACGCCCACCCTATGCCCCGCCTCCCTGAGGCCGGTCCCGCCCCCTCCGAGGCTCTCTCCTTGAACATGGCGGTGTCCTACGGGTTAGTGGGGCTGAGGGCCCACGCCGCTACGCCGCTATCCTGGCGTGCCACCGGGAAGTGCTGTAGGCGCACACGGGCCCCGAGGGGCAACTGGAATCCCTGGACCGATGGTAGGGCGATGGGGGCATCAGTAGGGCGGGCGACCCCCGTTATCCGAACTCCCCGTCACCGACCTCCTGCAGGTATCGAGAGTTGCCTGCGGCCACTGAGGGCCGAGCGGAGAAGCACGTGACACGAGAAGAGCTGGAGCGGCTGCTGGCTTGGAAGCTAGCGGAGAGGGGCTTCCACGTGGGGGGTGGAACCTCAGTGGATGGTCCCTCCTTTGGGGGCGGGGTTTTCTCTAGGGGTGGTCCCACGCGGCCTGGGGCGGAGCTCCCTCCTGGAGGTGGGTCTTCACGTTGTGGGGCAACCCCCCCCGCCATGGAGAGGTCCACCACTGGTGACCACCCCACCCAACCCAACTCGGCCGCAGAGGGGCCTCTTCTGTCCTCATCTGCAGCAACTGGTGGCCTCTAACTCCCCGGAACTAGTGGTGCCGCGCTCTGCTGCTGCCATCTGCCACTTGCCAGACAGGCCGGCAGCTTCACAGAATAGTGCGCCCTTCGGGGCGTGGGCCACAGCCTCGGGTTAATTGGGAGAGCTGGACGCACCGGCAGGGTTGCGGGTGGTACCTGGCCTGCTCTGTCTTTATTATAGTAGCGATGGCCACATCCATGACACGGAGGGTCACTGGGAATGCTTCCCACTCCCAGGTTGTCCTGAGACTGGTGAGGTTTGAGTGCTGGCCCTTCACTGCCCCCAGCGGTCATGGCTGTCCTAGTTCTTGAGGTGGCGGCCTTCATGTATGATGAGCCAGTGGCTGCAGTGGCTGGCCTGCCAGCCCTGCAGTACACTCTCAACCATTACCTGCTGTACCCGGGCCAGGTGCAGGAGTGTGTCACAGCCTTGAGCCGAGGTGAGGGGACTGTTGTTGGTGGGCTAGGAGGGTATCCCGGGCTCCTGTCAGGGTGGAGTGTGCAGAGCTATCCTGGAAGGCAGGGTGGCCAGTGCCCTGAGCCCCAGACTTCCCCTGTGCCTCTGTAAGTAGTACCTCAGGGTTGTGCATCCCTCACGGTGTGGAGATAGCATTGTGCCCCTACCTGTTGCTTGACTTCAGCCCCAGCCTGGGCACCCCTGAGGATACCAGACCACCCAAGAAGCACAGAACCCAGGCCAACTGAACTTGGTTGTGCCTCAGAGCCTGCTCACCTGCCATTTGACTGTAGAAGCTCAAGAAATCCTTGCTGAACTCACTCCTGACCATGAGGTCCGCAGTCTCTCCCCAGGGGCTCCCACCTCCTATACAGACACACCTCATACCAGGTGCAGAGGAGCAAGGGGGAATCCAGGCTGTTCATATGGAGGAAAGAGCCCTCACAGTTTGCTTGAGTAGTGGGGGAGGCCAGACCAGCCCCCAGAGCCCTCGTACAGCCACCTGGTGCTGTGTAAAATATTTATTCATTCTCCAAAAAGGCTCAGACTGCAAGTCCTGTGGGGAGGTTGGGACAGAGTCTCCTCTGGGCCCACCTTTCAGACCTCTACCACCCAACCTGTCCCAGCAGTCCTACCCACCCTAGGCCTGGGAGGGGGGCCAGGGCTGGTGTAAGGTTTAGCCTGGACTCCTCAGTGGGCTACCTATTCTCACAGGGAAGTAGCCTCAGATGTACATTCACAGAGGGTGGACATGCAGGCCACTCCCTGGCCCATGTGCCCCCCAGGAACTCATCAGGGTGGCGGAGGAATGTGGGCACCCAGCAGGTCATAAGCGAAGACATTCCAGAAGATAGCAAAGAGCAGGAAGGTGCCGTAGGCAAGCAGCACCACCCACCAACCGCACTGGTCCCGCAGACGCTCCTCGTAGCTACGCAGGATGGTCAGGCCCATGCTGACCCCCACCACCGCACCAGCCAGGTGAGCCATGAAGCTGGGCTGTGGGCCTGAGGCAGGAAGTGGTGGGGAGAAGCGCAGCCACACAGCCCGGCCCACCTCGGAGCTCACTGCGGAGGGAAATAGCAGGTGGGAGGTGCCCTGGCCATGGGTTCAGCAAACCCCCCACCCATCCTTTCCCCAGGCCTCCTACTTACTGCACACCAGGGCCAGCACCATTCTCAGCAGCTTGTAGGGACACCTCATCCCAGCCCAGTTCTGATGGGGCATGAGACAGAGGTTGTGAGATAAGCCTTGTGGGGCCCTCCCCTTACCCCACCCTGGCTGTCCCATTACCATGACGACGTTAGCCAGGTGCGCAGAGCATAGGGCGTAGACCCCGCCAGAGCCCCCCACCACAGGGGCCCGCATGTCAGTAATGGAGACAGTCAGGGAGCCTGTGTGAAACAAGGGGACAGCTGTGAGCGTGAGGCCCACCGGTGAGGTGGCCAAGGGGCACACGCCTGCCTCACCTGCCAGCACACCAGCCAGGTAGAGCAGGCTGATGCGGAGCAGGCCGTGCACCATCTCCAGGGGCACCCCGATCATCAGCTGCAGGAGGGCATTGAACCCCAGCTGCTCCAGCCTGGCCATGTGGGGGCAAACAGGTATGAGGCATGGAATCCACCATCAGGCCCTCAGCCCCAGCCCCAAAGGGCTAAAACCTGATTCAATCAGGGTGCTCGAAGTGGTGCCCTACTCACCCAACATGCATAAACATGTACGTGAGGAAGCGCCAGGCCCGAGCTCGGTGGCCAGGGTGGTACACAAGGGGGCTCTTCATGTACTCAGGGTGGTAGGTCTGCAGCACCCACTTATTGAGGCGGGCCCCATAGCACAGGAACACAATGATCTGAAAGAAAAGGGCGTTAGGGTTGGGCCAGGCCAGGCTAAGGATACAGGTAGCAGATGGGCAGGCTCACCTGGGCAAGGGTGACCGAAGCCATAAACACAGGGGGTGGGCAGCTGCGGTGCCGGTAGAAGTACCAGTGGCGGTCTACCTCTCGAGGCAGGATCTCGTAGGCCACATAGCGCACAAACCGCTTGTAGACACCCAGGCCTGGCTCATCCAGCAGCCCATCCCGGGGCAGTGCCCGCTGTCCGTTGGTGATGGCCCGCTTGAAGCTGCTTGAGCGCTTGCTGCTGATCTGGAGGGGTGGGTAAAAATAAGCTTGGGACACTGTTCTCCCCACACTGCCTCCATGCCCACCTGGTTTACCCAGCTCCTCACAGGGTCTGAGGCCCTGCCCCACTGGAAGGGGTAGGGAGGAAGGGTCACCTGCCCACCCAATTCCAGCCAGGGCACTATACCGGCCAAGGCCGGGCCCCCACCCCTGCTGCCCACCCACTGTGGCACTGACCAGGTCTACCAGCTCCTGGTAGCAGACCTGGCCCCGTTCGTTGCTCTGGGCCAGGGCCACCAGCATGTCCAGCTTGGCTGGGTCCAGGGGCAGCTCATGGCTGTGCACCAGGCCAGTGAAGGTGTCCGCACCGATGAAGCCTGTGTTCTCAGGGTCCAGCTGCTGGGGTGGGGTGGGGCCACCGGCCAAGGCCTGAGGGTGGGCCCAGCTCACAGACCAAAGGCCTGGGCCAGGCCAGCTGGGAGAGGCAGTCTCCCAACACCTTTGGGTCAGGCTCCTGTGCCCACATGGTCCCAGAAGCTGCCAGGGCACTGGTGCCTGGGTCCCAGGCCTCCAGGGGTTTCCCCACCTCATTCTCTCCCTGCTCATCCTGGAAGGGTAGAGCCAAGGTCTGAGGACGATCACCCTCCGTCCCGCCCCTCCGTAGGCGTCCTGGTTTGGCTTTCCCTCTCCTGGGGTCTCAGGCAAGGGACCAAGGTCGTGCAGGAGGGGGAGTGGGGGAGTAGGAGACAGCGGAGGCTGGGCTGGGGCTCTGGTAGTTCCATTCCCCCAGCTCAGCCCAACGGCGGGAGGGCCGCGGCGGGGGCGGTGCCTGCACCCCCCTTCCTAACGCACCTGTTCCTGAATAAGCTGCAGCAGCGAGCTCCTGTCCATAGAGCCGGGCCGGGGGCCGGGGGCCGGGGTTGGCGGCCGTGGCCGGGAGGGGCTGCTCTGCGGAGGACTCCGCTCCGCCCCGGCCGGTGTGCTCCGCCCGCTCCGCCCGGCACCGCGTCACGGAGCTGCCCGCCCTGCCGCCACTGCCGCCACGCGCGGCTGGAACACGCGCGCACCCTACACGCGGACGCGCTTCTGAGATGGAATGGTCCCCGCTAGTGTCCCAGTACCCCCACCAGGTCATCACGTGTCGGGTCCCACCCCCTGCTGTGGCAGAGCTCTCTGCTCCTCCAGGGGGATAGTAGCTGGGAAATAGAATCACAGGCAGCACCCAAGCCCCTCCCGCACATGTCCCTCCTCCCAGGCTTGGGGCCCATGCCATCTCCTTGGGTAAGCCTTCTCATACTACCCCATGCCTATGACTCCCTAGGCAGGAGCTTTCTGAAGGCGCCCACCTGCCAGACACTAGTCCATACCCGCAGCTGGGTATTAAGAGGGTGCCAGGGTCCCACTGGTGGGCAAGCAGGCCAACAGGGCAACTAGCAAGGGTAGGTTAGGCTTTTGTATCTGTTCAGTCCACAAGACCAACCCTGGGCACATACCTTCCAGGGTTGGAAGCCCCTGACTACTCCTAGAGCCACTACACTTGCTGCCCGGTGATAGTGGGGCCTCCAGCCCCAGAAGAGCACTTGGGAGGTAACCTATGGACATCAGGGCAGAGCTCCTAATGGACAAGGGTGCTGCTGAGATAGGGAGGGGCCATATTTCCTGGCAGGGCAGGCAGACCCCTCCAACAGAGGTGACAGACTAGGGATCTGTTACCATAGCAACTCCTCAGAGGGCCACTCAGAACCCTGATGCCATGAAGCCATCAGTACTGGCAGCTGGGCCTTAGGAGAATAGAGACTGGAAATAGCATCCTGCGCTGCCCTCCAGCAGAGGAGTGGGCTAGGAGGCTGGCTGGGATGGTAGAGGTACAACTTCAAGTCTGACCCCAGACACTTGTGGGTCAGTTCTGAGCATCCCTATGGAGTAGGTAGCTCCCCCTACCTAGGAAGAGCATGTCAGGGTTCCAGGAGGGGCCCTGGCCTGGAAGGGGCTCCCACGCACAGAATGACTGATGGCAGGAGGGGCACCAGTCTGGGTGGCCAGGGTCTGCTACCTAGTCCCACCACAGGCTTTCTCTGCTCCAGGTCCCACAACACAGGCCACGTAAGCACCTCGGACAGGAGGTGTTGACGTTTAACCCCAGGTAGGGGCCCCTCCTGACCAACAAGTTTTCTGTCTCCTTCCCTCAGGCTGGGGCCTCTGGCTTTACCCCACCCAGTGGGAATGACAGAAACCTCTGGTTGGGGTGTAAACAGGATAGCTCAAGCAGGGCATTTCAGCATACCCCAGTCGCACCTCAGAATTCCAGATCCTCCCCACAGCTCAGTGAGGCTGATGGGATGGATGCTGAGATTTGGGGAGGAGGCAAGCATCAGGACCATGGGCATTGGGCCCCCTCAGGGAAGTATGGACCTCAATGCAGAGGGTCCCAGGCTGCAGCTGGGCCATAACTGGACCTCACAATGGCTTGACTGAGGCCTCAGGCCTGGAGAGGAGGCATGGGATCAGGAGTGAAGTTTCCAGGCCACACCAAGACGAAAGACATGATTCAAGAAAAACCGTCTTCAGAAAATAGGGTCAGAGGTGAAAAATACACTGAAGTTTAATAAACTTCACATCTCATCTTCTATGAGGTGCAGCCCTGGATGAGTCTCTCAATGAGAGGATGCACAATGGTCCAGCCACTTCCTGCCCCCAGCCCAACTTTGGCCCACAACTCTGCCCTCTGACTCCCTGTGTATCCACTGGCTGCCTGGGACCAAGAAGGGTGGAGCCCTGAGAATTCAGGTCTGGGGTCACTGGCTTCCTCATCCATGCCCCACAGTCCCTCCAGCAGGATGACCACAAAGGGAGGTGATGCTGGGCAGGACATGGGCTGGTGGAACCTGAGGGCCCACCCTTGGGGCTGGGTAGTGGGCAGGCTGTCCTCAGAAGCAAAGTTGAGACAGATGGAAGCCCCACCAAACGGGTGGCCCCACATTGGCACCCGGAGGCCCTGAGATCAAACTGCAAGGCCCCGGGGCCTCATCGACTTTTCACCAGGACTCTATAGAGAGAGAAGCTGAGAATAGCAGCAACAGCAGTCCCAACAGCCCCCAGTGTCAACCGGAGCCAAAAGGAGGTGGTGTCCAGCTCCCCACGGGCCAGGTGTCTGCAAGAGAGAGGAGCAGGCTAGAGACACCCTCAGGGTACTGCCCAGACATTTGCTGCTATACCCGCCTCACTGCCAACTTTCTCCTGGGAAGTCACAGCCCACCAGAGAGCTGCTTCCTATCAGTGTTCAAAACAGCAGCAGTGAGGCCAGGCCCAGGAGGGCCCTGCCAGGGCATCAGCATCCAACCAAGGCACACCCTACAACTGTTGACTCCAGTCCTGACAACACAGCTGTCCACTCTCCTGGTGACAGGGACTGCTGGTACCCTGGGATGGGGGCAGGCTTCCCACCACAGCAGCTGTGGTGCTGGTACCCACGGGAAGGTGGCCATGGTGGCAAGCCGGGTGAAGACAGCTCTGCTGGGCTCTGCTGGGCCGGTGCAGGAGAACGGGGTGGGGGCAGGTAGCCGGTGCCTGCGGCAGAACTCAGCTGGAGACAGGCCAGGCAGTGAGACACCTTCAGGCAGGTCAGCCTTGGAGGAGACGAAGAGGCAGGGCGTCTGCCCATCCATGTAATGGCGCTGAAGGAGGAGGAGCTGTGTGAAGGCGCAGTCCTGGGGCAAGCCAAGTGAGGGTGCTGGGGGACCCTCACCCGTGGCCGTGCTGCCCACAGGACCCCAGGGCAGGTGGGAGCTTGCCTTGTAGACACTGGCGCAGAGAGCAAAGGACCGGGGATCACTGCCATCAAACATCAAGCAGGCAACGTCACAGGCAGCATCAGGTGCAGGGGCCAGTAGGCTATCTGCATCTACCTCACAGAGCTGCAGAGAGGGTTGCCTCAGGGGCAAAGCAGGAGTCCCAGGCTGGGACAGCACTGCCTAGCATGCACCTAAGGTCTACTGGAGGGACCCCCCAATGCCCAGAACTCACTATTAGGTACTTCTCTTGCCCGTTGACCTGGACTGTGTCAATGGTGTAGACGACAGACTCCTGGCAGAGTTCCTTGGTGTCCTGATGTTGAGGACAGAGGTGCCTGAAGCTTGCTGAAAGCTCCCCAGAGCCCCTATCCTCTGAAATCTCTGGGGTGGGAGCTGGGTCCCCTCTCATACAGCACATGACAATACTCACCCCCAGGCCACGGCCAAGGAAGGCCTGCAGGAAGGCAGACTTGCCCACTCCTCGGGCCCCCACCACTTTGCACAGGAGAACATTCCTTTGTGTCTGTCCCTTCTCCTGGTCTAGCATCTTCTCACGGGTGACTGTGGATGGATGGCAAGAACAAGCGAGAGTGAGGGGCTGACAGGGAGGAGCTGGGCCAGGACAGTGCGAGGGCAAGGGCCCACCTGTGATGGCATGGACCTGGGAGTCCTGCTTGCAGAGCGTGGGGTAGCCCAGGTAGCCAAGGTGCTCGAGACAGCGCTGGACATCCAGGTAGGTCACCAGGCTGGGGCAGAAGAGGGGAGGAGCAGCACCATGGAGGGACGGCAGTGTGTGGCGGGCGGGGGCAGGCGGGGGCTGTGCTTACGTCCACTGGCAGAGGTACCCGTGCAGGGGCAGCCGACCTGCTTCAGTGCGGACCGTGCACAGGAGCTGGGGGCCCCAAGGGGGAGCTGGGAACACGCTGAAGAGGCCCTGTAGCTCTGCCGGTGAGAGGGCACCATCATGGTCCTGCAGGCAGAGAGGCTGTGGTGACACTGGCTGGGAGGCTGGGATAGGAGACCAGCACAGGCAGCACAGCAGGGTCATAGTGTCCTCACCTGGTCATGTTTCTCAAATACCTTCTGCACAAATTGGTAGCCAAAGTGGTTGAGCTCCGTGCTGCAGCCAGGGGGCACATGGAACCTGCAACATTGTGGGGCCATTCGGTTCCTACCATGCTCAGCACATCTCCCGTCTGTACAATTGGACCGGGGAGATTCCTGCATGCGCCCTCCATTGGCTGAGCGCCAAGGCAGAGAAACAGGCAGGGGTGTGGCTGGGGGGCACCTGCTCAGCTTGTGTCCCATTCTGCCTGGCCATAGCAGAGTACTTCTAACACAAGTCATCCTGGCAGCACTCTACCCAAGCAAGGGTTCCAACCCCACCCCAGCCCCATCTGACACCGAGAGCCCCATCCGCCACTCACGGAGGGCAGAGATAGTCAGTGGACAGCTCGAGCGTGTCACCATAGCCGAAGCGTCGTAGGATGGTCCAAGTGGTCTCGTGGCGGCCGCGCTGAATGAAGAGTGTGTTCAGGAAGAGGAAGCCTGTTCACAAAGGAGCAGAAAAGGTGGGACTAGGTATTGCCCAGCCCTCTTCCCCACCTCTGGGGGACAGGCTGGGTACTGGATCTTACCATCCAGGGTTAGCTGATTGTCCTGCACACCTCCTGCTACATTTTTGCGCACTACCATTTTCACATCTTCCAGGGCCTGTGGGGCCAAGGGGTGTCCAAAACAGGATTTCTGCCTCCGAGAGAAAGTTGCTGTTAGTCAGTGAGCCACCCCAGCGACTGTTCCACCTAATCATTAATGGCAGCCGAGATATGGAACCCCTGCTGCAGCCCGAGGCAAATGGGCACCAGCAGGAGGTGGATAGGGCCCCACCTGGAAAGCATTGAGCTCCTCGTCACTGAGCGCCTGGTCCAGATCCTGGTCTGAGAGCCTGAAGATTCGCGTGAGGGCCTGGGTGCACGCAGGCCTCAGCTACGGGGACAACAGGCTCAGCATGATGCCCCCCACAACTCTCACCTGCTGGCCACCCCAACCCATGCCCACTGCCCACCTGCTTGGTCTCAGGGTCATACAGCGGGGCCGTGGGGTGCAGCACGGCCTTCTGTGCATAGTAGAACAGTTCTGAGATGTTCCTCAGGTTCTTGGCTGAGCACTGAGAGCCACCAGGACAAACTTAGAGAAGTGTTTGATACCAAGAGACCCGACAAAGACACAGGCATAGGCGGTCAGCAGCCCCCAAGCAAGAAGATGAGCAAGAAGATGAGCCCCACTGGCCCTCAATAAGACAGCCTGCCCATCCCGAGGTCCCAAGGAACCAGCACACAAGGGCCTGATGCAGGGCCTGGCCCCTGCCCTGCCTCTTCTCCATCTCATAGCCTGCTGCTGGCTGGCTCACCTCCACACAGGTCTCAATCTCAGGGAACTGGCTCATAATGGGCAGCACAGCCTCCATGGAACTCCCTGGCTGCAAATCCGACTTGTTGCCCACCAGGATGATGGGAACCCTGGGGAGAGGCCCATGGTCACCAGGGATGGGGGAGCTGGTGGAGACCAGAACCCCTACCCCAGGCCATGCCCATTACCTGGACTCCCTCTCGGTCCCTCCATTCACCAGTGGGATCCATTTGGTTCGGATCTGAAAGGCAAGACCTGGTGTGAGGTGAAGGGACCACCCAACCCACAGCTCCCACCTGGAATTCTAATTTAGCCTAAGGGAGATGGCTGGAAGTCAAGACCCACTGAGGCCAAAGTCAAAGCCACTGAGAACAAGACCAGTGGGAGAGAGCAGCAGGCAGGTGCAACCACATTTGATTCTAACACCCCCAATAAGCCTGGGTTCAGCAGCCCAGAGCAGCCTCTTTGTAAGACTAAGTGATTCAGAGATGGGGACACTTGCACTCTCTGTGAGAAGTCGACAGGGTCATATGGGGCTCACTGGGGAAGCTGTGGGGGCCTGTGGCCAGCATCCAGGGTAGCTCTGGGAAGCTCCCTGAAGCACTTATTAGAGATGGGGCCAGTCATGGATGTGAGTCTCCCAGGTTGCATCAGGTGGGGTCCCTACAGAGCATGGGCTGATGACCAAGCTCGGTGCCAGTGGCAGGGACCTGAGATGGACGGGGAGGTCTCTTATTCACCTTCTCGATGGTGGCCTCTTCAGACACATCATACACTACACACACCACATTTGCCTGTGAGGGAGAGCATGTGGCATAGCATTACCAGAAGTTTTCTGTCCATGCCCCCTGGGCACTCACAAGCAGCACAGGGCATGGCTCGGAGACACAGGAAGCCATCCTTCCTTGGTTGGCTCCGTGCCTAGCTGTGTCACTGGGACTGGTGGTCAGCTGCCCAAACCTCAGATAAGCCCTTCCCTGCTCACTTCCAAGTCCCAGCACTGCAGCTCTGGTCAGTCCCCTGAAGGAACAAAACAGCCACCCCCGAAACTTGGCACTCCAGCCCTGGCCTTGGCCCTCACTCCTGTATCACTGTGGGCAGAAATGATGAGGACAACAGCACAAGGGGTGATGATGACAAGCAGGCTGCCCCTGAGTAGCTGTGGCCTGTACGCTTGTCCAATAGTATCTCTAGCACACAATAGAGAATACAGGGAAACAGGGCAAGGTTGCAAAAGCAGCTTAAACCTTAGCCTGAACACCCAACCTCATGCTATCAGGTGAACAGAGGGTTGCACAGGCTGCAGTCTTGGTGATAGCACCCAACTCAGCCTAAAGGCCCAGCGTAGTGAATTACACTACAGGGTAAGCAGGGCACAGAACTGTTTAAGGGCTCACTTTGAAGGATAGTGAGGTCTGTCCCCCAATATCCATTGGAAAGGTAAATGTTGGGTGCAGAGAACCATGGGTCTGACCAGTCATGTGGGTATGAGGAAAGGGTAGTCCCTTTTCTCCCTTGCTCCCAGCAGAATGCATCACAGGAACCCTAACAAATGAGTGCTGAGAGGTCACAGAGGAATTAGCAGGGCTGCAGACTTCCAGAGCACCTTAATCCAATCCCTCAGAAAAGCTGATCAGGACCAGGCAGCAGCCCACACCCCAAGACCTGAGCACTGAGCCCCCATGCCTGTCATCCTTTCTGAGCCTTCAGAACACATTGTACCTTGTGAATCTCATCCTGAAGCTCGTCCACTGTCTGCTCAGCTTCTGGAGAGGAAGAGGAGATTTCATTGCAGATCCACCTGAAAAGGGCTAATGGGAAGAACCCTGGGGTGGAATGAAGTGGGGCTGGGCAACTCTACCTGAGGAGTCCACGATATGGGTGGGCACCTTCTCTGGGGTGACGTCTGCGGGAATGGTGATCTCTTCTGCCCTGGGCGGGACCTGGAGCAGACCAGTCTTGAGAGAGGCCCGGGGATGGAGGGAAGTCTGCCCTGGGGTCTCAGTCCCACCACGGGAGGGGAGCTTAGCACTGTTTCTCTCACCTCCTCGGGGAACTCCTCGCCCACCAGCGACAGGATTAGCGACGTCTTCCCCACCTGGGCTGCGCAGGGCGGCGCGGTCAGCACAGCGGCCAAGGTCGGGGAGTCCCCACTCGACACAGGTCCGATCCCAACCCCCGCAGCCCCGACTCCCACCCCCAGCCTGGGAGCCTACCCTCGCCCAGCAGCAGGATGCGCACGTCCCGCTTCATGGCGGCCGCCCGGAGATACAAGCCGAAGCCTGCCCAATCCTCTGCCTACGCTTTACCCACTGAGTCCGCACTTCCGGCTCCCGCCTACGCAGCCGTACTAGTGAGCAGGGCGGGCCAGAGCGGCGCAGCTGCGCGGCAACGCCGCCACATGGGCGCGCCAGGCAGTGCAGGTGCCGCGCCAAAGGTGAAGCAGCGGGGCCCCTGTCCCCAGGTCCCTCTCAGCCCTGACCCGTTCACTCTGAGCAGGGCAGCCCTTGCAGGTGGACAGGCCAGGGCCTCAGTTCTTGGCAGGGAGCAGAAGATCTGCACTTTGAGCAGAGACTGAACTTAGGACAGGTGGGAGAGCCGACGGTAGTAGGCGCCTGAAGTGACCAGCACACAACGCCGCAATGCAATGCAATGCCCACGTTTATTTCAACTGTACAGGTAGAAATATAGAAAAGCACTCAGGCAACGAGCCAAGAAGCACTTTACACATCTTCTGGGCCTTGATTTACACACACACTCCTGGGCCCGTCGGGTGTGGAGAGGCTGAGCCTGCCTAGCCATCCCCGTCCAGCACAAGGTTCTTTGCTAAAATGGCTTCTTGGCAGAGCCTTTTGCCCTGGCCAGGCATCCTGTGTGATCAGCAGGGTACACCTGATCCCAAAGTCCCCACTTCAGCTCAGTAGCCTGTGACCTCCCACACCAAAATCTCGTTGTGGGCCGCTGTGAAGAGCACCCTGGCAGATGGGGAGAACCTGCAGAGCTGTACCCAGTCATCATGGCCAGCAAAGTCCTGTGCAGCTCCTGACACACAGTCCACCAACCTCAGCACACGCTCTGCAGGCAAATGGCATGGGGTGGCCCTGAGCCCATGTTTGCAGTTCCAGGGCCCAGAGGTCCCCCAACCCACTCTAGCTCTGTCTCCAGCTAGGCACCAAGGCCACACAGGGGATCTGTGCTGAATGGCCTGTGTCCTCTATGCCCAGGGCCGCTAGTCACTGGGATTGGGACGATAGAGCCAAGGGGGGCGCCTATCAATGTTGGGGCATCTCACAACATAAGGCTTGCAAGGTCCCAAGCTGGGCTGCTGACTCTCTCTCCGTTCAGGCCCTAGTGCTGGATGCTGCACTCGGCACCCCATACCTTCCCATCTCCTGACCCTACAACCCCCTGAGGTCGGTATCCTCACCCCACTTCAGAGACAAGGAACCTAGGGTGCAGAGGTAGGAGGCATATCTCAGTGTGGAGGCACACATGAGTCTACTTGACCCCACTCAAGATAGACTGGAATCCATGCCCACCAGCACTCACCAGCGAAACCTATGGCCATGAGTCGGGCTCTGGGGGAAAGGCTCAGGGACATGGCAAAGAAAGGCAGAGGGATCTTCTCTACCACCTGTGGGCAGCAAATGTGAGGCACTGAGCAGGGACTCCTACAGCTCCGGGACCTCCCCCTCTCAGCACCACAGGGACATGCACATGCCTGTTTCTGACGGAGGCTGTAGAATACCACCTCCAGATGTGGGCCAAGGCCTGCACACACCAGCAGCGCATTATCCCAGGGGCAGAAGGCAGCAAGGGAGGGTGGTGGGCAACATGAAGCCTGAGCAGGGATACGGAATGCTGTAGCAAGGTGGGCAGGTACCATCCCTGCCCAAGGTGCCATCGGACTCACCTCCGTGAGACTAGGTGCTGGGAAGCTCAGCCAGTCTACAAGCTCACAGTGGCCTCGCTCCCAATCAGAGGCCCAGATGCTGACCCGCTGGTCCCCGCTGGCAGCTAACCACAAGTCTGTGCCCTCCACCCCGAAGTCTCCACACTGGGGGAGGGGGAGTAAAAGCAGGTGGATACCTCCTGCCCTACTTTGCCTGATTCCCCTTCCCTACCAGCACCCTTCAGATAGGCCAATTCACCTCCTTGCTCGTACTCTGGATGGTGGAGATTGGGGCACCCTGGTGGTCCCTCAGTATGTGGAAAGTCATCCCTGTGCAAGGGCGGCTCACGGCCACAAGCCCATCCTTGTCTCCAGAGAGGATGGTCTGACCTGGGCAAGGCAGGGGCCACTCTGTTATCCTGTGAGCTCCTAGTTCAAAGGTGTGATGTAGGCCAGGCAGGAGCCACACCGTCATCCTGTGAAACCCCAGCCCCTCACCATTGGCAGAGAAGACGATGGCTGTCAGTGCGGCTGAGTGGGGGTGCATCTTAAGATTCATTGCAGTTTGGGAGATGCTGAAGACACGCAGAGTGCCATCACTGTAACCTGCTGCCACCTGCTGTTGCTCTGGGCGTCCACAAGAAGGGGGACTCCAAGCCAGGCAGAGGCAACTCTGGGGGACCCCCAATGGGGAAACATCAGCACTCCCCTGGGGAGTGGGACAGGGGCCCAGCCCCAAGGCAGAGGACAGACACTGAGGCCAGAGGGAGGATGCAGCTACTAGGGCCCTTCAGCAGATAGGCAGGGCCCCATCCCGAGCAGGTACCTCCAGCCCCTGGCACCCCAAGTACCTGGTTCAGCACCTGGAACTGAATCACTAGCTCCATGCTGGCCAAGGACCACACCCTCACGCTCCCGTCATCTCCACAAGTGGCACAGTGGGACTCACTGGGGCTGAAGACCACCTCATTCACCTGCGGGTAGCCACTCAGCCTTACCTGAGGCCACGTGGCCCTCATATAGAGAGGAGACACAGCGGGGCCAGGTAAGAGCATGTGTCTCCTCCTTCACGTGGAGTAAAGAAACAATCCTGACCTCCCACATCCTAAGTGCCCCACATGAGAGACCTGGGTAGAATCTGAAACACAAGAGGCCCATAGGCCATTGAACCTGACTGTTCTCTTGCTGGGACACCAAAGGAAGTGTTCTGGAAGAACCTAAAGTAAAGCATGATGAAACAACATCCCTTAGAGGGCTGCTGACTGAAGGTAAAGGAAGCACAAAACATACTTCAGGCCATTCATTCCAGAGGCGTCACCACTGGTGGCAGTGGTACAGCTTTTCCTGAGATTGTCATATGTGCATTAGGAGAAAAAGTAGGTGTATGATTACTGAGAACCAAGATTTTTGGTGCGGGGCACCAATGAGGTGAAATAAAACAGCCTAGTCCTGCATTTGAATTTCAAGTGTAAGTATGAATTAATCATATATTTTATCTTAAAAAAGAAATTTAGGAGCTCCCTGGTGGTGTAGTAGGTTAAGGCTTCGGCGCTGGCACTGTCAACGCTGAGGCCTGGGTTCGATTCCCAGCCAGGGAGCTACCCACATACAAAAAAAAAAAAAAAAAAAAAAAAAAAAAGAAAGAAATTTAGCTCTGAGAAGTGATGGGCCCCTCTGGCAAGAAACAGCCAAGTTGGGGCCTGGGGGGAGCTGCAGAGGGAGAGCTTGCACATCTTGTCATTTCACAGGAGAGGGAAATCACCAGTCAAGGACTTAGGACCCAAATGCTCCTGTCCTGGTGGACAGATAAACACAATGTGTCTGTCCGTATCATAGAAGAGTATTTGTAAATAAAAAGGAGTAAAGCATTGACCTACTACACCATGGATGAACCTTAAGAACAGGATGCTCAGTGAGAGAAGCCAGACACAGAACCGTGTGTAGTTCCGTTTAAGTAAAAAGTCCAGAACAGACAAATCTAGAGCTGTTAGTGGTTGTCATGGAATTGGGCGGGGTGGGGTGGGGGGGAGGTGAGTGCTTAATGGGTATAGGGTTTCTTTTGGGGGTGATGAAATTGACTGTGCTGATGGTTGCACAATTATGTGAATATATTGGAAACCACTGACTTTACATAGCTAAAGCATATGGCATGTAGATTATACCTCAGTACAAAGCTGTTGTCAAAAAAAACAGGAAAAGCATATAATCTTTACTCCTCTCAAACTTAATTTCTTTTATGGCAACCATTATCCCTGAACAAATATATGTAGATATTTTTTTTTAAAAAAGGACTCAGTAGCCAACTCAAAGAACTTGCTACTGGTCAAAGACAAGGGTTCTATGAATGACCTTGGGGAGACCCAGCCCACATGTCCACCCACCAGCTCTTAAAAACTCGGAAAGTAAATTAATTGGCCATTGGTGGAACCAACTCGACCCTCAGAAATCTGGTCCACACCGAATGGGCATTTAGTTCTGTGTGTGTGTATTCCTTATCCTGAGGATCTGAAATGTATAGGCATGAACCAATTCAACAGCTGGGTTTGCACTTAGAACAGAGAGGGGATAGACAGAGGGAGTGCAACATGGAGCTCATGGGTCTGCCTCTGTCAGATATCTTCAACAGCAAGCTGATGACCTGGTGGCCTTACCTTGCTCCTATGGCCACTGATGAGGCGGGTGCTGGTGCCCTCGGCCCAGCTGACATACCAGAGTGTGCCTGCTGTGGTGCCCACCACGCCCATGTCCATGCTGTCGTGGAAGATGGCACTCACAATGGCCCCATCCAAGGTCAGCTCTTGCTCCATGAACACGGAGCTAGACCTGGGAGGGAGCAGTGAGTTGCAAGGGTGGTGACAACAACAGTCTAGAAAGCCTGATGCTCTCTGGAGAGCATCCCTGCCCTCACCCTAGCATGACCCCAAGGAGGGCAGGCCCTCTCTGACAGCGTTGGCCTGTAGTCCCACTCAAGGACACTGGCTTGACTCATGAGGCTCACCTGGCACCTGAGCCCTTGCACCTCAGTTCTGGCACAGCTCCCACAGCCCATAGGCGCAGTCGCCTGGTGTTGCTGCCACTGACCAGCCGTGAGCCTGAGCACAGCAGCACTCCTAGGAAGCAAGAGGTAGCAGAAGTCACTTCCCAGATGCCCAGGAGTCAAGATAGGGTCCTAACATCCTACCACTGAGGCTCCCAGGGAAAGGCTGAGCCCCAGAGGGGGTGGCAGGGGCTCCTCAGGCACCCACCGATCTCACCGTCGTCCGCCTCCCAGGCCAGGAAGCAGCGGCTAGTATGCGTGTCCCAGACGCAGACCTGGCCAGCGTTAGAGCCGCAATACAACAGAGGCTCGGCCCCGTAGCACAGTGAGGTCAGCTCACCTGCCCCCACTGCCTTGGGGATGGGATCTCGATGGTGTACCTGGAGGGATACAAGGGCAGCGTGGGTTAGTGATGTCCCAGGGCCCAGCCAGACCTGATCCTCCAAAACCTCCTCTGGACCCTGGCACCTGGAGGCTGACGTTGGCCCCGCGCTGCTGCACAAGCCAGAAGGTGAGGGTGCCCTGGCCCACACAGGCGAGCTCATCGGCATCCCAGGGGTTGAAGGCCACGCCATGCACTGGCTCTGGGAGGTGGGTGGAGGTCACGAGCTCATAGGTGGCTGTGCTCCACAGGGCCAGGGTGCAGTCCTCGTAATCCCCTGGGGATATGCATGATGGTCATGTCAGCTGCCCAGGGGTCTCAGGACAGGCAGGGGAATGCTGAGGCCACTGCCCCATCCCTACAACCCAGCTGACCCAATGTGATGAGCAGCCTGTCATCCAGTGAGAAAGCCAGGGCTTGCACAGCAGTGCAGTGGTAAGAAAGGAGCTGCTGGCAGGATCCCCCAGGCACATCCCAGATGCGGATCTGACAGCAGGAGGTGGCACCACTGCGGCCCGAGGCAGAGGCCAGGACCTGGCGGACAGCGGGGAGGTCAGTGGGGTGGGGGGCAGCCCAGGAGCTCAGCCTGGCTCTGGGTGGACAACAGGCTGGAACAGTGTTCCCCGTGCCACTCTGGAGGCCCCTGAGGAGCCAGACTGTGCTGTGCACCATGGCCCTAGGCACAGGATGGGCACCTGGGCATCATGGCTGAGGGCCAGAGTGGAGATCTCCTCTGGGTGGCCAAGCCAGTGCTGCTGGGCTCCGGAGTGCAGGTCCTCCACCACCACCAGGCAGCCGCACGTGTAAGCGAAGAAGCCTGTGGGCAGGGAGGGTGTCCCAGAGCTGGCCAGGTGAAGCCCTGTCACCCTCCCCATCAGTTTCAATGACCAAGAGGGTCCCACTGAGTCCTCCTGGGAAACTGCTCAGAGACACAGGGAAAATGGCTGGAGCACCAACTGTGACAGAAGAAACAGCACTCCTTAGTCCAAACCATCCTCCACACTGGCACTCACTTGCCCTCCTGGGGCCTGGCCTGGGGGCAGACAGAGCTGGGTGCCTGCCCAGCTCTGGGCTCTGAGTTAGGGTGGGTTGTTTGGCCCCTACCTGTATCAGGCCTCCAGATCATGTTGGCTCGTCCATTCCCATTATAGCCTACGACGGCCTTCAGGTGCAGCAGCTCGCCCCCAGCAGGGGGAAAGGAGACATTCTGTGAGGAAGTGGTCCTAGGATGTTGGTATGTGGCACGGCACCTGGCCACCACCCACCAACATAGGCTGTGCTCCATCAGACTGGGGCCTGGGACAAAGCCTCGGGAGGTACATGCCCCAGGATGGGTCAAATAGTAGGAGCATGGGCCCCAAAGTCTGCACACGAAGGCCAACTGGGGCTGGGGGCTGGGAGGCACTAGTGGGGGATATGGGAGGTCCCTGGAATGAGAGGCCAGGCAGGGGTGATGAGATTCAGGGGGCTCTCACGGACAGGGCATGTGAGGAGGTGGGTAGGAACTAGGACCATAGGGTGAAGACGGTTGACTCAGCAGGACACTGCCCAGGTCCAGTATGAGTGTCAGTGTGATGGTGAGAGCACGGGGCAGAGTGGAAGAGTACCCATGGGTGACCGTCACCAAGGCCTAGACCACTGTCAGCTTTGGAAGCAGCCCCAGGGAGACCCTGGGGAACCCATGTACTAGGGAGAAGGAACACTCCCAGAAACCACAGGGCCATGCCACCCCTGAATCTCTGGAGTGTCCACACCCAGTCAACCTTGGCCTTCACTGAGGCCTTGTAGCGTGCTGTGAAGTGCTTGTAGGAGTCTGGGCGGGCAGCGGGCTGCACCCTGGCACTCCTGGTGCTCCAGGCACCTGGCAGGGAGGAAAAAGAGGCCACAGTATATTAAATCATCCACAACCATTCAGAGACCCCTTCCTGCATAGTCGCCCAGCCCCAATGGACAAGAAAAATACCTAACCTGGGACAGATACTCAGGGTAAAAGGGTGTAGGTGAGCCTGGCCTAGCAAGGGACTCAGGCTAATCCACTTGCCCTGTAGGTAACTAGGCCTCATCCCATGGAGCGAATCCCAACTTATCAGGGTCAACCAAGGCATTAGGCCATCTGGGGCCTATGAGCACCTGGATCTGGGCCAGGCCCAGTGGTGAGTGTCTCCACCCTACTCTGCTTATTGGGTTGGTCACAGGCATAGAGCAGCATGCCGAGGCCCCAAGGGTCCCCTGTAGCATCCCCGGCCCCATCTCTGGCCCCATAGGCTTCCTTCTGCACCAGCACAGGTGGGCCTGAGGTCTGGTGGAACCCCTTAGGGCTGTGCCTCTCCTCAGAGGATCCTTCTTCATCTGACTTGGAGAAAGCACCTGGAGATATACGGGGACAGTCAGAGGTGGGCACAACACCCCCTGTACCCCTGACCCTCCCCACAGGCCTGGAGCAGCACTCCAGCAACCAGACAGCAGCAATACACACATTACTACCCAGGTAATCCTGGAACCCCTGTCCTTACCATCACCATTCTCAGAGGGCATAGCATGGATGACCAGCCGGGGTGGGGGTGCCTGGGATGGCACAGGCATCTGCTGCTGAGGGAGTCCACTGGCCCCAGACACTGAGTCCTCCAAGTGTCTGGTATTCAGGCCTGGGGATAGAAGGAGCCAAGCTGTGTTCAGAACCCGAGGAGAGCAGAGCACACAGGGGAGGTTGCCTAGCTCTCTTCCCTACTTTGCACTGTGACCCCCAGGACAGGAAGCGGCACCACACCACCTGTAGAGGCTCTAGTACCAGCACTAGATGTCACCAGAGACCTGCCATCGGGTGGGACCACTCACCAGTCTCACAGGTCAGGGGGGCTCTGGGTGAACCTCGGACACTGCAGAGGCAACAAGAGAAGGTAGTGGGTGGAGAGGGTGTAGCTAGAGGCCTGGCAGATGCAGATCAGGGCAGGTACTTGCCTTTCTGGGGGCGATCTCTCAGAGACAGCCAGGATATCCCAGAGGAAGATGGCATCACTCACACTGAGGAGCTGTTGCTGGTTGGGGGTGAAGGCCACAGCTTGCACAGGCTCTGAGTGGCCAATGTATACCTGGGGAAAGCTCATATCACACACAGACTCCTAGGCCTGGTTAGGGATGCCACCATCCTCCCACGCCCAGGCCTGACCAGACTGATTACCTGGCATGTGGTATCAGGCCCAGTGGGTTGTCTTCCACCCTCTCACCTGCCCACCTGGGCCCACCTGTGGCACACACCTGATAGCTGGGGCCAGCCTGCATTGAGTAGTCCCACACCTTGATAGCTCGGTCAGTGGCTGTCAGCAGGAAGCGAGCATCCCTGCTGAGAGCCAAGGAGCGGCAGGCCACGGGTTGGTCACCAGACAGCTGCAAGAGAGCGTTCTTGTGGTGGGGAGAAGATCGGAGCACACAGGCCTCCCAGACCAGGGAAACCTCCCTTCTTGGAAAATGCAACTCTCAGGACCAACAGGCAGACCAGCACCTCTTTTCCTCAAGGCACTGGGGACACCAAAGTTAAAGCCTGGAGCATAGGTCAGGCCAGACCACTGGCCAAGGTCCTGAGCTCACCTCCCGAACCACGCGGCCTGATGTGGAGTCCAGCACCACAACCTTGGATGACGTAGACACCAGCAGGTGGCTAGAGGGTGCGGGGCCGAAGCAGATGGCTACAGCTGAGTCCAGGGAGCTGTTGGCCAGGTCTACTGTGCTGATGTCAACCCTCAATAGCTGGGGGAAATAGCAAGTAGCCACCGGCCATGACCTCTGAGCAGAGCTTGAGCCCCCAGAGCCAGGGCACAGGAGGCAGCCAGCCTGGGGCACACCACACACACACACACACACACACACACACACACACACACCTCATCCTGCCTGGCCCTGCTGGATGTCCTTTGTGCCTGTTCGTGTGGGCAGCAGGGCCTAGGTCCTCTTTTAAGTGAGCCTCTCACCTGCCCCCCTGACAGCCTCGCATCCTACACTGGGCCAAATAGACCTCTTGCCTCTCCCCAACCCCCATCCTGGCAGAATCCAAGGGAACCACACAGCTAGGAGTCAAGGTACTCATAGGATCTGCTGGTCAGCTTGGTGCAGCCTCATCCACACTGGACACACAGAAGGTTCTGGCTGACTTACATCATCCAGTGAGGCTGTGTCCATGATGGTCACCGTGTACTTAGAAGGACCCACGAAAGCCAGCAGGCGGCTGTCCTCACTGACCACCAGGGTGTTGGCACTCGGATGGGCATCCTGGCACACCACATTAGCTGCCAGCATCACAGGGGCAGCTGGTCAACTAGGTGAGGAGGGCGTGCCCAAAGCAGGTACAAACTTGCCCACAACTGTCAGAGTGGCAAGACACCCAGGGCCCCGGGGACTGCCAGGATTAGCTGGGGTTTTCCTGAGCCAAGAGAGACTCCCTCAAGTGAACCTGGCTGGCCCAAGTTACGGTGACCATGGGAGAGGCAGACACCCTTGGGTGGGCCAACCTTCTGCCAGCCTGGTGCCTCAGGCTATTCATTCACCTCCTCCTGGGGTGGGGTAGACACAGACCACTACTGACATTCAGTTTTGAAGGGCTAGTTGTGTCCTAAAACCACACTCACCATGGGGGTCTAGCTAATGAGGCCACAGAAGGCAGTTTACTGCTGTCAGTGGACACTAGGCAAGCCCCACCTCCACAGGAACTTGATGATGGGAAGGTTGGGAGGCTGGGGGGTGGGGGTGGGCACAGGGGCCTGACCTGCCACATGTAGGACTCGGCAGTGGGTGGCAGTGCAGTGGTACTGGGCCAGAGTGCCCTGAGAGCAAGTGCTAAACAGGAAGCTGCCGTTGGGGCTGGCAACCAGGCCGGTGATGGGTCCTCGGTGACACCTGCACCAAACAGGAACACCCGCTGCCTTGGCCCTGAGCTGCATCATTCCAGACCTCCCACAGCTAGGCCTTGCCGAGTCTCCAAGGGGCAGCAGAGGGCAGGAGCTTCCTGTGGACAGCCTTCCCCTACACTACCCAGCCACCCACACACCCCTGGGGACCCCACAAGCTTCCATCATGGGTGTCTGTGGGACCAGGGACCAGCTGGGCACCCACCTGTGCTCCACCAGGACCTTGGCAGCCTCCAGGCTGAAGGAGCAAATGGCCCCACTGCTGAAGCCACAGAGTAAGACTGGCTGCGTGGGGTGAAAGGCGACTGCACATGGGGCCTCCGTGGGTGATAGGAAGTCACAGAGCTGGAGGGAGGGGCCGTGTGAGCACAGGTTGGGTCGGGGCCACCTGCTGGCCAGGAGAACCTGAGAGCTAGTCTCTCTTCAGGTGTCCCGAGCCCACAGGCCCCCCAACACAGGCCAAAGGACCAAGGGTGCCACAGGCCCTCCTACCTCCTACCTGCCCGGGCCCTGTTTCCCCCACCCTCTCCCCACCCCTAGGCTCAATGTGGCCTGTGGCCCTCTAATTCCTCCATCCAGACCACACCCTACCTGCTGCAGGGTCTCCAGGTCCCAGACGCGGACAGTATGGTCCCGGGATACAGTGGCCAGCTGCCCCCGGCTATAGTCAGTGGCAAGGGCCAGCACCAGGGCAGTGTGGGAACGCATCAGCACATTGTACTCCCGGGATGGTATGTCCAGGAAGCCCAGGTGGCCCGAGGACGTAGTAGACAGCACACGCAGGCTGTCAGGGCTGAGGCGGACCGAGCTGATGGGGCCCTCGTGCTCTGCAGGCAGAGGGGGTAGGTGACCTCCCAGGTCTGAATCAGGGTGGGCCAAGTACCAGGACAGACTGGCTGCATCCAGGCTGCACCTCCCTCCCTGATCCCCAGGACACAAACCTGTTTCCTTGCTGCCCAGAGCCCTGTCTTCCTGTGGACAGGGACAAGCAGGTCCCCCATGGCCACCCACTCTTGGGCTCAGCAATGGTGAATGCCCAGGCTTAGGACACAATCCCGCAGAACCCCAAGACTGCCATCCAATCTAGGGATGTGGCCTTCCTGTGGTGACCATGGTGGCAAGGTACTGTCTTGGCCCTACCTGCCTCCAGGAGCACACAGGAGAAGTCCATGGGCCAGAGGCGCAGGTAGCCGTCCACGGAGCCCACGGCACACGTGGCCTGGGAGACACTGAGGCTGATGATGGCAATGCCAGGGCCTGGGGGAGGGGCAGCATCAGCAGGAACATCAGGGCTGCCCTCCCCATGCAGCAGGGGCCACCTACCTGAGCTGAAGGTCTGCTTCTGTGAGAGGGGGCTGTTGTGGGTCTGTGTGGGCAGAAGGCGGCGAGCACACCGCACAGCCAGGTGGTGGTGGTCAATTTCCAGAATGTGGCCACTGCGGCTGCACACGTAGCTGCCCAGGGAGGCAACAGATAAGGGCCAAAGGGGCAGGCCCAGTGGGCCCCCGTTGGTTAGGAAAGGAGGATGGTACTCACAGTGTATGGCTGTCCTGGGCCTGTGCAAAAGCCAAGTCAGTGAACTCCAGTGAGTGGTACTCCCCCAGGTCCACAGGGCAGGAACGAAGCCCCCCACTTCGCAGCCGCCACAGCCGCACACTGCCCCTCCCACATGATACCATCCTGCAAGGGGTGTGAGAGTGAGCGCCATCCGACCCCCACAGGGGGACCGGTGCTGCTGTGGACAGGGGTCCTGAGCCAGAGACAAGCAACAGGACCGATGGCTCAGCCCCCACCCAGGCCCATGGGCTGCCAGGGCCCCACCCCAGGACCAGAGGTGGGCAGGAGGACTCGTCACCTGGTTTCATCAAAAAAGGCAACCTCAAAAGCTTGGATGTCAACGTCGGTGTGCACCTTCGCAAGAGTGACAGCCTCTCTGCCTCGTCGCACCTGGTCTGTACCCCAAGCCACCACCATCTGCAACAAGACTGTACTGAGCCTCTGCTGTACCTGCCAGACCTTTACTAGGCTCTTCTCTCTTATGGGAGCCAGCCTGAGTGCTTGCTCAGCTGGTGAGAGTGTGGGGAAGGTGGCCCCCATGGCCTGGAGGAACCTATACACCTGCCCACCCTGGCTTCTGTAGACATGTGAAGCTGACTAGTCCACAGAAGCAAACACGTAGGAAGGAGGCCACGAGATGACACACCAGACACTTCATGTGTAAAACCCAGCTGCCCTGACTCCAGAACACACTACCAAAAAACGAGGTAAGTTATTTAAATGTTGACTACAAGGAGTGTAAAACGTAACACTCTGCAGTGTGTGGGGTGGGGGCCTCCCGGTGGGCCCAGCAGGAGACCAGTGGGAGAAGGCAGCTTCCCAAGTGCTTTGTACTTTGCCTTTGCCCCACCTCCCCGGCCTGCCCCTTTACCGTCCTCCCGTGATGGTCTTTGCCAACGCCACAGAGCAGTGCCCCACTGTCAGAGAGGCTGTGGATGTAGAGAAGGTGGTCAGTGTCGCCGGAGCAGCCCCCACCCACCTCTGAGGCCCCTTGCCCACCTGAGGGAGCAGACGGTATGAACAGAGCTCTGGAACAGGGACAGGCAGGCCCCGCTCTGGAAGTCCCAGAGGCGCAGCATGCTGGAGGGCTGTGCCTGGGCTGAGGCCAGCAGGGAGCTGTTTCCGTCCAGCGCCAGGGCGGAGACCTGGGGAAGCAGCAGGTTGAGGGAAGTTGTGAGGCCTGCAAGCGGGAGCCACACCTGGGCCCAGTGGTGCTCACCTTGTCTGTGTGGCCGAGGAAGAAGCGCTGCTCCCGAGTGTCTATGTGCAGGACCACAATGACCGCATGGCAGGGATACACAACAGCGGCTCCATCCTTGGTCCAAAGGGCCTAAGAGTAGGGGCTGGAAGCTGAGATCATAGACTGGCTGGCCTTGCCCCTCCCACCTTGGCACACCCTACCCCATGTAACATGCATAGGAGTCAATGGGATACCCCAAAAGAACAGAGAAAACTTGCAGACACATGAACACATGTGTATGTATACATGCATGCACACTTACACGCAGAGCTTCCGCTACGCCAAGCTTGTCTAAACCTATGGCCCACGGACTACATGTAGCCTAGAACGGCTCTGAATGCGGCCCAACACAAATTCATAAACTTACTTAACACATTATGAGATTTTTTTGCGACCTTTTTTTTTTTTTTTTTAGCTCATCAGCTATTGTTTAGTGTTGGTGTGTTTGGGGGGGGGGGGTGGCAGGGGGGTAGTTCCCTGGCTAGGAATAGAACCCAGGCCATAGCATTGAGTTAGTGTATTTAATGGGTGGTCCAAGACAATTCTTTTTCCAATGTGGCCCAGGGAAGCCAAAATGTTGGACACTCCTGCTCTAAGCCCTATCTGCAATACAAGAAATCTTGGGGTTCAGGTAATGAAAAACTAGAAATCCCACAAAGTCTTGGAGCTTGCAACCAGGAGGGCCTGACCAGCCCAGAGCTTCCTCTTCCACTGCCAACACCTCACAGGGAACAACAAGTCATGCCCACACCAGTCCCACATGGCTGCATTAAAGCTTTAAGCAGGGGTGTCCAATCTTTTGGTTTCCTTGGGCCACATAGGAAGAATTGTCTTGGGCCACACATAAAATACACTAAAACTAACGATAGCTGATGAGCTAAATAAAAAGGTGGCAAAAAAATCTCATAATGTTTTAAGAAAGTTTATGAATCTGTATTGGGCTGCATTCAAAGCCCTCCTGGGCCGCATGTGGCCTGCGGGCTGCAGGTTGGGTGAGTGAGAGCTTGTGGGTCTCTGGAAGCTCAAACATTTATTCCAGCATTGGCCCAGCCAGCATTCGCAAAAACCAAAGGAGGCCTGAGAGTGAAGGTCACTCAGGAAAGAGTTGAGCCACAGGGCAGGCATGGGGCGAGACCAGGTGTCCATGCAGCAACCTCAGGGGATAAAGTTCCTTTCTACTGTCCCCCCCAGTGTATGTGACACTCATCCAACCCAACAAGAGCATAGGACCCCTCACCCATTTGGTGCTGTGGCCCCCAAGGCCGATGACCCCCTTGAGCCTCAGGACGGGATCTGGCAAGAAGCTCTGAAACAGGCAAACTCACAGTGAGACCCTAGGAGGTGAGACCCCCATCCCACTGGCTGCTGCACTGGGCTGGTTCCTGCCTTCTGAGAAGCCACCGCTCCTGGCTGGGTTCTCTTGGCTGCTCTGTGGCAGGAAGCCAGGATTCTGACCACAGTGTCAGACCTTCCAGGGACCCCAGGTTCTGTCCTGGCCTTCAATGTGAGGCCTCCACAGAACCTGGGGCTGGGAGTTGGGGGCCAGGCACCAGCTCCTCCTTACTCTTTGTTGAATGGGATTCTTGCGCAAAGCCATTGCCTGCCTTCTTTGTTTTCTGCCAGGAGGGCTGGATGAGAAGGGACCCTCAGAGACCCATCTGCCCCCCCCCGCCCCCCACAGCTCGTGGTAGGCAGAGCCCAGCAGCCCCTACCTAACATCTTGTCAAGACCTCACCCACCTCTATGGCATGGTCCAACCCCAGTCTTCCTTAGGACGGGCACTCACCGCATGCATGGCCACATCCTTTGAGGCTGTGGGCACTGCAGCCAACGTATGGGCAGACACCTGAAGGGCACTACCAGCAGCATACTTGTCAGTAGCCTCCGTACACGCAAGGGGCTCTTGGCTATGGCCGCTGGAGCCACCCACAGTGGATGCCTCTGAGCGCTTACGGGACACACTGTTCTCTGGAAGGGGTCCAAGTGCTGAGAGGGCCCGGCAGGGCTGTGGGAGCACAGTGTCCATCAGATCCTGGGGTCACCATCCCCTAGCCTCATCTCTAAGGGCACAGGCACTCACCGCTGTGGGGCCAAGCATCTGGACCATGGGGGACAGACTGTCTTGTCTGAGCTTGCTGAAGGCTGTCAGGTGAGAAAGAAGCTGTGGTACGTGCCTTGGGAAGACTGCCAACAGAGCAAAGGGCCACAGAACCCACTGAGCAGTGCAGAGGCCCGAGGAAGACCCAGGGCACTAGGCAGGACAGCAGTGAAAGAAGCCACGGGACAGCTACAGCACACCACTAGACCCGGTTCCCAGCAGCCCTCCCAGCTAGAAAGCTGGAGGCCACCAGGCACCCTACACACAGACCCCTAAACAGGTCTGGGACCTTGGGGTAACCTCCAGGCTAGCCCCAGCCCCTGCAGGCACTACACCGACCCAGACACAGAGTCAGGCTCTCGCTGAGCTCTGCATGACCCACAGGCCCACCTGCCTCAGGAGGGGAACAGCTCCTCTGAACGGGCTTGGAAGGCACTGCTGAGCTGCCGCTTGGAAACCTTGGCGCGGCAGAAGAAGAATCAGTGTTGAGCCAACCCTGCTGTCCCCAACCAGCCTCCCTGGGACAAGCAGAGCTGCTCACCGGATGTGGATGTAGTGGTCATGCCAGCTTTCCCCCTTTGGCACTGGGAACGCCATTTCTCTCGGCACAGGGGTGACAGGCAACTTTGCCCGCTGGGCCTCGGTGACAGCTACAAAGAGCAGAGTTGCTCCAGGCCCAGGGAAGCCTGTCCAGCTCCCTCTCCCACCCCAGGTGAGATTCAGCACCAGGTGCCTGCAAGGTATCAATGGGCTACCTGCCCTAACCCCCCCCCCCCGGCCCCCCTCCCACACACACACATGTGTCTCAGGAGCTAGGGACTCAAAGACAGGATGGCGCAGGCACCTTCAAGTGCCAGGGCCCCTCCTGGGCAAAGAACCTGAAGCATCCTGCCTATAGACCAGGCACAAGGCGTGAGGCCAGCTCTTACCTGGGTCAAAGCACAGGTCGCTGGTGTAGAGGCTACGGACCAGCAGGCTGGCACACAGCCGAATGCTCTTGAGGTGGCTGTAGCGACGGTTCAGGTAGACCAAGATGATGTCATGCAGGTCCAGCTGCAGGTAGGTCCAGCGGGCACCAGGGGGAGCCACACCTGCCAGGTCTACAGGGGGAAACCAAGGTCTGACCCCACCCTCTCACCAGTCAGCCCACAGTACCTTCTGTTCTTGGCCTGCCCCCATTCCCACAGCCAAAACGAAGTGCCTGCCCCACCTCCCTTTCTGCCCTCTGGCTGTCTTTCCTGGACTATTTGTGTCCCATTTAGGCTCCATCTCTGTGTCACCTTTCCTGGTTGTCCCAGCCTCACAGATGAAGGGGAATTGAAGCCATGTGGCTGTAGACTTGAACTCCTTGAAGAGGTTGGAAAGAGACACACGGATGACCTGGCCGTCCTGCAGGGGAGGACAAAGGATGGCAGTGAGGAGATAAGAGGTGGCAGCAGGGGTGCAGGACCCCAATGCACAGCCCCCCCGTCCTGAGCTCAGCACCTCGGTGGACACGTCCAGGTGGATGATGAAGTGCTTGGTGGACAGGGGTCGGAAAAGCACGTACAGGTATCGTCCTGTCAGCCCCAAGGACTGGGTGCTGGTTTTGGGGAGCTGGATGTAATTGCTGGCAGAGACAGAGCCCCTTATACGATACACTGTGCACTTCAGAGTCTTGTCCTGGAGAGAGAGATGGGAGTTGGTGTCACCCCCACAGACCCAGGGAGCCCCAAGAGGTGTGCCACCATCGTGACCCTTGAGTGGTGAGGCAAAATGTCCCAGGCAGAGAAGAGCTCCCCCCACCACTCCTGCTTACCATCACGGCGGACACGTCACCCTCTTTAGTGGACCGCTTCCACTCGTCCACCTTGAAGTGTCTGAAGATGTTGAGGAATGGGTGCTGCCACACTGGAGATACAAGGAGGCGTGAGGACCTGCCTCCAGGTGCCAGGCCCAGTGTGGGGTCTCGACACCCTCCAGAGAAGGGCCAGGGACTGGGTCTGCGTGTTTTCCAGTAGTGACAGCAATCACAGCGAGCAGACTGGGCTTGGGCTGTCTCGGCACCAACCCTCCCGCGGCCTGTGACTCCGGCGCTGACGGTGCCACGCCACAAGCTCAGTGCGCTCCGGACGCCGGACACCGGTCTCCCCCTGGATCCCGCCGGCCGCGCGCCCCCAGACCCTGGGCGATGGTCCGCCGGCCCGGAGCCTACCTCGCGCCATAACTCAGCCAGCAGCTCGCACTTCCCGCCTCGGCAGCCGCGCGCCTCACGCAGGGCACGCAGTGCGCACCTAGCAACGACCGCCTAGCAACGGCGCCACTTCCGCCTTCATCACTGCTGTGGGGCCACGTGAGGGCGGGGCCACGTGACAGCGGAGCCCGCAACTCCACCCCCACCTCAGGGTCGCTAGGCTCACCGTCCGTAGTCTCTTACGAGGTACCCAGACCCTGCCTCTCCTGCTCCAGCCATCCCTCTGCCGTCACGCCGTGGGACAGGAGCCTCCGTCCCCAGGCCTCTGGGGTTAGTCCCTAGCCGGGACCCTGTCGGGGGGCTATAGCATTACCAGCTGTGGGATCCAGGGAGGTTCCTGACTCTGGGGCCCATGCATATTGGGAATGAGACCGCACTCGCAGGGGTAGCCCACTCTCACTGACAACCCAGCCCTCTGGAGGTAGCGTGCACACAGGCATACTCTACTTCATCCAGTGTCAGCCGCAGGAGAGGTCGTCCACCCAGTAAGTTAAGCAGTGTCCCCCAGGGCCCCCAGGGCCAGACAACCCCAGCTCCCACACTCACTCTTCCAGGTCACCCCGCAAACCTGTAAGATACCTTCATCCACTGTCCCACAGCCAGGCCTAGGGAGGCTGGGACCCCACCCCAGGACCAGTCACAAAATACTTTTGGGCCTCCAGGCAGGTATCAGACACCTGCCAAAGTCAACAGGGAGAAGGGCGAGTTCACAGATTTCTAAGGAAGATTAGCTGGCCCTGCCCCCTCTGTCAAGACACAGTGTGAGCTGCAAGGTGGAAAGACGGGCCTACAAGGGAGGTTGGGGTGGGCCTGGCACTAGGACGTGAGGACCCATCTATCCCTTATGCACCAAGTAAAGGACACTCTGAAAAGGCAGTTTCTCGACTTTATTAGCCTGGAACTCCGCCCTGCCAGCCCCAGAGGCTGATCCATGGGCACAGTGAGCAGGATTGAGGTCAGACAGTTTTAGACCCTGGCCCCTGGCATTCTGGGACAGCTGGGCCAAGGTGTCAACAGGTGCAAAAGTCCAAATGCTGGCACTTCAGGTGTGGCTGGCATCCAGCCTGGCCCAGGGTGAAGCATGGCCTGCCGCAGTGCGTGAACAGGGCACCATGGTCCTCTGCCATGGGGCACGGCCAGGTCCTGTGCAGGCAGCGTTCTTTCCAAGGCAGTGGCGTGGCTAGGAGCAGTTAGTGATTCTGGCCAGGAACTGCTGTGCCCACCACTCGTCCAGGTCAATGGGCACAAAGTCTGTGGACAAAGCAGAAGGCTGGGCAGTGATGCCACCTCCCAGACATGTCAGTGTCTCTTCCCTAATGTTGACCACAAGCCCCTCACCCAGACCCCAAATCAGGCCACTGGGAAGATGCAGGTCAGGCTTGAGTCCCCTCATGTACCCCTGGGACTAGAACCTAGCAGGGCCCAGATCAGGGTAGGAGGGAGTAGAGGGACTCTCTGAGGGTAGGGGAGGGCTCACTCTGCAGCCGGGGGTTGGGGGTCCTCTCCACATACTGCACAGGCCTCGGACCGCTCTCACCGGCTGGGCCACCACCCAGTTGTTGCTCCACTTGCTGCCAGGCTGTAGGGAGAGGGTAGTCAGGCTGAGCCTGGCACCCTGTCTTCCCCCCAGGGCCTGGTAGCCACTCTGGACCCCAGCCCAGAAGTGAAAGTGGGCAGCCTGCTGGATGGTCATAGACAAACTGGCAGAGATCCCAGGAAGAACACAGCCCTCTGGTGACTTAAATCAGGTTACAGTGGGGAAGAGGACCAGTGGACTAGGCCACACCCTTGGGCCTTCACACTACCTTCGGACACAAAGCGGACATTCTCCTCGTGGGCCAAAGTATAAGTCTCCTGGGTCCCCTCGATGGATGGGGATGTGGTGGGGGGCCGCCGGCCATTCACCCGGTTGAACACGAGCCTTGGCCCCGGACTGTGGGAAGGGGGAGGAGATGGTTGGTGACCATCCCAAACCCAGGTGCTGCCTGGCAGAGTTCTAGGAGCAGCATCAAGCCACAACCACCACCCCCAGGCCAGGCCCAGTCTCAGCACTGCCCTGAACCTCAGCATGTGGCCAAGGCCTCTCTCCTGCAGGCCCAGAGATCCCAAAAGCTCAGTTCACACCTCCAGTCTCCAGCCCTGAGGCACCCCTGTGACTGTAGGCCAGAAGGGTCCCCAGCAGGGCTTCATGCTCAAGGCAAGTAGGCACTCCTCCAAAGATCTCTTGGGCATCCCCCTGCCACCTGCCTCCCACCTCCCCGGGATTGGCCAGGCCTCCCAACAGCCCAGATTCTGACTGAAGCCATGACCAGTTCACTCTGTCCCAACCCCACCCTCCAGGCACAGTTCTTGGCCATCTTCTTCCCACAGAAGCTTCTCCATCTCACTAATGCCCCAGTGTGAGAAGAAGGATCCAAACAAGAGCCTGGCAGTTTCTGTTCCAGGCACGATGAGGATGAGCCCCAAGGGATGATGCCCACTGTTCGGTGGGCCATTCTGCATGGGGAGGGTATGACTGGAACCCTGGCCCATCCTGCAGGCTCCAGACAAGGAAAATACTCTTGCCCACAAGGGTGAGAATACTGAGTGATGGCCCCTGGGTGCTGGAGCTCAGCCTGGTGGGCATGCTGTGTCCACGGGGCCACTGAGCCCATCCTGGCCAGCTGGACCCAGGGCAGTGATGGGCCATGGAGGGAGCAGGGCCGCACCTACAGCAGGAGGTGGGAGCCGGGAGTCCTGGGCTGCACGTGCCACTCCGCTAGGCACTCGCCTGCTCGCAATCCTGGGCTCAGGTGCCCCACCGCCGCTCGGACTTCCTCCTCAGCCAAGAGGGGCACTAAAATAAAGAGGAGTGTCTTGAGGGGCACCAGTCCTGCCAGCTCTGGGCCACAGGCAATCTAGAAAGACAGGGCTCCTCCTAGTCTGAGCTTCACCAACCAGAGGGCATTACTCAGACAGCCCCTCACCTGCCACACCTCTACCCCACATCCTACAAGGCTGCAAACCCCAGAGAAGTTTGCAGATTGGACATGGAAGGAGGAGAAAAAGAAGGGAGTTGTAGCCCAGGGCTGTGAATCACAGGGAGCAAGGCGGCTGGCCCCTGCCTGCCCCTCCAGCTTAGCCACTCCAGAAGCCCTCTAGGGCAGTGGTTCTCAACCTTCCTAATGCCACGACCCTTTAATACTGCTCCTCATGTTGTGGTGACCCCCATAAAATTATTTTCGTTGCTACTTCATAACTGTAATGTTGCTACTGTTATGAATCATAATGTAAATATCTGATATGTTTTCCGATGGTCTTAGGTGACCCCTGGGAAAGGGTCGTTCGACCCCCAAAGGGGTCGCGACCCACAGGTTGAGAACCGCTGCTCTAGGGGAAAGGTCAAAAGCTCCCATGTTTTATAGCTCCTGGATAAAGGCCATCATGTGCCTGCTCCCAGGGACACTGCCCACAGCACCAGCATCCCTGCTTGGCAACAACAGGGGCATCCTCTTACCTAATCCCCTCTACTACCCGCAAGGTAGACTATACATTGTTTTCCAGCTCAACAACCTGAGCTCAAGAGGGAAATGACCTGTCCAAGGTCACACACCCTGAGCAGTTAAGCAGTGTCAGGTCTTAACCACACATCTGTCTGACCCTAAAGCCCATAGCTCAGTATAGCTCTGAAGCACCTCCCCTACTCTCCTGTGGGTCTATCTGCCCCCACATGTCTGGTGGTCACATGGCCCCATTTTATCTTCTCCCCAACAGTTGGTATCGCCTCTGTTGATCTTACTCTCTCTCTCTTGTCTGTCTCAGACTGGGAGGGAGAGCTTGTCAGAAGCACAGACCCATGTGGCCTGTTCACCACCACAGGCAGCCCGTAGACCCATGCCCATCCAGAATGCAAGCCTGTCTGTTCATTTGGTGGGTCAGGCACTCTGAGCATCTGTGGAGTACCAGGCCTGCAGGATGCAGCAGTGGCCCAGGCACCCCCTCCCTGCTAGAGAAGATGGATGAGGAATGGGGTGGGGGTGGGGCTGTTGGTGAAAAGGCGCTAGAGAGAAAAAAGCAGGGAAGGTGGGCAGGAAGTCAGGTTGGAGCCATTTTAGAGGGTGGGCCCTGAGAAGGTGCAGGAGCAGGGGTGGGAGTTCCTCCATGTGGAGGACAGCTCTGGCCTCCTAGTAGAGGGGCTCTTCAAGACCACAGGGACTGGGAGGAGGGAGTAGCTCAGGGAAGGGCAGCCAGGTTGGCTGGCCAATACATGCTCTGCCTGGTCTCCACTCCTCTGCACCTAACAGGACATAGTGTCACCTTTTGTGGCCAGCTGAGCTCCCTCAGGTCCCACTTATCAGGCATCTACTGACCCAGGACCTGAAAGCCTACAGTGTGCCTGGCTGGTGAAGATGGAGGTGAGGCCTCCTGAGGATTTAAAAGACTCTACTATCTTCCCCATGTCCTTCTCCAGCACTCCCCAACCCTGGTACACCCTGTCTTCCCCAGAAGAGGGACCATGGAGAGGAAGGTGATGAATTTCTCAAGGTGAGAGGGTAGGGAGCACTCCGGGCCACTCCAGCCCCAAGCTCCCTTACTGGTTGACCAGTGGTAGCTACATACCTATCCTTGTTTCCGACGTAGGGCAGCTGTGAAATACAAGGCCCAGGTGACAAGTCAGTGTCACAGCACAGCTGGGGTCCCAGGGAGCAACCCTGAAGGATGGCTCACGTTCCTCCCCAAGGAGGCACTGACCTAGAACATTTTCCTCACTAGTTTCCCCAAACTGTCAACATACTCCTAGCAGGAGGTCCCTGGAAAGAGCTCAGCCCGGAAGGGTCCTCATAGGCTGCCCCTCACCTGTGGCATCTGAGGCTTTTAAGTGAGAGGTAAAGGCAGGCTGAGCTCCCCCCAACACACACACACACACACACACACACACACACACACACACACCTTTCTGAGGCTGTTTGTCCTCAACTTGGGACGTTCTCCTCACCAGCACGCTCCTCCTAAGACCCTCTTCAGCACTGCCTCCAGGGCCCTGGGTCTGCTGCCCCAATCCACAGCCTAGGCCAGGAACCCTCAGCCTGTGTGGGCCTAGAGCAAAGCCCAGGGCCCAGGAAATGCATAGACTACCTGAAGCTGTGGCCAGGGCTTGAGCCAAAAAAAGTAAAAGCTTCAGCCCTGGGGGAGGTGGATCTGATCTCTAGTTCACAGTAGTATAGAGCCAAAGTGTCCCAAACTGAGTCTCCTCTGCCCTCAAGCTATTGGCACCAGCAAAACTACTAGCCAGAAAAGGCAGAAAACTGCAGGCTCCTGCGAGCCCTGAGCATCTGCGGAGGGCTGCAGCGCCCAACCAGGGTATCTGGGGTGAAGGGCAGAGGAGGGCAGTGCCTGGCAGGGCCAGAGAGAACCACGTGTACCTCTCCCCTAACAGGCTCTGCAAGCAGCAGGCCTGCCGTGGCCAGAGACAGGATGCCTTGAGGGCCAGGGCTCTGGGTTACCCCGCTCCCTCCTAGGAGGAAAGTCCGGAGCAGCTTGCCTCAAACCTTGGCCTCTCAGCCCAAGGTCGCCGGGACATCTGACTCAGATGCATGGAACCCCTCCAACCATGGAACTGGTCAGCATTCTCCCTTTCCGGAGTCTTCTGGCGTCCCACAGGGCCTGGAGTGGGGGTGTCCACGCACATCGGGCCCAGCCCCCTCGCACCGAGCCAGGTGCCAGGTGAGGCGGAAGAGCGGAGGTGCGTGGGACTAGAGCGGCCCACCGGGGCGAGAGGGCGGGGTCGGCGCGCCCCGCCCCTCCGCTACTGCCCGCCCCACGCTTGTGGCCCGGTCTCTGCTAACCTTTCCCCAAGGTCAACCTCCCGGGCCAACGGCGGTCGGCGGGGGAGGGGAGGAGGGCCAGGTTCCCGCTGGGGCTGCGTGCGTCTTACCTCAACAAGGGCCAGGGTCCTGGCGGCTGCGCCCGCGGAGGCGGCGGAGTGGGCGGCGCCGGCTGCCGGCATTTCAGGAGCTCACCGAGCCTGCTCTCCACTTGCTGTTGCGTGGGGCCTGCGGGCACAGGGAGGGTGCGTCAGCCACCTCTGCGCTGTACCTTGGGCCGTCCCCGAGGCGCGCACCCCAATCTGGCTCTTCCCGCTGCCCGCCCCAGCGCACCTGTGCGGCGCTGCGCGACCAGCTTGCTTGGCCCTTTGGTGATGGTGTACATGGTGTGGAGGGGCCGCCCCGTGCGCTGCTCAGACGCACGCCCTCGCCTCCCTGCCCGCCGGCCCGCGGCCAGGTCCCGCACCCTCCGCCTGGGCTCGAGCTAGGCGGGTACCGAGGGCGCGGTCCCTTTAACGGACTGCCGAGCGCGACGGGGCGGGGGCGGGGCCGCTTCACGCCCCCAGCCCTTAAAGGGCCCGCAGGGCTGCGGCAAGCCGGGGTGCACGCGGCGGAGGCGGTGCTCGCTCCGGCTCCTTGGGGAAACCACCCGGCGCCGCGAGGCCGGGGCGGGGCCAGTAGGAACCAGCACAGCCTCCCACACAGCCCAAGACCAAGGCAGAGGTACTCTGCTGGGGGCTGGTACTCCTGTCTGCCGCGCTGCCCGGAGACAGGTACAATGGATGCATCCTGCTGCGAGTCTCAGCCTCCCAGGCCACGTGCACCACCAGCTCCAGGGAGGGGGAGGCCATTTACCAGTCCAGGAGCAGTGTGGGTTGGGGGAGAGAGAAGGTGGGTGAGGCGGCCCAGCTTGCCTAGGCCTCCTGCATGGGAGAAAGCGGTTACACCCGCCCACACTCTGCCAGGTAGTGGGGTTGGCCACTGCACTGACAGTGCCTCAAGGCCTATGCCTGTGACCTCCAGGGAGCATGGTGCCCCAGGACCCAGGCCTGCGCTGAGGGGACAGGACACACTTGGCAGCCCCTTCTAGGACGGCTCTACCCCATAGGTAGGGTTCCTTCCTGAGGATCAGATGAAGGTGCCCTTCCAGCTCACAGGCTGCTCAGGGCTCTCCCAGGCTGTGGGTTGGGCAGCCTGGGTTTGTGAGGCTGCTGGCCTAGTGGCACCCAATTGTCTTCTATTTGGTTGAGTTCAATCCTTAATATCCCCCCACCCAATAAAATAAACTTTGCCCACAGTTGTCCAGGGGTCATGGAATCTGCCCCCAGGCTTATGCAACCACCTTGGGCCCTCAGGGTTCCTGCCCTGCTCCCACAAATATTTGAGGAGGCTCCAGCTGATTGGCACCAGGGCCTGGGGTGCCCAATGGGGCCTTGTCTCAGCTGCTGCCCCAGGGGGCTTACCCTCAACAACTGTGAACCAATGGGTTCCTGGAGCAAACTTAGCCCCTTCACCCCACACACCCCACCTTCTACCTTAGAGCAGAGTGGCCTGAAGCTTCCCATCACACACGGCTGAGAAGTATGGAAGACAACAAACAGAGGGCACAACTGGGAGAGGAGTTGGGGGTGGGGTGGGGGGCTCCTGGTGGAGGGTTGAGGGGGATGATGGACCAGCAGGAGGAATCCCCCACCCCACCTGGTTTGTGCTGTGTCTCTGCCAGGCTACCACATGTAGCTATGTGAGGTGAGCAGGTCTGCTCTGGGGCTCTCAAGGAGGTTTGCATCCCAGGGGTGGCTGGACTGTCTTTCCCCTCATGTGCCCCCCAACACAGCCCCTTGGCTCTGCATCCCGTCCTAAGGGAGGCTGAAGGATAAGTGACTGCCTCCTAAGCTGCCTCCTCTGCAGGACCAGGTCAGGCTGGGCTAAGCCCATGACCCTGAGAAGCAAGAGATGGGCTAGTAAGTCCAGTCCCCCAGACAAGAGCATGTCCAGGGAGTCCAGGCTTCCCTTTCCACCCTCATGGTGCTCATACTTACCCCCAGCAGCATCAAGGTCAGCGTGGGCCCACATCATCTATACTGGCAGTCTTGGCCTTTCTGGTGGCCTCAAGCATGTCACTGACTTATACTCTGGGGAGACACCCTGTGGTGTCTGAGCAGGGGGCTGTGTCCTGAGGATTTGTGTTCATGGCAGAGGGTGCAAGCCTCTGGAATGGGGGAGCATGTGCTCCAGGCAAGCTGACACAAGCTCACTGGGAGCTCCACCTCCCCAGCCACCCCCCTCAGGCCGGCCTGGATGAAGGGAGGGATAGGGCCCATTGACAGGCAGACAGGCTTAGCCTTCGCTTAAGCCCTCTGGTGGTTAAACCCCCTAACCCTAATATCCTGGCCCTGCCCACTGGCGTTGTCTGGAGTCAAAGGTTGGGTCCAGAGCCCTGGGAAGGGCCCAGGGGAGACAAGCCCGCCTGGAATGGTCCTGATAGGGCCAAGGAGAGGGAATGCAGGAGAAGCAGGATGTTGGGAGGGAGGGAGGGTGAGCCAGCCCAATGGGCTCCAAGAGATGCTAAACCAAGGAAACGGGGAACAGAGAGGGGAAAGGTTAGATTGTGGGAGGCATCTGCCAGGGGGACATGGTCTCCCCAAGAGGGATCTTACCAGACTCACTGCTCCCAGGACCCAACTATTACATAAGCACAAGACTTGCTTTGGCCTGGGAACAGAGCCTGGCATTCAAGAAGCAGGGGATAGCTCTGGCCAGGGCCCCCAAGAGCTCAGTATGGTTCTCCTGGATAGGTAGGCACTTCAGTCAGCACAGGGTTCTGCCTCCCTTCCCAGGCCTTCCCCTGTATGGAGGAGAGACTGTTCAGTAAAGTGACTGCTGCGGGACCCTCGGGCTAGATCCAGCCAGAACAGATTGCTTCCTCTTAATCCCCAGAGACTGTCTGATCAACCCCCTCCCCTGTGCCCCAGGTATGCTGGCTAATGCTGGTTCCTGGGTTAGGCCTTTGCCCTTCCCCAGGCAAGTGTGTAAGGCATTTTTTTGCCCTGGGGTGGGTCACACCCTAGAACCCCCTTCCATCTTGCCCTGTCCTACCCTTAGTGCCTGCCATGCTGTCTTGCCACAACCCAGGACATACCTCTTATATGAGTTCCCTTAAGAATAAACTTGATGTAATGATAGTTGTCAACCTCTTTCTTTGGTCTCTTGGCCCAGGAAATTTTACATAAAACCCTGGATCACTGTCTGTGATTGCCGGTTGGTCTGTGAGAGCCCTGCAGAGGCAGTGTTTTGCAGCCAGTAACATTCCCATTGTCAGAGAGGTTGGGAACCCATCCTGAAGTTGAAGATAGGGACCTATGGGAGGAGCCTCACCCAGCATGCAGAAAAAAACGGCTGTCAGGGTCAGAAAAGGCCTTTACCTCATGAACCCCAATCTTAATAAAAACAAGTACTACTTTTCTCCTTTAAAAGGCTCTAAATGCAAAACTAACATTTTTATGTAAAAGAAAGAAACATGTTTTCAGTCATCCTCAGTCACCTTCCATATCTGAAATACATGCCCTCACCAACCCAGACCAGAGGATGGGCTTCTACCAATGGAGGGGTGGCCAGTAGCCCACAGGAAAGGCTCTAGCTGGATGCTCCCACACCCACCACCCAGCTTCTAGGGATTGCCTGGCCTACTGCCAGACTCAAGAGCAGTGGATTGAATGGGGGCCCCCAAAAGATACATGCACCCAGAACCTCAGAATATAGCCTTATTTGGAATAAGCAAAGCAAAGATTTCAAGATAAGGTCATCCTGGATTAGGGTGGGCCTTAAATTCAATGGTCAGTGTCCTTGTAAGAGTAGGCTGACCAGAGATATCGTTTTAAATGAGACAGAAAACAGTAGTCTCCTGTTTCAAACACATAGCCAGCTAGTCTCACCGGGCTAAATTCAAGGTGTGTCAGTGGGCTGACCATATCTACTGTTTGAAATGCAACAGTGCTGTTTTCTGTCTTGTTTAAAATGATACGTCTGGTCAGCCTATGTAAAAGAAAAGAGGGATTTTTGGTCACAGAGACACACAGAGGAAACGACCAGGTGAAGATGGAGGCAGAGACTGGAGTGAGGCAGCCACAGCTCAGGAATGCCTGGAGCCCCCAGGAGCTGGAAGCCATGAGGGAGGAGTCCCCGGTGGGCTTTGAGGGAGCTGGCACCTTTATTTTGGACTTCTGCCCTTAGGAACTGTGAGAAAATAAATGTGCATGGTTTTAAGCCACATACTTTTGGGGTAATTTGTTACAGCAGACATACCAAGGGGAGTGGTAGTGGATAAGGGAACTGGAGGGGAAGCACTCAGGACATGTTGAGGGCCTGGGGTAGGGAAGGTTTCAGCGAATGGTGGGCACATGGGCCTGGACCCTGTTATTGGCTCTGGTGGTCTTGGGGCCCGCACTTGGGGACTCTTGCTCCACAGTCCCTTTGTGGGTCAGCTTGACTGGGAGGAGGTGGAGGCCCTTGCCCAGGATAAAAACTTCCTGTGCCTGGGGCCCCAAGACAGGTGGGGGTGGGGTGGCCTCCTGGAGGTGAAGTGTACAGGATGTGTATCCCTTGCAGGAAGAAGTACATCCAATCTAGGCCCTAGACTGAGGCCTGAGGCCAAGGCCAGAAGGAGATACTGCAATGTAGGCAGGAGGGCCAGGAATCTCATGTCCCTTCACAGCTCTCTGGGCACTGGATAGTTTATCATGTGGATAAATGCTCATTCAGAAGTGGCTTATGCCACAGTACCTTCCAGGCAGTGGGAGATAAGCCCCTTATGAAGGACGCCTGGGAGCCAAATTTAGCCTCAGGAAAGGACACTTCTGGCTCCGGCAATAATTCAGCTTCAGAAGACAAAACCCCAGGAGGCACCAATGAGCACAGGCTGAGATCTGAGACACTTCCAGGGGACCACTGTTCAGCATTCCCTGGGGGTTTTGGACCCTCCCAGAGTCTGACACACATCTATGGCATTTCAGAAAACGTGCTCACACGTGTTGACACAAGCTCACACATACACACAAACATAAACACACACTCCAGCAAAGGCTGCCACTCAAACCTTATCCAGCTGCTTCTGTCCCAGGCTCTAAGCTTGGTGAGTGCTGAAGGCAGATGTCAGCTCACACAGTATCCAGCCTAGAGTGATGGACGTGGCAGGTGGTTATCAACCTGAGATTAAGTGCTGTTAAACAGAAGTCCTTGCTGGGCATTTGGACAGTTCCTTAAAGCAGCACATATGACAAGGGGGAGACCAGTCTTGGGCTCCTCCTCTATGAAAGGACATGGGATGTAAGGGAAAACTTTTTCCATACTCACAACACTTCTTTCTTTTAAACTTAACACTTCTGACACCAAATGTGTGGGTTTACCTCATCGAGCAATTCTTCACTTCTCTGTGGGCCCCAACTGGAGGTGTCTTACAATTTAACTGAATTCTGACACTTAACTGCCCAGCATTAGTGCAGACCCTACTGGCTGAGGGCTCAGTCCCATAATATCACCTCCACTTCAGACTGCAGTCACAAATCCAGGTTGTCACCTGTACTTCTGACAGCCAGCTATAAATTGGGGTTCCCACAACCAACCCCTTCCTTGGATTCCATAATTTACTAGAAGGGTTCACAGAACTCAGGGAAACACTGTACTTATGTTTACTGGTTTATTATAAAGGCTACAGCTCCAGAACTGCAGATGTAGAGATGCACAGAGAAGGTGTGAGAAGGGTGTGGAGCTTCCATGCCCTGTCTGGGAGTGCCACTCTCCAGCACCAGCCCAGAAGCTCTCCAAACCCCTTCCCATGGGGGTTTATGGAGGTTCCATCACACAGGCATAATGGATTGTCATTGTTCATTGGTGATCAGCTCAGTCTCCAGTCCCTCCAGTCCAAGGAGGATGGGGGCAGGGCTGAAAGTTCCAACCCTCTTAATCATAAGATGGGCTCCCCTGGCGACCAGCCTCCATCCTTCAAGAGTTACCTTAAGGGTATAAACCCAGGTAAGGCTGACTAGGACTCATTAATGAATAACAACAGATGCTCCTCTCACCCCATCACTTAGGAAATCCCAGGACTTTAGGAGCTCTACACCAGAAACTGGTACAAAGACCAGATATTAACATTATCTGACAATATCCAGGATGGCCCATGCCGAGGGAATCTCATGTGAAGCCAGCAGGAAACTGATACTTCTAGGTAGGCAAGGACTGGTAAGGGGCCTGGATGGTGAGGGGCATAGGCAGTAAAACCTCAGGTAACCACTGGCCAGAGGTGCACTGAAAGACACCTCTCCTCCACTCACAGACAAGGGAAATGCTCAGCCGACAAACCAAAAGAAAGTGAGGCAAAAGGCAAGTCAAGTAAGGAAAGCTCGGAGCTGTTATGTGGCAAAGACCTCTGAAGGAAGACGGGTGGTCACAATGCAGAATGCCAGCGCGGCTGCCTGGAGGCTGGCCCACTGGGTGGGACTATCCCAGGTGGGATATATGATACCACTTCCCTCCACATCTCCTTAAACCCACAACCTGAGTCCTGATACTGCAAGCCCCCTGGCGGGCAATCCCAGCCTGAAGCCGGGTCAGGGCCATCTGAGGCTTGGCCAGAACGCCGTCGGGTGATGGTGGTGGTGGTGATGGTGGTGGGGGTGTCTCACTCGTGAAAAATTACCCAGCAAAGGAGATAAACTAGTCTTGACTGCAGGGCACGGCCCTCAGCCTGTGAAACAGGACCAACTAGGGAAGCACCCTGGAGACAACAAATTGGGCCTCTGATTTGATTCAGGGGTCACCAACCCCTCACAACATCCGTGGGCCCCGGGCTAGCACTGGTCATCTCACTGTCACAGAGAAACTCTGAGCATCACAGGATTCCCCTCTCAAGATTGCCCAGTTCCGGAAAACCGGGACCGCGCCCACCCGCAGCTCCGCCCCAGTAGGAAGCCCCGCCCCCATAGGGGCTGTGGAGGGCACGCAGTTGCTATGGTTTCCATGGTTCGGACCCGAATCGAGGTGGTCTTCGAGAAACTCGTGTCTCTCATCCCCGCTCCTTCCCCTCCAGCCCTGGCGCCCAAGCAACACTGCCGGACTCAAACCGTCACTCACCTAGTCTCGCTGATGCGCCTACCCTAGTTGCTGGCTGCCGCGGCGCCGGCACTGGGGCGTTTCTAAGCGTAGAGTGGTTGCGTCACAATCTCCTAAGTCTCACCGGCGACGAGAACGCTAACAAGCGCCGCTGGTGTAGTGGTATCATGCAAGATTCCCATTCTTGCGACCCGGGTTCGATTCCCGGGCGGCGCAGCTGAGGTTTTAGTTTTTTCTCATCCCCCTCCCAAAAAAATCAGTCATAACAGAAATTTCATAACGAGAGGAAACTGGAAACAAGGAGAAACCATCCATTCCGGTATAGCACAAACGAGATATTTTTGGAGAGTGGCAAACGCTTTGAAAATGATAGGACGCCCGTGGCCACAGGGTACTGAGCTGAAGAACGCCTGCAAACCAACGACTCACGTTTACTGCCTCGTACCCTGCAGAGGGCTGCCGCTCCTGGCTCGCCTTGTGAGACTACGGTTCCTTTAACACGCCGTGCGCGTTCTCCTGGGAATTGTAGTCCATGGGGGCGGGCTTGCCAGCGGCTCGACTGCAACTCCCGGCGGGCCTCACGACTGCCGTACTACCCGGCAGACTAGCTGTGTGGTCGCTATGTTGGTGGCGGCGGCCGCGGAGCGGAACAAGGAACCTATCTTGAGTGTGTTGCGGCAGTACCTGGACCCTGCTCAGCGCGGCGTCCGCGTGCTTGAGGTGGCTTCGGGTTCCGGCCAGCACGCGGCCCACTTCGCTCGTGCCTTCCCTCATGCCGAATGGCAGCCGTCCGACGTGGACCAGCGCTGCCTGGACAGGTGCAGGGGAAGGCGGGACCCCGGGTGGTGCAAATGGGCCCCGTCCCGCTGCCCTGGCTCCCCACGCCACCGTGACCGCTGTGAGCAAGTTTGCAGGGCGCATCAGAATGGGTGCACAGGCCACCCCTATCCACGGGCTGCTCTCCCACAGCATCTCCGCCACCACTCAGGCCCAGGGGCTGTCCAACGTGAAGGCTCCGTTGTACCTGGACGTGACCTGGGATTGGGAGCAATGGGGCGGGATCCTGCCGCAGTCGCTAGACCTGCTACTCTGCATCAACATGATCCACATCAGCCCCCTGAACTGCACTGAGGTTTGTGGGAGCCGTGGGCAAGCCACCCAAGGGCCAGCCACTTGCACCATGCAACACCCTTCTTCCTGCATTGAGGGAGCAGGGTGCTGGATCTGTCCCATATCACAGGGCACTGAAGCCAGGGGAGATCAGGTTGAGTCTCCACCCTCAAGCCCAGGGCTCTTTTGGAGGCCTGGGGAAAGTTCCTCACTGCCATCCTGCCTCCCTCCTCCCCAGGGGCTCTTTAGAGCGGCAGGACACCTACTCAAACGCAAGGCACTGCTTGTCACCTATGGGGTGAGTGCTCCTGCCAGAGATGGGCCTCCCCTGGCAGGATGATCCCAGCCAGCCTCAGCTGTCCCCTCCTTTTTGGTCTCCCTCCTTCCTGTCTTACTGTTTTCAGTTGCCCCCTTCCCCCCACTACCTGTCACCATTGAAACATGCCCAGACCCCACTCTCCATCAGTCTCCCTGCACCCCCTTGGCTCACCAGCTGATGATCCTCAGCTGTACTCTCTTGGGGGCAGGGAGCAATGTGTCCTTTTCCTCTGGGTGCCAGCCTGCAAGTCTGCACGCTGTCTGGGGAATGGCTGTCCCTGGGGCTATGATAGAGCCCTGTCCCCCTGTCTTCACAGCCCTATGCTGTCAATGGAAAGATCTCTCCCCAGAGTAATGTGGACTTTGACCTGACCCTCAGATGCAGGTTAGAGCTGGGTGTGTTTGTATGTGGGGGTGCTGGTTTGGAGGGCAGGTGGGCTGGGTGATTCCCAGGCCATGACTCTACCTCCTTCCCCGCTGCAGGAACCCAGAGTGGGGGCTGCGGGACACAGCTCTCCTGGAGGACCTGGGCCAGGCCAGTGGCCTGCTCCTGGAGAGAATGGTAGGTGGGGAGAGCTGGAGTCATGGGTGGCTTCTCCAGAGGCAGCTTTTCCAGCCAAAGCATCTCTCCTAGGTGGACATGCCAGCCAACAACAAGTGCCTGATTTTCCGGAAAGAGTAACCTGTCCTCCCAAGTTCCTGTACCCCCAAAAAGGCCCCTTCTAGAACAAACCCAGATAGGTAGTCCCTGTCTCCCTGGGCTGGGCCATGGGGACTGACCCTGCCCAGTTGGGGGCTCTTGGCCAGTGGCCACAGGGCTGTTGAGAGCCTGAGAATAAAGTGTTTCCTGCTGTCTTTTTGCTGGTGTCCACTATGCCTCCTGGGAGCACCCCAGTGGTGCTGGGTGGGCAGGCTGTGTCTCCGAGGGCTCCATACTGGGGGGAGGAGAGGTTTGGCCTTTGGGGTCAGGACCTGAGGAGGCTCTGGACACTGCTGCTATGCTTGGGCAGCAGAGAAGAAAGGAAGAGGACCCAAGGACTGCTGAAGCAGGACTGAGCTGGCTGCATGATCCTCCCACCAGGAGAAATGGCACCCACCTCTGGGCCTAGTCCTGGCTTGTGCTCCTGCAGGAGTCAGGAGGCCCTCCAGGGGGGAACTGGTACTCCCTGGTGAACCTGAACTAGAACCAAAGCCCCAATGTGGTGGCAGGACCCCAGTTGCATTATGGCTGGGTGGGGGAAGGGTAGTACCCCTGGGAGGCTCAGTATCAGCAGGCCATGAGGTCTCTCCTGGGTATTGATTTTATTTGGATGACCTGGGGAGACTGGAGGGCAGGGGCAGGCAGAGCATGGGGTAGACAAGGCTAGTCCTGGAAACGGTTGAGCAGCTCGCAGGCCTTCTTCTCAAGGAGCTCTGAGATCTTCTTGATGCGCTTCTCACTGGCAGTGCGGACGTAGCTTCCAGCGTCCAGAACGGCCACACCATCTCGCACCTCACCCATGATGACCAGTGGGCCGTCACCAGCTGTCACATTGGGGCAGGGGCAGGCCCAGTCCATGCCACTCAGTGTCACCTCCAGGTACTTGGTGCCCAAGAACCTGAGGCCCATCTTGTCATCCTTGAGCACATCATCTAGGACTACGCGGGCGATGCTGCTGCCACCTGCCTCGGGCTCCTCCAACACCTCAGTGAGCCTTCCCACAATGGCAAAGTCACTGCGGCACAGGCTCAGCGCTAGCTTGCTCCTAAGGCGGCAGGCCCGGCAAGATGGCATGCGTGGCACAGGGCACGAGTCCTCACAGCTCTCCCGGCTCTCGAAGTTGTTGCTATTGCCTTCACAGCCACCATACACAAAGGGATGGCATTGCTGCAGCAGTGGGCTGTAGGCCCAGCGTGGCTCCCAGCCCTGGCAGGGGCCCTGCACGGCTGGCAGCACGCAGGTGTCCCTGGGGCTGCGGGCACAGGCTTGCTGGCATGCCTCGTAGGTTTCAAAGCCCTGGATGCCCCCATCACAGCTGCCAACTGGGAAAGTCATGCAGCTGCCCCGCTGTGGGTCAAAGTGCCAGAGGACACGGCTGGAGGGAGTGCCAGCACAGGCCTGCATATTGGGTAGGCACTCAGATGGCGTGGGGGCACTGGGGGCCTTGTCCTGAGCTGGCTCCCGCTGGACCACGGAGAGCGGGAAGTCAGCCCGCAGCAGGCCAGCAGTGTTGCGTGCGGTGCAGGTGTAGAGGCCGGCGTCTTCAGGCCGGGCGTTGTAAAGCACTAACTGCCCTATGCTGGTGACTACCACATTGCCATACATCTGGTCTGGCCTCATGATCAGGTTCTCCCGCTGGTCACTCTGTTTCTCCCAGGTCACAGTGGGTGGTGGGTGGCCACTGACATCGCAGTGGAGGCTGGCAGTGCCTCCCACATACACTACCTGTGGGGACGGGCTGCTGTAGAGCGCTGGTGGCACTGGGGTGTCCCCAGGTGTTGGGCGGGCAGTGGTCTCAGGTGGCCCTGGGCTGCTGGGTGGCCAGCTGAGGATATGTTTGCAGGGCACGACATGCAGGCGGAGGCCTCGCAGGCAGGCCTCGGCATCCATGTAGCAGCGATTGTAGTAGGTGAGGCCATCTGAGGCACAAGTGAAGCTGGGTTCCTTCTCACAGCGGTCACGGCAGCGGCACACAGGCTGCCCATCCCAGATGTCACAGTCAGAACCCTGCTGGGGGCACGTGAAGCCTTCACACGAGGCGACTAGTGTGGGTATAGCTGGGCCACTGTCAGGAAAGCGGGCAGCCACGCAGCTCTGCAGCCCACATACGTTGGTGCAGCACTTTTCAGCGGCCACGCAGTCCTAGGGGATGGGAGCCTATTCAGCAGGTACCCAAACAACCCCCAGCCCTGCCCATGGCTCTGGCTTGCTGGGCAGGGTGCATCCCTATTGCATCTCCCTGAGCCTGTTTCTCCTTTGGGAAGCTCAGCAGATTTGCACAAATTTGCTTTCCATTCAACGCAGTGAGCTACAGCTGCCTCATGCACGTCTTGTGTGTCATCTCACTAAACTTCACTGAATCCTCAGACCCCGCCCTTCCCACAGCAGGCTTTATTATTCACAGCACAGATGAGAAAACAGGCCCACGGAAGACAGGCAGCACTCAAGGCCACTTCGGGAGATGCAGGGCCGAGCTGCAAAGGCAGGACACCCGAATGTGGCCCTTGCCTTTCTACCTGGCTAGTCCTGAGAACTGGCCCCAAAGTTGGAGTGGGCAAGTTTGGGGAGTATGTAGGGCAGATGAGGGGTGTCCCAATACCCTCACATGGAGCATGGCCTGAAACCCTGGGAGGAGTGTGGGAGCAGAAGGAAAGTAGACTCCGGGGGGTGGGGTCCCCTCTGCAGGGAAGGCCTTGGGTCAAGGGTGGGGTCTGGGTTTCCTCCAGGTCACACCAATTCCCTGGGCCCCCAACCAGGGCGGGTGGGGATGGAGCCCACACTCACCTGGTCCCCGACGCACTCACGCTCACAGGTGCTCTGGGCGTCCACCCACAGGTTAGGGCTGAGCTGGTTGGGGCAAATGCCTGGATGGCTCCCAGGCCCCTGGGGCAAGCTGGCCCCCAAGGTTAGTCCAACCATAAGGAGTAGAGGCAGGAGCAGCCTCTGAGCCGACATGGGGACCACCAGGCCAGGGGGCAGGGGTGTGTGACCACCAGCCCCTTGGGCCCCGACGAGCTCCGCTCCCTGCAGGCATCCACCCTTACCGGGATGTAATCAGTGCCCCTGCCCTTGGGCTGATCCTCCAGGCTTCCCTGTGGCTGCCCAAAGTCTGAACCCACAGCAGATGCTCCTGCAAAGGGCTGGGTGGATTCCGGGTTTCTCTGAACTCTGGCGCGGCCCCTTCCCAGCCTGGCCTCTCTGTGGTCAGTGCAGGGCAGGGGGCAGGGGTGGGGGGAGGGTTGGGGAGGGGCCAAAGCCCAGGAGCAAGGAGACACTGGCCATGAGGGTTACCAGGAGGCGGAGGGCTGGCTCTGGCCAGAGGGGAGGGGAGGGGACGAGACACTGTAACCAGAGCCCCTCCTCCCTCTAGGCCCTGGGCTCAGGGGATCAAAGAAGCCTGGAAGAACCTCCCAGCCTGGGGTTCAGAACTGGGAAGGAGGGGGAAGGGTAATCAAATGCAGGGGCTGCCAGAATCCATCCTTACAAACCCTTCCTTGGGGCCCCAGGAACATCTGCTCTGAGACTGGATGGAAAACATCCCGTGACCCTGTTTCTGACCTTCTGACCCCAGAGGCAAGGTAATAAGAGCCTGGTCTGGTCAGAAAGAGACCAAGAGACTCCAGATTTGGAGGATGCCATTGGTCTGCCTTGCAAGGAGGCCACGGGTGTGTGTGTGGGGGGGGGGGGGGGGGGGGGGGGGGGGGGGGGGGGGGGGGGGGGGGGGGGGGGGGGGCACTGGGCCAGACTTTGGACAGGGCTCAAGGCCCAGGGCCCTCCTACAAAGCTGCAGCCATAAGCATGGTTTGAGTGGGGAGGTCACATTCAGAGTGATCATCCCCGCATCCCTGCTAACCGCCAGGTGGTTCACTACACTCCAGGGCCCCAGTCCTCAAGGCTGGGATGAGTATCAGGGGACAGCCCACCTTAGGTCATCTGCTACATGCCTAGCTCCATGCCCATGGCTCTCTGAGGCAACAGTTAACTCAGTGGTTAGGCCCAGCCAGGGCCGTCAGCAAGGGTTCAGGATCCCAGGTTCCAGCCTTGGGGGCAGCAGAGAGCAAGTGGTCCCACCAGCCATTCTGCTTTCCTACCACACAGGGAGAGACAGGCTGGGGAGGGCTGCCTGTTTGGTCCACGGAGAAATGCAGCTTGCCCTGTAATGAAAGGCTGCTGCAGCCACATTTAACCCTCACAGCTAGGACATGTACCAATCTGTGAGGCCAGTCACAGCGGATGGAGGGGTCAACAAAGCCGTGCTGGACCCACTGTATCAGAGCACAAACCTACCTCCTGTACCACACCTCCAACCCATCAGCCAGTTAAAACCAGAGACTTTAATTCACATAAATCGCAGCCTGGAGGTCAGAGTTGAATTACATTTACTGTACAAAGAAACAAAAACCGTCCAAAATGAGCTGAGGAATGGTGTGAGTGTCAGCAGCAAAGGGTAGTGTTTAAGTGGTGAATGCAGGACAGTCCATGCCCTCAAAACAAAGTCCATGTGATTTGGTTCAAAGTCCAGAGAAAGGTGTTGGGTTGGCAGGACAGGACAGGAGGACCTCCTCTGCCTGACCCTGTTGGTGGCCAGGCCTCAACTGGGGTTCCCAGGCACCCCTGCTCACATGAACCTTGGTCTCCTCCCGAACTTGCCGCCCTGGGGACACCCACTGCAGGAGTCCCAGAATAAGGGGGTCTCAGGCCCAGGGAAGGCCAGGCAGGAGGTAGAGTTAAGCACCAGTGTGACTGGCAGCCATGTCACCAGCCAGGCAGGTAGATGGAAGCCAGGCCTACAGCTCAGGACTGGCTGTCAGGTCCTGGAGAAGGGGCTCAGGTCTACTGCTGTGGCTGCTCCAGGTGGCATCACTAAGAAATGGGTCAGAATGGTTCTGGTGAATTGTGACCACATGGAGAGGTGATGCTGGGCAAGGAGCTGCTATAGGGTGACACTCACGGTCAGAGAACAGAAGCTGGTGAGAGCGGGGTTCAGACACCCAGGAGTAGGCGAGTGGGTGGTGACTCAGTCCAGACCTGCGGAGCACCTGGCAGCCCCTTGAGTATTTATCACCTAAGACAGCTGTGTACCTTCACAGGGAGAGATGCTCAGCCTGTCTCACGTAGCAACATATGTAAACGTGACCAAAGGTACCCCCATGCAGGAAAGGATGTGGGGCGTACCCCGCTTCTTCTCTCCAAGAAACATCAACACTCCACTTGGGATCCCATGGCTCTATGACATGTGGGGATGTCACCCACAAAGACTGGTGGGGAGCCCAAGAAGCTGCAGCCCCATTGTGCAGACTGCCTGGCCCACACTGGCACCACAACCTAGCACTGTTGGTGGGCACACTGGCTACCACGCTCAGAAAGGCAGAATGGGTAGCAGAGTCCAAGATTGCTGCCCAAAGCTCCATGTGTCCCCCCATGGGCCCCTGCATAGCCCACACCATACATGAAGTGTATGTGACAGCGGATTCCTTCCCACTTTTGCCTCAAATCCCTCCCTCTCCAATGTCCCAAAGCTTGTCCCCACAAGTGAACTCAGGCTCACCCCATGGCTGCATTAAGGCTTCCACATCAGCCCTTTAGAAAGGTACAAAAGTGGTGAAATGTCTTCTATATAAATAAGAAAGCAAGCCAGGCTCTGTGGGACTCCAGGACAGCCCCCTTGAGGTGGGACCAGGCAAAGCATGTGGGGACCTGGGCTTGCTCCGCAGTACAGCCTCTGCTGTCCTATAGGGCTTGTCTGGCTGAGGTCACCTGCCCACCAGGTGTGCCCCCTGCTCCCAGGAGGGGCAGTGTGGCCAAAGTCTTCCCTGCACACGGTGCCACCCCAGCACCTGGCCAGGAACTTCCTAAGCCTGAGCCCTCACTCCCCAAGTGCATCTGGACAGGCAGTGCCTGCCTGCCCCGCTAAGAAATCTTGCAGTTGCTCCTCGAGCAGTTCTGGGGCGGGCTCTGTGGGGGGCGGATAGACTTGGACCTCTTGAGGCTGTTGCCCTTGCTGCCACCACCCCCCGCCCCACTGGCCAGCGAGTAGGAACGCCCATGCATCATGACAGCATTCATGCCATTGGCCATCGAGAAGGACTTGAGGTGGCTCTTGATGGTGACGGGCAGCGGGAGCTTGTCGATGAGATGCACAGGGGTACAGGAGACGATGGCACGGCAGCAGAGGTCCTGCAGACTGAATACTGTAGGGAGGTCAAAAAGGGGGTGTCAGATGACTGGCATCAGACCTCAGGGATCAAACCATGGGGAAAGGGGTAGTCGAGGGCAGACCACAGTCAGATGATGAGGGTCAGACCACAGAGGGAGGTGTCAGATGGGGGCAAGATCAAACCATGTGGAAGGTGTTCAGAGGCTGGGAATGTTCAGAGTGGGGTTTGAGCGGGAAGGCAGTGAGGGGGTGAGAGATTTGCGAGACTAAGGCTGCAAGGCAGGGAGGATGCTGAAGGCTGAGTGGTGTTTGGCCAGATGAGCACAAGTGACGGTCAGGGGTAGAGGTTTCCAGACCTGGACCCTGGATGCCTAACTACTCCACTTGGTGCACCACCGGGAACAGCCACTGGATGGCACCGTGTTCTAGTTTTCTCCCTAGAGCTGCACACGAGAAGTGCTATGGGGAAACCCACTTTTGAGGGGCTGGCTAGCTCTGCGCGCCCCCCCGCCGCTCCCCCCTCCCCCCCGTCTGGTAGGAGACTGAAGATTCCAGGAAAAATGGCCACCTCCAGCAGCGCTGGGAGGACATGGCTCATGCCTGTGAAACAGGGAAGCATACAGCCAGGCTCTTCACCGTTTAATTCTAGGAGGGAGGGACTGGAAGCAGCTCTCCTGCTTGCTCTGGGACACATCAGGGAACACAGCACCACCCCCAAGACGAGGGTGTAACACACAGTCACCTTCAATAACTCTGGGACCCCCAAACAAAGCACATGCAGGAAGAAAGATGGTTTAGCCACAGTGCATCATGGAAGCCCCATGACTAGGGAGCCCAGACCCTTGAGAGGGAATCACAATCTCTGAAGAGCCACCTGTTCAGTGCCCTCAACGCTCAGTTCTCAGGCCTCCAGGGCCCCACCAGTCGCATCTCACCTCGGTTGGGCCTCCAGATCTTCTCCATGCCGTGCCGCATGAGCACGATGCGGGACAGCTCAGTGAAGGACTCGGTGACGTTGAAGTTGCACAGTGGGCTGACCTCAAAGAAGGTCATGCAGTTCTTCTCTGCATAGGCACGCGCCTGCTCTGTTGGGACTTGCCGCTTGAAGGCCAGGTGCAGCCGGTTTCCAACCAGGATCCGGGGGACACCAGGTGCATGCTTTGGGGGCACAAGACTCAGTATAGGCATGAACGCAGAACAACCCCGCTCTTGGTTGTCCTCCCTCCCCTGATGCTGTGACAGGGTGGGGATCAGACCCATGAGGCACAGCCCCTTTGAAGCATGGGACTGCAGTCTTTAAATACCATGGTATGGTGGTCAGTGCTTGAGAGGATGTATAGAGCTGGGGCCAAAGGAGGGGTCACAAATGGGGGGGGGGTCTCAGAAGCTCCTGTGGAGGATGGGAGTACACATGCCCCAGGGAAGGGGTGTCCATAGATGTATACCTACCTCGTCAATCTCCTTGATCCACCGGTCAATGCCATCAAAGGACCAGCGGTTGGTGATGTCATACACCAGGAGGATTCCCTACAAGGAAGATGCCAGGTATCATGAGGCTGAGGGGTTGGCCAGATGAAGGACTCCTATTCCAGCAAGGAGCCCCGGCTCAGACTCGAAGTCTCCCTCGTAGCACAGGAAAGACAGGAACACTCGGCACAGTGAGACAGCTTCCAGGGGATCGTGTGGGCTACATAACACATGGCAGTGTGTACAACGCACTGCAAGACATCCTGTCACATTTAAGAGGGACCTCAGGTGTTGGGCACTGTGTCTGCTAACTGTGGCCAGGCCCATGTGGCCCTAGATACCCTCATTGAGGGATGGCAGCAATGTCATCTGACAGTCAAAGATCTTGGGACCACAGTGTTGCCTCCTTCTTCCCCTTAGGGACTCAGCTGGGACAGAACTGGCATTTTTTTCAACTTCTTTAAGCCAAGCAAGCACATCATAAGCACTACCCTGTGATCTTTTAAGTCATAAGAGCTAAGACAAGCACACACAGATCCACGGTGAGGGGAAGGACCTGTGGACAATGCTGGCAGACAGGTGTGGGCAGCGTCCCCAACATTCTGTGTGCATGTCTGGGGCTCGGGGGAGGTGAGCAGAGGTGTTTCTGTTTTCCAACCCAAACTTGCAGAGCAGGACACCAGTTGCTTTGGCAGCTGTGTAAGCAGCCCCACCAGCCAGCAGAGAATTTGCTACGGGACTTTCCTGTTATTCCATGAGAGACCAATTACTCAAAGCTCAGCTCTGGGCTATCTCCATCTGCTTAAATGTCTCAGCAGTGACCTGTCACAGACCTTAGGAAGGTGACTCTAGGATACCCCCGCCAGTCCGTCTGGTCCTGCACTCCACTATGAAGCAGACTCACTCCCTCCCCATCCTACTGAGTCTTCACGTAGTCTATGTCTCCATCACACACAGGCAGGAAAAAAGTGAAGCTGAGAAGAAAGGCACAGGGTGTCTCCATCTCAAAATGGGAAATTTTAAGTCTTTCCCCTTAAAAACATCCTTCAAATTTTGGAAGACTTAAGTAGGTCCTATTAAGACAAATGTAGAAATTACTTTAACACCCACCTGGTAGCTTCTGCTCTCTGGACAAGAAAGTCTTGCACAGAGCAAGCAGAGTCTCCTGTCACCCCGGGAGGAAGGGCCAGGCCTGGAGGGAAAGACCCCCTTGAGGCCACCTGAAGAAGCAGAAACCAATTTGGTGGAGACAGAGAGTAAGACTGGAACAGAACCATGGGGTAACAGGAATGAGTCCTGTTGCCAGGGGCACAGGGAACAAAGCCCTCTCTGGCCTGGGGTCAGGTGGGGACCGTGCACCAGTCCTCCAAATCCCCTCCTAAGAAATTACTGAGGATGTGACTGAAAACCAGGCCTCTTGATGTTCATCACAGCGTGAAACAAACGCAGTCAGGGGGCTGCTGAGTAAGTCGAGGTACAGACACTTCTCAGATGATAAAAGTAACAGCATTGCACACCTCAGGGCATATGTGTCAATCCTGGGCAAGTGCACAACAGAGAAGTACACATTCCCATGTATAGTATAATGTTTTAAAATAGAAATATAAACATATAGCACATCACACAGAAAAGGTTTCCATGAACATAACCACATGTCGAAAGGCTGGATAGGGGCTTATCTTCTTGCCTGTTTACCTAATAAAGGCACAAACCAGCGAGCAGAAGCCCATCTCTTGGGCTCAGGCTTCAATTGCACCCCAAGGCTGTTGGGAATCCCCTGGCTATCTCTTAAGGCTGGCACCAACCTCTGCTAGGCACCACCTTTCTGGGGCTGCCCAAGCCTGATGGATCAGGGTTATGGCAGAGGAGATCCACTACCACACTAGGCAAGGGAGGAAGGACACAAAACTGGTCACATTGCAGGCAGCAGGGACCACGTGGTCATGGACTTGGCAGGGAAACCAAAAGGAGGGTCTTAGTTCCCCAAACCACCCACCTCAAGGGGGTCACTTGTGTGTCTCAAAGAGGCAGAAGAAGGGGCAAACAGATTCACACTGTATATATATTTTTAACAATAAAAGTAATACGTGTTCACATTTTAAAAAGTTAGTACTCTCAAGCATAAACAGCAGCACATTCACCTAGTCCCCCCGCCACTCCAGGAATAACCATCGTTTGTTGATGTTTCTGCATAGTGCTGTTCATTCCTAACAGACAGGTCATGGTGCAACCACCTCATCCCCACTAGAGCCATCCCCAGCCCTTCCCAAGGCTGGCACCTCCTGCCCAGCCCCCATCTAAGCCATTCCCCACCAAGCTTATCAGTCAGTGCCACTGTCAGCTCTCAGGTAATTTTGTCTTCTTTTATTATAAATCTCTGGGTACATACAGAATGACTTGTAAGAAGTAGAGTTGCTGGGCCCAGGGTGGGTGCCCTTATTGTCAAAGCTATTATCAAGCTATAGCTTATATACCTGAAAATACAAAGATTTGAAGTGTGAAGTTTTATTATTTTGAACAAATATACACATATACCTGTACAATCGCCACTCCAAGGTACAGAGGCGCATTTTTAAAAAATTAAATCCAATTTTGACATGTGTGTAATGCATTTGTATGGTACAGCTCCCACAGAACAAGGTTGCACGTGGAAGCCTCTGCTCCATCCCCGCAAGCACCCCATGCTCTGCCCAGGAGCAGGTGACACACTGAAAATGGGGAGCAACTGTCAAACGGTTCCTGAGTCACAAGCCCACCCACCTGGGCAATAACAAGGGGTATGCCAATGTCCTAATCAGCACTTGCTGAATGGTAAGTGCACACCGCACACCATTTTCTATGTGAAACCCTTTTTTTGCGTGAATGAATCAATCTTTCTCTATTCAGAAGAAAATCAGCACCTGGCCCTGATCTCCCTGGTGCTAATTCAGATGATTCCAAACCCTCAACTCAACAGGCTGTCTCTGCCCCATTTCCCTCAGTACTACGAGCCCAGGGGACCCACTGTCTCCAGCAGCAGGAGGCACCAGACTCCCAGGGCCACAAGTGGCCACCTCACACCTCAGCAACAGAAAACTAGGGCCATGGGTCTAGGAAGTTGTGGACAGAAAGGTTACCCATGATAAGAACTACAAGACAGTGTTGTTGCAGGACGGTGACAGCAGCCAGGGGCTGGCAGTGGCTTTTGTGACCTGGGCCCTGAGGGACCCATAAGGCCTCTCCAGTCTTATCCAAGAGTGGGCGAGTGACAGGAAAGACAAAACTTGACTGGGAAAGTTGGTCCTGCAACTCTCTGTACCAAACCAGGTGAGTCCACTCTGGTTACCACCGCCTTTTCGTCTGCACTGCCACCACCAAGCAGGATGGGGAAATGATACAGGGTGGAGCATGTCACAGGCACAAGAGCACCCAAGAGCAACCTCGAGCTCAGAGCCCACTATCCAGGCTCCAGATGTGTGACTGGCTCCCCCATCCCGGAATCAACAAGAACCTCCAGAATTAACCCTACCAGACGGCTGTACAGATTTTTGGGTCATTTCCGGATCTGCTGCTAGACCGCTGTACCTAATTTTCGGTACTTTGCCTGGTACGTGAAAAACATGACTCCAAGTTCCATCTTATTCTAACCACTTGTTTGCATGTAACTAACGTTTTTCTATATCATGTTGGTTTTTTCTCTTTAATGCTCAGGAGCCCAGGTATAGGGGACAGTTAGGTTCAGGGCCTCAGGTCTGGTAGGGTTAAAGCAAGAGCAACAACAAACACACAACCAACTGGGCTGGATGCTCTGAAGAGAATGTGGACATGACACAGCGTTTGCTTCCTTGAAACACTGTATAATGTGGCAAATGCCCAGGTTTGTTAGGGTCCTCACGCAGCTGAACAGAAATGACTGTCTGGAGTCGACTGCATGTTTACATCCAGAACATGGAAAAGCTGAGTCCTCTCAGGTTTGTTTTCTGTGTGTTTTTGATGTTTACCAATAGCCCTTTGCTATCATAACCCAAGGTAACTACCCCTTTATCTCTTCATTTTAATTTTTACTACAAAAGTAATTTTTTTTTTCAGAAAAATGAGATATTTAAAAGCAAAGAAAAGACAATAGAACTCAAGTCACCTCGCTGTCTGGGGGTTAACGAGCACAGCCATTTAGAATACAGCATTCTCATCACACATACAAGGTTGGACAATTAATTTTGCAAACTCATCCTAGGAAAAGTGCTCCATACCTCAGCGCTGAATATCACTACTGTTACCTTTGAAGTGCTCCCCTTGGGAAGCTGTGCACTGATGCCAGCGCCTAGTCCACCCTTCAAAGCAGTTTTGGAACTCTTTTTCTGGAATGGCCATCAGAGCTGTGCGCTTACGTTGGCAGTACTGTACAGACAACTCGGTAAGGTGTCATAACCTTGGCAAGTCTGTGAACTTAACTGTCAGATTTTGGGTACGACGACAGTTCTGATGGCGATTCCAGAAAAAAAAGAGTTCCCAAATTGCTTTGGAGGGTGGACTAGGTGCTGGTGTCGGTGCATAGCTTCCCAAGAGGAGTATTTCGAAGGTGACAGTAGTGATATGCAGCACTGAGGTATGTAGCACTTTTCCCAGGATGAGTTTGTAAAATTAAGTGTCCGACCTCGTATACAGTCACTTCTTTAAAAAAGGGGCACCCATGGGACACGCTCATTCAAAGGGCATTGGGTTCTGCAGGCAACTCTTGCTACTTAACCCCATTTCTGGTGCCAATGTGCAGTGCTAACAAACGTGCCCAAGCCCTGATTACCTAGGGTCAGCTGCTCCAGGTGGAACTGCTAGGTTAAGCACCACCTCTGCAGGCCCCCAACACTGGCACACTGCGACCATCAAACTAGGTCTCCAGGTACCCTCACCCACACGTCTGCAGTAGCTGCTAGGACAGGAGTCATCAAGCCCAGACAGGGGTCTTCAGCCCCCACTGAGCAAAGAAGAAGGCCACATTCAGCACCTCCCCACTGCCCCCTGTATCTGAGACATGCCCACTAAGGCAGGCCCTGGGGGAAGGCATGGGTCAGGGGTTCCCAACAACACCTAAGTGAACTCAGCCAGGACCCTGTCACACTTCTCCCTCTCAGCCTCCCACACCCTGTGCAGCAGAAAGATCAGCAAGGGCACAAGGGGCCTGGGCAGCTGCAGGCTTCATCCATCCTGACTCAGAAAACACAAGGGCACTCACGGGACTCCCCTCGAGTCTGTGCTCCTCCTGCTCCAGACCCACCTGGAGCCTGAACCCCACACAGCAAGAGGCCTCAAAATGCACCGCGGTGCCCTTCTCATACAAATGTGCACTGCTCCTGGTGGAGGACCCTGCCTACGGTGTGGCGCAGAGTTGAGCAGGTCTGAACTCGGGGGTCTCCTTAGCAATTCCAGAAGTCTGGGGGAGGTGGGTGGGTCATGGTGTGCTCTGCACTATAGATGAGACTGGTCTTGCATCCAGACCCTCCATGTTGACACAGTAGCAGGAGCCTAGAGCTGGTCTGCTCCTGCAAGAATGTCTCCCCTCTCCTTCCAGCCTCAAATCATACACAGATCCACTCAGCATGCAAGCATGTGGGGGGGGGAGGGTCCCAGAGGACAGAGAGGGGTGAGCACACCTCTGCATGCTTCCCTAGGACATCCATGCATCCATGCACGCTCCCCCCAGGGCATTTCTGTGCCCCTGTGCACCCATCCAACTTGGGTGCACTTCCAAGGCAGCACCTGGAGCAGCCCCCACCTCCTGCTCCTTGCTGACACCTTGCCTCTCTGAGGCCCTGGGGCAGCCCCTCCTACAGTGGCTCCAATGCTCAGTCTGCACAGCCCTGATTAGGAATCCAGCCCAGCCTGCCCTGGGATCCCTGAGCCCTGAGACAGACCTGGCTGTCCTGGTAGCCTCCTCGCTTTACAAGTGGAGGTCCTGAGTGACAGGAAAGTCACTTTTGGTTCCTAGTGAACCAGGTGAGCAAGCAGAGTCTCCACAGTACAGGGTCCCGGCATACCTTCTATGGCATCCGCTACGGGAGCTATGCGGGGACACAGTGTGGAAACAGGGAGAGAGGACATGGGGACCTGGTATCCTCTGACGTTGAGGCGCCTTGCTCAGAGGGCAGCCTAGTGGAAGTCTGATGTCCAAACATCAAAACTTCCTTTGAAAGAGCCATGCGTGTGGGGTCTGACAGCAAAGAAACATGTCCCTCCGGAGAGCAGCACTGGCAGTGTCGCTGGTCTTACCTGTGCACCCCTGGAGTAGGACCTGAAGATGGTGCAGAACCTGCCCTGGCCCGACGTGTCCCTGAAACACAGGGGGAGTCTGTGGGACACGGCCCATGGGACCCTGGCCAGCATGCGTAGCGTGATCCCTACAAAGTACTCGCTCGGCCCCCTTCCCCCTCCACAGCTTACACTGGCCAAACCTCTGTGGGCCTGGCTGCCATGGGAGACCGCCCTGCCAGGCTGAGAACCCCAAGCCTGTGGGAATTTACTTTTGACCTAAAGGTTCAGGAAAATGCTCTTTAAAGTGTAGCCCAGTAATGGGAAAGGAGAGGGGATGTGGCCACTATGGAAATGAGTCTTTATGGGCAAGGGAGAGCTGGGCTCTACCAGAAGAAACAGCCCTAGACCTTTTGGTTTCTGCCTAACAGAGCAGAATCCATTCCATATTTACATAAGACCTCTTTTTTTTTTTTTTTTTTTTTTAATGTGGGTAGTTCCCTGGCTGGGAATCGAACCCAAGCCGTAGCATTGACAGTGCCGAAGCCTTAGCTACTACACCACCAGGGAATTCCCTACATAGGACCTCTTTAAACAGCTATTCAGTGAAATATAAACAGGACTTCTTCCTGTTTCTTTAAGGATTCTTTTTTTGGGGGGGTGGGGAGGTAGTTCCCTGGCTGGGAATTAAACCCAGGCCGCAGCATTGAGAGTGCCAAAGCCTAGCCACTATACCACCAGGGAACCCCCTTCTTTAAGGATTCTTGCCTTAACTTCATTTAGCTTCCGAGGTCCCAGCAATAACTATGAAGTGCTGTAGCTCCTGCTCCCAGGCACTGCAGCCCTGCACAGCCCGACTCACCAGAGCTCCAGCTTGACCCGCCGGCCGTCCAGCAGGATGGTAGTCGTCTTGTAGTCAATGCCTGGAAGGAAACAGAGGGCAGCTGAAGGCAACTTCTGGTGACAAGCCTGCCAGGACCCACCTCACCAGGGCTCAGTCTCTACAACCCAGCAGAGTCAGGCAGAGGGGCACAATGCCCCCAGCTGCAGCCTTCTTATGGCTCCAGCCCAGTGACCAGTGCATGCTGGGCTCCACAGCACCAGTCAAAGGGAAGGTGGCACAGGAGTGGAGCCCAGCATGTTCACAGGAGGACAGCTTATCTCCAACTGCCATACTCTGTGTGGACCTCAAGTGGAACTCTCAAAAGATAATCGTACTTTGGAGTTCTTGGGTTCACTGTAGCCGCCAGGCACCGACAACTAGAGCGTGCCTGGAATATTATTAAGGGTAAACTAATTGCTAAAATACCATTTTTCTGGAGCACTCTCTGCAGAACCTACACATGTCATGTCTTTTTATGGGGAAAAGTCCAAGAGAAGTTAGTAGGAGCAGGGACAGTTCTGGACATGCTATCTTACATGTAAGATCTTCAACCAGTTTAACCATCTGGAAACTTCCTTAAAGCTCAGTGTTTCCTCCTCTTTTAAGCCTTAAAAATGTCACCAGTTTCATGGCTTTTTATATCAGATGCTCCAAGAGGGCTTGGAAATGGGCATTTTAACATAGGTGTTGGTCTCAGTGTGTATGCATGTGCAAGCTGACTTCAGACCATCTGCAGGCATTGGTGCCTCTACCCCTGCTGTGCTTCTGCCTGGTTAACTCCTAACTGTATATGTCAAAACCTGGCTCCTAGGCATCAAAAGACACTCAACAGAATGAAAATGCAACTCATGAAACAGGAGAAAATATTTGGACATCACACATGTGGCAAGAGATTGATATCCAGAATATATAAAGAAATCCTAAAACTCAACAACAAAACAACCCAATTAAAAATCAGGCAAAAGACTTGAATAGGTATTTCCCCAAAGAAGATATACAAATGACAATAAGCATATGAAAAGATGCTCAATGCCACTGATCATTACAGAAATATAAAACAAGCCACAATGAGAGATCATCTCACAATCATTATGTGGTTAATATTATCAAGAAAAACAGAAAATGACAAAGGTTGGTGAGGATGTGGAGAAATTGGAATCCCTGTCCATTGCTGATGGGAATGGAAAATGGTGGCCACTATGGAAAACAGTCTGGCAGTTTCTAAAAGAATTAAACATGGAATTGGCATATGATCCAGAAATTCCACTTCCGGGTTTTTATCCAGAAGAAGTGAAAACAGGAAATCAAACATGTATGTATTTGTATACCCATGTTCATAGCAGCAGTGTTATTCACAATAGTCAATGGTGGAAATAACCCGTGTCCATCCAGGGATGAATGAAATAATAAAATGGTCTATATAAACCATGGAATACGATTCAGTCTTTAAAAGGAATGAAACTTTGACACATGCTATAACATGGATGAACCTTGAGTACATTATGCTCAGAGAAATAAGTCAGAGGGACAAATGCTGTATGATTCCACTTCTATGAGGTCCCTAGATCAGTGATTCCCAACCTTTTCCTACTTGGGTACCCCCTTTAAACCCATTTCTATAAATTGTACCCTTTGTTTTTAAAAACAGCTGTTTTTAAATACTGACACTTAATAAATAAATAAATAAATACATACACTTTTGTTTAGTGCCTATCTTAATGTAAAATAGTGGAAATGAGGTAATAGGAAAGAAAAATTACTACACTAAAAGTACAAACCACAATTTAATTTTACAATATTCGTAAGTTAAATATTGATGATGATGATCAAATATTTAACAAACTTTTAATTTTTTAATAATAATATTTGTGTTATCTGGAAAGTCTGCAGTAATTGTTATGCAAATTACCAGCCAAACTGAAACATTGTTAGTGAGATCGAGCTTGCTTTGATGCACTTGGTTTCTTGAAATCAGGCTCAAAAGATGCAAGATACAGTCTTAAATCCAGACTTGCATTAAGCTTGTTGCTTTACTTATTTTTTATGAAGGTGTAAGGAGAAAAAGCTCTCTCCACTAGTTCAGTATTAGTAAATGTCAAGAGGTATTTGAGTGCCTTCTCACTGAGCTGTTTGTATTACTCACTGACATCTACCCAAAAGGTAGTAAGATGCTTTCTTTTAAAATCAGAATGTAAAAAAGCATGGTTGAAAGTTCAGTTAACTGCTCTTTTTCACTGATTGATAGTTCAGCTTCTTTGAAGAACTCTTCATTGAAGGGATCTGCAATCCAGTTGTTTCCTTTTCCATGTTGAGGGAAGTACTTATAAAAGGACACTTTAAGACCTCCCCAGTAACTTACAATATTCTCTTACATTTTGGGACAGGAGCAAGTCATTCTCAGATAGGAAGTGCAGAGTTTCAAAAACTTCAGGCTGACCTCTTTCAATACATGCTTTCCAAAAGTCTAGTTTTTAAATCATTGACACACTTCTGTCAGTTACTTTGAATATAGTGATTTGAGTTGTTTTGAAGTCTCAAGTTGAGTTTATTTCTAGAAAAATATCTGATAAATATTCAAGACTTTGAAGCCAATCACTGTTCTGAAACTTGGGAACAAGAGAGAAACGATGGTCTTCAAAAAATACCCAGACTTCATGTATAAGTTCAAACATCCCTGTAAGTACTTTGCCACGAGATAGCCACCTTACCTCCGATGAAAAAATAATGTGCTATGAATACTGTTCATTTCTTCACACAGCGCTTTAAATAATCTGGAGTTTTGTGGTTGTGACTTAATAGAATTTACAACTTTTACAGCCTCATCAAGAACATTTTTCAGTTCACTAGGAAGAGGCTTGGATGCAAGGCTTTGCCTATGAATGCAGCAGTGACTCCATGGTACATGGGGACCTACTTCTTGAATTCGGCCGTGTAGGCCTATAAAACAAGCCAACGTTGGCTTGCCTCTGTCAGTGCACACACCACAACAATTCAACCAACTAATGTCCTTTTCAAGAAATAACCATTGATTGCATTAACAATATCTTTTCCTGTGGTATGCTCCGTCAATGGGTAACAAAGCAACAGGGTTTCCTCAATTTCATTTCCTACCAAGTACCTCGCAATGATGAGCAAAATAGATAAATCAGCAATATCTGCACTTTCACTGACCTGGATGAAAAATAATTTATTTTTTTCTAATTCTATCTACTATTACAGCTTCAACATTGTCCAACATTTCCTGAATTCGTTGAGACATTGTATTGTTTGAAAAAGAGACAGTATTGATTCTGCAGACATGTTCTTCCCCAAACATATAAAAAAGAGTATCCTTAATAAAGGGAGAAATGAAATCTTCAGCTAGGTGTGGTTTTTACCACATTTAGCTGTGTGATAAGCAATATGGTATGAAGCCTCAACTGTATTTTCACTCTTTCTTTCCTGACATCATGTAAGAAGTAACAGTTGGATGCCTTTCTAAGTGCCAAAAATAATATATTTCTTTCTTTCTTTCTTTTTTTTTTTTTTGCCTTTTTTTTTGTATGTGGGTAGCTCTCTAGATGGGAGTCGAACCCAGGCCGCAGCACTGATAGCACCGGAGCCTTAAGCCACTACACCACCAGAGAACTCCCTAAAAAAATAATATATTTCTTTGTTTTTATACATAGGATGTTTAGTTTCTAAATGTTGCTCATGAGTAGAGAGGGTTTCATGCAACTGTTGGATGTTTTCCCACACACAACACACAAAGGCTTAGAACAATCAGTCATCATCCCCTATGAATGAAAACCCATATTTAATACACTCTTTAGGGTATTTCCTTTTCTTCTGTGTAGTATCTGAGGCACGCACCTCTTTACTATCTGCCGGTGTGGGTGTACTCATAGCTGTAACGCATGTAGAGAAGTACTTGGTGATAGGTTATAATCCACATCAAGTTTTGGTTTTTTAACCATTCCTATTGTCAACCACTGATCCATAACTGACATACTTAAAAATCACTGACAATAATAAATGAAATTATGTTAAACATAAATAAAAAAACTACTTGAAAAGAATCATGATTGTAGACAATGCCTTTACTTTTACTCAGTCAATAACTAAACTGATCAAACAGACTGGCTACAGATGTATTTGTATGTTTGGGAAAGTTCTAGAAATGTCACAAATGGATTGTTTGGAAACTGTGAGTAATGACTGGTCGAAGAGTGGTTTGGGGGAAGGGTTCACAGCCTCACTCTCACCAATCACCATTGGCTAATATGATCTAATTTTGAAGTGTCAGCATTACAGGTGATTCAAACTTAACATTTATTGTTCTATAATTAACATTTTGCATTTTTAAACTTTGTGTTTTTTTGCCATTACTGATTATTTTTTCATGTACCCCTGAATGGCCCAGAACGTACCCCTGGGGGCACTCGTATCACCACCTGGGAACCGATGCCCTGGAGAAGTCAGATACATAGAGACAGGAAACAGATTAGAGCAAGTCTGTCCAACCTGTGGCCCAGGAAGGCTTTGAATGGGGGACCCAACACAAATTCATAAACTTTCTTAAAACATTACAAAAATTATGCATGGATCTTTTTTTTTTTCTTTTTTAGCTTATCAGCTATTGTTAGTGTTAGTGTATTTTATGTGTGGCCCAAGCCTATTCTTTTTCCAGTGTGGCTCAGGGAAGCCCAATGATTGGATACCCCTGGATTAGAGGTTACTGGAGCTAGGGGAGATGGATGAGGAGTCAGTATTCAATGAAGAGAGTTTCAGTTTGGGAAGATGGCAAAGTTCTAGAGATGGATGGTCACACAACAGTATACATGCACTTAATGCCACTGATATGTACACCTAAAAATAATTAAATTGGTATATTTCATGTTACATATATTTTGACACAATTATTTTTTAAAGTGAGAGAAGATTCTCTTGCACATGTTCTAAGTGAAAAAACTATTCTTCAGGAAAAAAACAGAACTCAGGCGTGTCTCTACCGTCCCTCCTCTGTATTTGCCCTTCCCCTCACTCTCCTCTGCTGATAACCAGCTTCTTCAGGTGGAAGATCCCGGAATTCTCTGTCAAACAGGAAGCACAGATGTGATCCAGGCCTGGCCTCCTCTTAGTCCTGGCTCCACAGCTTCTGTGAGACCAACCCAATGAGGGTAATTTCCAGGAAGGCTATGGATATGGATGGCCATCCCGTAGGTAACATCCCCTTCATGTGGCAGATTGGCCCAGCAGCCTTGGGCTGAGGGGACTGGACAATGACTGCTCCCTGCCACCTGCCACGGCTGGCCCCCATGAAAGGAGACCAGTCCCTGCTCTCTGGCAGCTCCATTCAACACTCTGCCAAACTCGAGCGTGTGATCCAGGCGGACAGGCACTCAGAGTTGGGAACTGGTATCAAGGAGGGGCTCCTCTCCCTGCCCGCTCTGCTGCACAGCTCCCTTCCCCTATCCCATCAGAGGAAACGCTGCAGAGGAAAAGCTGGGGTTTGATGGCTAAGTGACATCATCACTGAAATGATTTAGGCTCACAGATGGTGGACGTGCTCTCTGGAGCACTCTGGTCCTGGTCTTCAGGGACAAATAGCCCCCACACCTGGTGCCAGCACAGGCATCCTGAGAGGGCTGACCACTGGTGTGAGGAGACTGAGGAAAGGGGCAGCTGACCCATACAGCAGACAACAGGGTCCAGCTGAGGATGGCCTAGGAACTCAGCTGACACGCTCCCATGGATAATGGAAAAATTCAAACATACTCTTCATGTTTACTCTGCCTCTCACTCCCCCCACCCCAAATCTAGATAAAAAGTTGGTGTGCTTCATAAATTCATAGAAAATATAGACATAGCAAGTCTAAAGAGAGAGAACTGTAGAAAGGCAGAATCTTCCCTCCATAAACAAACACAGATAGCAATCAAACTTCACTATGAATCAGTTCTGACAATTCTTGGGCCTCAGGACTTGTTGCTGGAGAATTTCAATCACCCCCTTCCTTACTTCACCCCACTAGTCCTTAAATATTGAGCAGTTCTTTGAAAAACAATGATGACCAGAGGTTTCATTCAAAACATTTAACATCTTGAACAGCAGTCATGACCATTCAGAAATCAGCTACAGGAACCAGAACCGCTGCTGGCACACAGGTGTCAACCAGACCCTTTGGGAGCTGAAGCAGCTCACACATGGGGAGGGAGGGCGGGGGGTGGGTCACACAGGATGACCAGGTCTCAGGCTCTAGGACTGCAGACACACCCTGGAAGGGCACAGGGTTCGGGGACGCCATCGGGAGTCCCAGGGAAGATGCATGCTGTTCTGATTTCCAATCCTTCTCACATGACCTTTTTACTGTGAAAGCTTTCAGGGTATTTATCTACCCAGTGCTCTGGGGGGTATTTTTCCCTCCCTGTCCTAGGAGTCCGGAAGCCCTTCAGGCTCCCAGTTCACCCCTCTACCGACACACTCCTCCAACCCACACCCTGGCCTCCCATTAGCCAGGGAATGACCTCTGGGTTAATGGCAGTTTTCTTACCTTTCCTCCCATCTCCATCTTTTAGTTCCACTTTCTAGGAGATGCCCTCAGCTTTAACTTCTAGCCCTTCCATGATCTTTATATAGCTACTTTTTATTTATTTTCTAATAGCTCTTTCTGGTCTTCTGGAATGTTCCTTTCTAATAGCATCCTGCTCTTGGTTCTTGGAAGTAGTATCTCTGTATTTCAGACAACATTAATGACAAGATTGTTAAGTTACTCAGATGTCTTTCCTCACCTTAGGGCAGCCCTTAGCTGTCCATTCACCCCTCAGAGACCCTAAAAAGCTGCAGAAGTTCTGGGTGACTCTAGCTTGTGAACTGGGCTCATGATGAAGCTGCCAGGTGCCTCAGGGTGTGTGGAGCTCACATCTCTTAGACTAATGACTGTTATAGCAAAGACTGTCGGCTGCCTCAGGGCTCCTACATGAGCACTAGGGGTGGGGCAGCCAGGGTCTCCCCATTTGGAATGGAAGTGCACTCAGCCCTCCACTATGCCTGATTCTCCCAGAAGATGGACCTCCTGTCTCTCTGCTGGGGGTCAGCCAGCCTTTTGGCCCCCACCCTGATTTCAGCCTATCATCCTCATGCTGAGTTCCAAGAGGCCTGGGAACATGAAGTGTGGGGTCCAGAGCTGTGGGGTCTCCATCAGCCCCTCACAGCCCAGACTTCAGCTCTTTGCATTTAGCAATGGCAGTGGCACCTGCTTCCCAAATTGTCAACCCCTCTCATCTGTAAGGATTCACAAGTTTTTAAAAATGTCTTTTCTATTGTTTTCATGGGGTTTCGGAAGGGAGTGGCGATTCATTTGACACAAATTACTTCTGAATTTCTATTATACACTGGACATTGTTCCAGGAGCTAATGGACTCATACCACTGCCCAGCGGACTGGCCCTAAGTTTTGCAGGGCTGCCACCACCTTGCAAACCACAGGAGACTGGATTTTGTTTGTTCAGAATTTTACCAGGAATTGTTCACCATTTTAGAAAAATCACATCACCCATAGTGACACATACACCAGGTACATATTTTTTTATTGTTAGACTTATTAGGGTGACATTGGTTAGCAAGAATTACATAGGTTCCAGGTGTACAATTCTACAGTGCATCGTCAACTTGTATAAGTTTACCACCCAGTGAGTTCTCTTTCCATCACCTTATATTTAGCTTCTCCTCCTCCTCCTCCTCCTCTTTCTCCCATCCTCTCCCCACTTGTCCCCAAATAAACATTAAACTATTGATTGGGGTTTTTGTTTGTTTTTTCTTTGTTGCTTTCAGTTTCATATTCCGCATGAGTGAAGTCATACAGTTCTTTGTTTTTTCTGTCTGGCTTATTTCACTAAGCATGATGATCTCCAGGTCCATCCATGTTGTAGTAAATGACAATAGTTCATCTTTTCTTACAGCTGAGTAACAGTCCATTGTGTATATGTACCACAGCTTCTTTATCCAGTTATCTGTCGCAGGGCACTTTGGTTGTTTCCATGTTTTGGCCACTGTGAACAGCGCTGCGATGAACATTGGGGTACATAAGTCTTTGCAGACAAAGGTTTTCAAGTCTTTTGGGGCAGATCCCCAGAAGGGGTATTGCTGGGTCATATGGTAACTCCATTCCCAATTTTCTGAGGAACCTCCACACTGCCTTCCACAGTGGCTGTACCAGTTTGCACTCCCACCAGCAGTGTACCAGAGTTCCTTTTTCTCCACAGCCTCTCCAGCACTTGTTATTCCTTGTCTTGTTGATAATAGCCATTCTCACAGGTGTGAGGTGGTATCTCATTGTGGTTTTGGTTTGCATTTCCCTGATAGCTAATGAGGATGAGCATTTTTCATATGTCTGCTGGCCATTTGTATTTCTTCGTGGGAGAAGTATCTGTTTAATTCCTCTGCTGCCAGGTACAGTTTTACTCTCAGCATCTAGTACAACTGCACCTAAGCACTGATCTAGTGAAACACAAATGATTCTTCAGTGCCTTGCACCCCATTTTCTTGCCCCTTGTATTACAAATACATATATACGTGCACATGTCTGTTTTAGTTCTAAGTGTAAGGAGAATACATTATCTATGCATTTCATTCATTTTCAGGACATTAAGGGGATGCTGCAAAGCAATGGTCCAGAAGGACCTGCCAGACCTCAGTACAGCACATGTTGGTGGCCTCCCCATATCATGTCCCTGCATCGCTGGCCTCGTGTCCCAGTCCTTGACAACAGCCAAGGCCCGGAGCAGCACAGAGCAGCACACTGGCTCCAGAAAAACACTGATGGAGGGTGGAGTTGCAAGAACATTATAATTACCTGGCTGCTGACTCTGCCACCCTTCAATGAGGTATTTCATAGCACAGATTCAGAGAATGGAAGTGAAGGAGGAAGGAGAAATGGTACCAAAAAGTTCGTTAAAAGTTTCAACTTTCTGGAATGTCACTTTGTTTTTCAACAGTTGCCCACATCCTGCTGGTTTGGGGAGTTCACCAGGACACCCCTTCCTGCCCACTGAGACCCATTTCACGAGTAGCTGTAAGCAGAGTTGTGGGGACGCACAGGAATGGGACATCTGCCACCTAAGTGGGGTGTCTGTGGCCATGTGGCCAGTCTGTCAAGAACAATCTGGTGCACAAGCCACTCTCCTCAGGCCAGATAGTCTCCTACACAGCACAGTGGTCACTCTGCTCACTGAAGTCGAGCCATGGTGTTCCACTAGGAGTCACCAGGCAGAGCAGACTGGAAGTCACCCCTTCCTCCTCCACATCCCCTCTTTTAGAGCTTCATAATGCTTGCATGTCTGTTAGCACTGATGCAGGACAACAGACTCCCAAGAAAACCCAATCACTACAGCCCTAGGAAATTACAAGGCAATCAGGGCAAGGGAACAAACACACATGAACAAGAACCAAAAATTCTCAGCTGTCTGTTCAGATCTGCCCACTCAGGTTTGTTTTGGGTGCATAAATCAAGATTGTTGGATATTTTAAAGTTCAATTTTCCCCTATTTAGAGAGAGCAGGGGTTGATCAGCATCAAGACCATTATGTACAGCCTGGCTGACCTCCAAGTTAGGGCACTTCGCACACACCTGCACATACGCCACTCAGACCAGCTAGATGGAGCAGGTGAAGAGGGACATCACTGCCCAGATAGCACATTTGCTGCCACATCCTTTCCATCTGCAGTTCTAGTCTCTTATGGAAGAAACGGCTAAGTGTGTAATCATCCAGCTACTTTCCAACACCATTAAAAGCCACAGGACGACTTTTTAAAAATTCATAATAATGAATAAAAAAAAAGAGTGATGAAAGACTGGATAAAGAATGAAACAGAAAATGCTAACTGATGTCTTCCTTTGCAGTGTTTAAACCAGAAACCAGAACACTAGCTAGTGTCCAAAGGAGAAAACCATTTCCAGCAGGTCCTCCCCATTGTGCAGCTCCCCAATGGGGCTGAAAGCACCCCAGGAAGTGCTTCCCACACTCTGTGCCCTCAAAGCGAGACAGTGACCTGGCTGAACCCAGGTCACTTAGTGACTTCATGGAAGGCTCAAGAGCCGCACGGCCCCTCCACACTGGCAGGAAATGCTGTTGTGTTGAAAGCCAGGTTGTTGGTGTTTTACACATTTCCCAATTTCACCTCCTGGGAAGCTCAGCCCCAGTCAGGCTGTCTGAATGAAACACAACGTGACATCCAGTTGTAGTGTGAGGGAGCCACTCCCAAACCCAAGACATGCACAGCTGCTGTTTGTTAGTGTTACTCCTTAGTGAGAGAAAGTAAGTTCCCAAAGGCAGATAAAAGGCAGGACAGGAATTCTAGGAACCAGAAAAGGCTTTCCATAACACAGATGCGTGGAAGTGCCCTGGGATCCACACACCAGCTATCCAGGCAGCCCCAGGGCTAGGCAGTCCTCCTAGATATGCATGCAGCCTGAGACACCTAACCAGCCTTGACACTTCCTCTCCCAAGGGTAAGGCCACAGCATATAACCATGCCAAGGAAATGCTCCTTGCACCACAGAACATGTTGGGGACAGAAAAGGAGTTCCACTTGTCTTGGTGGGCACACAACTTGATGCATTCTGATGGAGGCAATACTGAGGAGTGTAGCAGGCACTCTCAGGTGGGCCCAGGATTCTGTCCCCTGGCACTCACGTCCCTGGGTACACCCTTCCCCTTGAGGGTGGTAGGAGCTAAGACTTGCTTCTGACCCTGAGTAAGGCCAAGGTGATGGATGTACCCTCCATGATCACATTACATGAGACTCCTGCAGATGGATTCTCTCCTTTGTTGGCTCTATGAACAAGATGCCCAATGGAGAGGCCCATGTGGCCAGGAACTGAGGGTGGCCAGGTGCTGCTAACAACCACATGAGTTTAGAAGGGATTCTGCCCTAGCCCACCCTGACTGCAGCCTGTGAGAAAACCTGAGGCCTTGTGAGGGCCCTCCAGGCCCTCCTGACCGACAGAAACTATGCACTAATAAGTGGATGCTGTTTTAAGATGTTCGGTTTGTGGCAATTTCTTAGTCAGCTCAGGCTGCTATAACAGAATATTACAGACTGGAGGGATTATAAACAGCAGAAATTTATTTCTCACAGTTTTGGAGGCTGAAAGTCCAAGACCAGGGTACCAGCAAAGTTGGTATCTGGTGAGAGCCTGCTCCCTGGTTCAGACAGCCGACCTCTTGCTGTGTTCTCACAAAGTGGAAGGGAGGAGGAGTCTTTTATAAGGGCATTCATCCCTTTCATGAGGCTCTACCCTCACAACCTAATCACCTCTCAAAGGCCCTACCTCCTACTACCACTGCCTTGGGGGTTAGGTTTCTACACATAAATTCTGGGGGGAAACAAACATTCAGCCCATAGCAATAACTAATACATATCTAACAGAAATGCAAACATATACTCCTCTGATTAGCAACTGTACATACAAAATCTATCAAAACAACACAACAAAAGAACTTTTTAGAAGGGTGTGATGGATAGAGTAACAGCCCCAGAGATGTCCACCTCCTAATCCCTGGACCCTGTGAACATGCTTCCTACAGGGTAAAGGGGCTATACAGATGTGGTTCATGGATCTTGAGAAGGGAGAGGATCCTGGGTTATCTGGGTGGGCCCAATGTCATCCGATGAGGCCTAAAGGGGGGAACTCTTGCCTGGCTGAGTCAGAGAGATGGGATGAAAGGAGAGATTCAAAACCTGGGAGGGACCTAATCTGGATTTAAAGATGGAGGAAGGGAACACAAGTGAAGAATGTTGGGATAGCCCTCAGTTTACAGCCAGCAAAGAATAGGGACCTCGGTCCTACAACTGCAAAGAACTGAATTCTGACAACAACTCAATGAGCAAGGAAACAGACCTCCCCTAGGGCTTGCAGAAAGGAACACGGCCCACAGACACCTTGACTACTGACTTATGACCTACAGAACTGTAAGATAACAGAACAGATAACAGAAAAGACAGCAGTAACAGAAAAGGAATATCCAGGTATAAAAGTAACTAAAGGCTATTTACTATACCTTCTTGATGGGATAGAAATTGCTCAACTGCTTTGGAAAATCGGTGGTATCTACTAAAGCTATACATATACACACCCTGCAACCCAGCAATCCCACTCCTCAGAGTATCCCTGACAGAGGAGTTCTCTGATGGTGTAGTGGCTTAAGGCATTGGCACTGTCAGCGCTGCGGCCTGGGTTTGATTCCCAGGCAGGGAGCTACCCACATACCAAAAAAAAAAAAAAGAGTATCCCTGACAGAAATGTGTGCATATATGCACCCAAAACATGTACAGGCATGTCTTGTTTTATTGCATTTCCCAAGTATTGCGTTTTTTTACAAACTGAAGGCAAGGCCCTCTACTAGCCAAAAGATTACAACTCGCTTTATTGAGGTGATCTGGAACAGAACCCACAATATCTCTGAGGTATGCCTATATGAGAATTTTCACAGCACTATTCAGAATAACCCCAACATGAAAACTATCCAAAAACCCACCTGTAGAAGAATAAACACGTGGCAGTACTACAATGAAATCTATACACAAAAGAGTGAACAATAACTACACATGATAACATGGCTGAATCTCACAGAAAATGGAAACACAAAGAGGCCAGACACACAAGAGTGCATACAGTGTGATTCCACAGATAGAAAGACTCCAGAAATGCAAACTGGTCTATAATATAAAGGTCAGTGGTTACCAGGTCTGGGGGCAGATGAGGAAAGTCTGCAAGGAGCATGAGGACTGAGTGTGGTGATGGTTTCCCAGGTGTGCATATCTATCAACACTCATTAAATTTCAAACTTTAAATAGATGCAGGCTTTTGGTGCATCAATTATACTTCAATAAAGATGATTAAAAGGAAAGAAAGGCTGACAACATCAAAAATTGGCCAAGCGTGGAACTTGCACACGTTGCTGGTGGGAGCTCAAAATGGAGCAGAGTGACTTTAGGATGCAGTTTGGCAATTATAAATTACACAAAGACTTGTGTGTTTTCAATGTTTCATGCCACTGAATCATGTACTTACAAATGGCCGATATGATAAATATGCATATTTTACCATAAAAATAAATTTTTAAAAATGTTCAAAGGATTTGTACAAGAATGTTCATAACAGCATTATTCGCAATAACCAAAATCAATAAATAATCAAAACTACTGATAGGTAAATAGATGAACAAATTGGGATATATTCATGCAAAGGAATGTTACTCAGGAACAAAAAAGAATGAACATGAATGAATTTCACATACATTATGCTGAGTGAAACAAACCAAAGACAAAGAAGACCATATTGTATGTTTCAATTTACAGGAAGTTCTGGTGAGAAGTACCTTAAAGTGACAGGAAGCAGACCAGTAGGGGCTGGGCCTGGGGGACCAACTTCTAAGGGGCAGGAGAGAACTTTCAGGGGAAATGGAAATGTTCTAGGGCAGTGGTTATATAGCAGTGGTTCTCAACCTTCCTAATGCCATGACCCTTTAATATAGTTCCTCATGTTGTGGTGACCTCCATAAAATTATTTTCGTTGCTACTTCATAACTGTAATGTTGCTACTGTTATGAATCGTAATGTAAGTATCTGATATATGTTTTCCGATGGTCTTAGGTGACCCCTGTGAAAGGGTCGTTTGACCCCCAAAGGGGTCGCCACTCACAGGTTGAGAACCGCTGTTATATAGGAATATACACTTGTCAAAACTCATTCAACTGTACACTCAAAATGGGTATATTTTATTGTATGTAAGTTGTATCTCAATAAAATTTATTTTTAAAATAGTAAACCCACCGAGTATTGATTGACCTGCTCAGAGTTTTGATCAATCAGTAGGCCTTTTGACCATTAAAGGCTGAATTACCCTCCAAGGTGACTCTGAATACTGATCAGAGCCAGATGTGAACACCCATTCCCTAACGTGCTGACCACAAAGACATTCTGGTAACAAGGAGGATCCTTCCATGGGCTGAGGTCTGCCACCACAGGCGTATATACAAGCCTGCTGCTGGAGAGAGAAGGAAGGGGGCTGCCTGGTGAAGGACGGAAAAGGAAGCAGAAGTTACCTAATAAATTTTAAAATGCCTGTGTGTGTACACTGGCATGCCAGGTTTTGGGAGAAACTCTAGAGCAGTTTGCAACTGGTTTCCTATGAGGGGAGAGCTTTTCCTTAAGGCCTTAGAAACCACACCAGGCCAAACCAAATCAAAGCTTTCTGCTGTCCATAAAGAACAAGCACATCCACATAAAACACCTGGCAAAATACAGGACATTTTAAAAAATTAATCATAACCCAAAACATAGAGATAACCACCATTAATGTTTTCATGTATTTCACTCCTCAATTCTTTCATTTGACATCCACTTATACACTACATAATTACCTTTTTCATACTTAACAAGATACCAGATTTCCCCTATCATTGAATATTCATTTACTATTCCTCCAAACTAGCATTTTTAAAGGCTATATAATAATCTTACCCTATGGATATACCATATATCCACTGCTAGACCTTTAGGCTATTTCAGGTTCTCCATTTTTATTAAACAAAAAAACAAAACACAAAGCCTTGATTTTCTCTAGTTGTCTCTCCTATCATTCCCCAGAAGAGATTACTAATTACTCAGTTAAAAGGGAAGATATCTTAAGGCTCTGGATACATGCTGCGGAGTCCCTTTAAGAGCAACACACACACACAACCCAGTGTACTTTTAGTGCTGAGTATTATCAGACTTACTCTGTGATAGACTTACAAGTGAGTGTTCCATCTATTTAATTTTAAGGTTGAACATCTTTCCATGCATTTTTCATTAGAATCTTCTCTCTGCGACTCTTTGTGTGGCCCTTGTCAAATGACTTAAAATGAGGAAAATACTCCCACTAATGACACCCACAAAGTTGTTCCCATCCATCAAGGGGCCCTTGTCACTGCTGATTCGGACCCAATCAAGTCACTGCCAGCCCCAAAGACAGAAGCGTGAGCATGCAACTAGGACTATTGGTTCCTAGGGAAGACCTGTGTCACAGGCTAGCGCAGCAGCCTCTGCAGGTTGACGAAGACTCCATCTGCCACACTGCTCCTGAGATCTGTGCTTAGGGAGAGGCCTCCCTGCTGCTCAAACTGTGTCTTTAAGAAAACTAGACTCAGCCCCTAAAGACTTCCGGCAGTTTGAGAGCCCCTACCAACACCAGGTCTTGGAAGAGAGAGGACGAAACTACAGGAAACAGAAATCAATACAAAACGATTAGGTAAAATAGGAGACTTGCTGAACAAGTGCTGAATGGTGCATCCGTAATGGCACTGAGCCCAGAGACTTTGGGAGCGGAAGTCAATGACAATACGTGGGCAGGGTATAGGAGGGTCATCACTGCTGCCACGTCAGCGCTCCCAACTCCTCTGCAGTGACTCTCGGACCTAAACACTTGGAGTTGACATTAACTTATTTGCCTAGAGATCTGGCACTTGGCTGTGCACACTTTGACACTTTTCAAAATCTGTGAAGTGCCTGCCTTTCCAGTACTTGGGCCTTCTTCTATTCTCTGTTCTTCCTCAAAGATGCCAGGATGCCCTCTTTGTGGGGTGGGGGATGCTCTCTCTTGGGATGTTGGCTTCCCAACACCAAGCGCTCTGCACTTCCTCTTGGTTAGATCACTCCTCCCTCCATAGGATCCTGAAGGCATGTCTCTCCTAGCATCCACCCCATCCTGCATGAATTGCTTCCCTCTGTGGGTCTAACCAAAGTACCACACCCCTCTGAGACATCAACACCTAGCACCTTGAGGGGCCAAAGCCCATCTGGTCATGCCTACCGTCCTGCTCTTGTCCTTGGGCCCCACCTCCTCCATGAGTGCCAGGTTTACCTATCCCCTAACCCTCCTCTGCCTTCTGTATGTGAAGGACACATACAGTTAATGAGGTATTTAATATCCCCAGCTTGGCAGAAGACAATCATGCACTGTGATATCACAGTTTGCCCATGACTACCAATGCTATGCAAGTACAATCTAACCAGGAAACCTCAGTTACTATATCAAAGTTCAAACTCACTTGATTCACTTGTATTTATCTTCATTTCCTGCCCCAAGGATGACCCCACACACCTGGTATTGGCTCAGACCCTCTCCTGGTCTCTGATGCCTGTGCTCACAGTCCCATCATCTTAAGGGCCCAGGACAGTAAATTCTGCCCCACAGCTATCTCCCTCCCGTCTCCCATTCTTTCTGAAGCCTGCTTCAAGCCAGGGTACTGGACTCTAGACATCCCCCCACTTTCTCCAAATGCCCAATGGACGACGCCCTGACCAATGTGGTCCCAGGCCCTGCAATACCCCATCAAGAGGTGCTGCCCACCTCTGAGCCTGGCTCTGACTCCACCAGCTTCTCCTCCTCCTCACCCCGGCCCCAGATCAGGAAAGCAGCCAGCTTCTGAGGGATCGACAATTTCACACCTTGATAATTACAATTCAAACATAACAGGAGGCAAAAGTGCCTGTAGGACCCTCCGCCTATTTCTCCACTCCCTGTTAGGGTTCCTTCCTGAAACACATTTCTATTTAGTTCATCATCCAAGCCACAATCTTGATTATGAGAACAATGACATTATATGTATACAACATGACACACAACCCTGAAAGAGGGACCCAGTTCTACACAGCAATGCACCTGCCATGAAAGCATTTGCCTGTTATCTGCTTGAGTGTACAGCAAGTGCTAAAGATTGGGGACAAACTTAACATTGAAAATATTCTACTTACTCACTTGTTTTCTGAAAAATTAAGAAAGCCTACACCAGTCAATTTACAAATCAACCCAGTTAGCACAATCTCAAGTAGATAAGGAAACCTGTCCCACCATCCAGCCTGCCACCCTCTCAGATGGAAGCAGGTTGATCTTTACAACACACACAGCAGGTGAGTGTCTCAGGCAAAGGGGTAGAACGGGCACATACTGGTCCATGTATTGCCCTTTGTGGCCTTCTGGAAACCTCTCTGGAAACCCATGATTTGCTGCCCTGACAAACAGTTGGCAGCTGACGTGGGAGCTCTCGGGGCTCTGCTGCTCTGTTGGGCACAGCCAGGAGGGAGGCAGCAGGGCAGGAGTAGTACAGTGAAGGGAGAACAAATGGACCTCAGTGACTGGTCCTAGGCCCCAGAGCAGAGGGAAGAGACAGCCCCCTGACCAGGGATAGAGATGCTGGGAGGAAGGAAAGAAGAGTTCAGTTTGGGATGCACTGAGAACATGCAAGCAAAACAAACAGGACGTACTAGAGAGAAGGGTTATGGTCATCAGAGAGAGGAGACAGGCCAGGTCCAAGGTGAAGGTGAGGGCATGAGGGCACCTAGTGAGTAGAGGGTTGCACCCATCAATCAGCACCAGACTCCCAAAGACGGGGATCAGACAGCCAGCACCTAGGAAGATAAGACTGTGCCAGGCCCCACTTTGCCCACAAAAGCTGAAGGCTCTCAGCCTACCTGAGCCTCAGTTCCTCATCTATGAAATGGGATGAGGACGACGCCTCTATCACAGGTGGCAATGAGGATGAGCACAAAGGAGCTCGATCCTGGGCCTGGCACACATCACACTCAGGCCAACACCCAATTCAAAACCTGTCATCTAACAGAGAAAAGGCAAGCCCCCCCCCAAAATGGCCGGGAAAATGGATGAAACCCAAACACGAGCACCCAACCAAGTAGAGAGGGAAACCGGGACTGGGAGGAGCCAGCTGTGTGGTGACTATCAGAATGGGGACACTGTACACAGGCTGCTCCCTCATTTAGAACACACATCTAGTTAGCACCTCCTGTGTGCAGGTCTCATGGTAGCGTTGAGGACAAAGTAACGGACAAGCTGCCAGGGATGTATAGACTAGATGCACTTCCTGACTTGAGAAAACAGCATGGAGGAGCATTTGAAGATGCTGTGTCCCCTGCAGTTTGAACTGAGGACAGAAACCCAGTTCCAGCCAGGTAAGAAGAAACATTTGGACCTGTCCAATGAAAAGCCATGGAGCTGGGGGAAGTGGTGAGCTCTATCCTGGCCGCCAGGTCACTGATGTGGGTAACACTCTGGGACACTAGGAGCAAAGGCACACAGTGTCCTCCCTCAATGGACACAGCACTAACAGAGAAAACCAGCAGGCCCAGACATTCGTAGCAGACCTCAGTGCTTGCCTGGCTTTGTCCACATTCTCCACAGATGCCTTACTCCTTCCTCTCTCCCCGCACACCCTGGGCTCAAAGTACACAAGCATCCTGTACATTCAGCAGCTCCTACAAACACTGACCCCCAGAGGAGCACACAAGGAGAGATGGAGTTATGTCCACTTTCAAATCTTCCAAGACACAGGCCTATCAACTATGATGCATTTTCCTGTCGACCCTCAATCCTCAACGTGAAGATATGAGAGCCAAGGTGAGGAGGACACCACTGTCTTAAGACCTTCACCACCCTAGGTAAAACAGGATGGGCTGTGCACGAAGGTGCACCCAGCATGCCGCCTCAGGGAGCCATCACCTGTAGCACAGTCAGATCTGGCAGTGCACCGGCAAGTAGAAGCTGCTCACAGAACAGTCTACCTTGTTTCTGTCAGCTCCCACAACCCAGACTCCTTGCCACTTATGCTCTGGAGCATTATTTCCCCAGCAGATGCCCAGTAGAACCTCTATGCAAAGTGTTCTGCTCCGCCCAAGGAGAGCACAGATCCTCCCCTAAAGCCACTGCTGTGTATTAAGGGAAAGCAACCTCCCGAAAGGAAGGTGTCCAGGTCTATGGAAACATATAAGCATGGCGCACATCAGCGTCATCAGACACCAAGAGCCACCAACTCCACAGGAGTTGGCACATTGTCACATGGCTCATCACTGCTTCAGGTGCCAGCACTAGAAAAGGCTGTTTTGATGACTCATATGTTTGTGAAGCTAGGGAAGGCAACGTGCACTCCTGTACCTGTCTGAGGAACAAGCTAGACAGGACTTCAATGTGGGTAAGTCATCTGGGTGGCCTGAAGAAGGGGGTTTGGTTACACGCCCATCACCGGGTGGGGACCTCCTTGCCACAAGTCATCTGCTCCTAGTCAGAAGAACCATGCAAGTTTAGGCTGAAAACAGGCTGAAGGCTTTTAACAACAAAAGAGAAAAAAAATACATGTATATCCTTTGTAAGAGGATCAGAAAAAAAAAAAAAAACTCCTAAATATCACAATGCTTTCAAAGGACAGATTCCCATGATGCTGAATCCTGAAAACCAATTGCTCCAGAGCTTCCAAAACCCCCCTTCAGAAGAGCAAATTAAGTATATTCAGGTTCACCAACTTCACCGTGATAAATAACAGTGGGCCTTGGGTTAGCGAGCTGACACCCTGACCACGAAGACCCACTCCTTATGTTGTGCATGTCTTAACCTCAAGGATCCCTAGACACAGGGGCTGGGCTCTCTGTATTCTCTGCTTGATACCAAGGGAGACCCACAGGGGTCATGAGTGTGCCCTGGCCCTAAGAGCACATGGAGCCTTTCTAAGAGTGAGCTTTCTTCACCATTTCTGGCAGATGGCTCTGCTACCTCAGGCAGGTCTCCACATTTTATTCAATAATGGCCCCACTTCAGTCAGCATGTGATAGGAAGTGTGGCAATGCATTGCTATTTGACAGAGGGGACAGGAGGCGGGTCCTATCTCTCCAGCTAGTGGCTCTGTATTCCCTGAATGCTCACTGCACCCAGCTGGAGCACCTGATGGTGAGGCTGAACTGACCCTCAGAAGCACAAATCTATGTTCCGGGAAAACACTGCCGGCCCTGATAAAGTCCAACCCCTCTCACACTCTACTCATGCTTTTCCAAACACACACCACCAGCAGCTCAAGAGCGGAGCTCCAGGAAGCAACACTTCCATGGGAAAAGCAAGTCAACAACACATGGTCTGAGTCAGGAGGGGACACCTTTGATGGTTGCTGCCAAGTGCCCATTAAGGTGGTAATGGTTGGTGAAGGGTCCTGCTAACACCTCAATGGAGGCCCTCACTCACATCCTTGGGCTCCTGAAAAAACGAACCCAGGGCTCCTACTTCCTTGCCCTGCCAGACGTCTCCTCTATGATAGGGCTGAGAGCATGTGCTTTGTGAGGTGGCACAGCATGAATCTGGCACAGCTGTCCACTGCTGAAGCTATCATACTGCTGTGCAGGAAGGGCATTCAGCCAGTCCAGGTAACCCAACAACCTTGACAAGTCTTAAAACAAGAGTTGGGAAAAAGCAGCATCCACATTCTCAGCTGTCCACAGGCAAGCAATTTAGCAACAGCAAATGCTCAGAGCAGTCAGACAGGACTGACAAGAGCCTAAGAAACAGCAACAATGGGTGTGGAGAGTAAGAACTTGAAGTAAAATTAGTTAGACAAGACAGAACTTCCAGAAGCACAAAAGGTCCTTGGAGAGACTGGACACTGACATACTATAAGCAGAGTCCCTGGTTCTCCTACAGTTATATCCCATGTGGCCTGGGACAGAGTCTCCATAGCAGAGATGGTGATGGGGATTACCACACTGTTTCACTGGCCAAGATAAAACTCTTACGTTTTTTACACTAAATAGGTAAGTTAAGAAGCACTCAAACAAGTGCTGGTGATGTGTATGTGCTGTGTATTTTAGTCATGCAATCAGAAATTTTAAAAGGATATTTAATAACATCATGAATGGGGCATTTTCTTCCAAACAAGGTGTTGATTCCCTGAGCACCAAGTAAACACCTCAGGGAAACAGCCCGCCTTTGAGGACCCCTCATCTGTGCACACACGCCTCAAGGTCGTGAGACCCTGGCCACACCTTGTCACAGGTTCTCCATCTAGACTGCACAGAACCCCAGACACCATGAGACGTCCACTAGTGGATGCTCTCCCTACTCAGGTACATCCTTCCTTCAGCTCCTGAATTACCCTTTCTTTATGCACCTCCTCAATCAAGTTGTCACCACGCAGCCACCAAGCTGCTCTGATTGACGTGACCCTGAGAAGAAAGCCCTTCTCCAGGAGGCTCACAGAAAAATCTCAGCCTCCCATTAAGCTGTTAGCCTCTAAAAAGGCCTCAAACTGATACCTGAAGTACCAAGCTGATTGTAAGCTCAAGATTTCCCAGGCTCAGGCCTCCAATAGAGTTGAAAATGGTGAGAAAGAAAACAGACTGCAAACTGCCACAGGCTTGCTTCCTGCCAGGCAGTGTTCGGCTTTAGCTACAGTGAAGAGATGAAGAAAGGCAAGGCGCTGATCCCTGGTTCCTAATTGCAGTGGAGCCGGCGAGGGCAAATGGCTGGCTGGCGCAGTTCTCATTACAGATCCGACGTGACAGGAGGTGGTAGATCAGGCCCACCGGGGGAGGCGCCTCCTAGGCCAACTAACTGTGGGGACTGCGTGGTCTCACGCCGCCTCCGAGCAGCTCTGGGCCCGGCAGGACGAGCCTCGCCGCCGCGCGCCCTGCGCCCTTCCCGGGAGGGAACGGGAGGCTGGGGGCGGCTCTCCGAGAGCGGGCCGGCGGCGGGGTCTCCTTACCGTTGCTGTAAGCGTAAGGGGATTCGGCCGCGCCATCCTGCAGGCTCTCCAGGATCTCACCCTTGCCCACGTCGCTGTCGCCCACCAGGAGGAACTTGAGCAGGTAGTCGTAGCTCTTGACCGGGCTGCCCTGCGTCCCCATCCTCGCTCACGCGCGCGCAGGCCGCGCCCGCATGCCCACGGCGTCGGCCGCGGGAGCACGGCGGGGAGAAGGCCTCCGACCGACCTGCGGGGACGGAGTTCGGATGAGAGGGGAGGCGGCGAGGCCCGATAGGCCAGGGTCCGACAGCCCCCGAATGCCGCCACGACCGCTCGAGACGCACCTCCCAGGCGCGCCCTCCTCCCGCACCTGTTCCGCAGCTCGCCTCACCTCGGTGCTGTCTCCGCCCAGCCGCTTCCCGCACAGCGCCGCGCAGCCCCGCCGCCACGCCACGCCCCACCCC